>CM076674.1:21488620-21893620 GCA_038501925.1 Xenopus petersii
AGCAGGAAGTAGTGTTCTGTTATGTTGGACTTGCAGTCACTCCAGTCTTTATACATTACATTTTTGGCTAACTAACTATATTAGACACATTTTTTATTTTGCACAGCCTTTATATTTACCCGGTTTTTATTTTTACGCTGAACTGTTCCTTTAAAGGAATGGTTCTCATTAATTTTAATATTATTAATAATTTTTCTTTTTTTTATAATTTTTCTTCTTTTTATAATTTTTTTTATAATTTGTCTTCTTCTGCTGACTCTTTCCAGCTTTTCAAAAAGGGGTCACTGACCCCAACTACAAAACAAATGCTCTGTAAGGCTACACATTTATTGTTATTGCTACTTTTTATTGCTCATCTTCTTTTCAGGCCTCTCCTATTCATATTCCAGTCTCTTACTCAAATCAATGCATGGTTGCTAGGGGACCCTAGCAACCAGATTGCTGAAATTGCAAACTGCAGAGCTGCTGAATAAAAGGCTAAATAACTCAAAAAACACAAATAATAAAAAATGAAAGCCATTTGCAAATTGAGTGAAAATATCACTCTCTACGTCATATTAAAATTTAATTTAAAGGTGAACAACCACTCGAAAGGAAATGTAAAAGCTTAAAAAAATGAATGTAAAATAGCTCAGAGCCCTCTTCTTAGTTCTTCTGCAATTTTTTTAAAGGTTTCAAAATATTTGCACAGTCATAAAAAGAACCATGTGACATTTCTCCAGGTAGTCTTAAGCATAGCAACGTCACAGGAGGATTCTTTTTCTCAACAGAAATACATTTCTGCTGGGATTCAAACACAATATCTACTCCTTTAACCATATAGACATAGAAATCACTGTACAGAACCAGTGTGAAACCCAATGAGACATAACACCACAACACAATCCATTTAAATTCCCTCCAATGTTCCAATTTTTTAATGCAGAAGGAAACTGGTCTAACATCATAATTTAAATACACAGAATGAATGTCTTTATATTGTTACCTCTTATGAGATGCTAATGAAGGTACTTCCTTTCAAATACAACAAACTGGTAATTGGATTGGAGCCTAATTAGATAATTAAAGTTTTTTACTTGGGGTACAGCAAGATCTAATTATGTTTCTGTTTATGTTCCTCAGATATTCATGAATCTGAGGAAACTGAGATAAGATCAGATTTGTAAATATGCATGGCTTAAATCACAGAAATTACAGAGTTTTAGCCATTGTGAGAAACAGCAGGATATCTGTTTGACATGAAATCAAGTAAATTTGATGGGTTCCCCAGTACTATAACTGAGTTAAATAAATGCCTGGAGAAAGTGTGTTGTGACAGGCAATGTAGGAATCTTGGCACCTCTGGAAATTAACTCATTACATAGTTACATAGTTAATTTGAAAAAACACAAAGTCTATTAAGTTCAACCCCTCCAAATGAACACAGCACACACACACACTGTATATATATATACTTCCCCACAATCATTGGAGGATGATATATATATATATATATATATAAAACATACACACACATAATCCGATACAGAATTACTGAGACACTCACATATATGAAAATATACAGGCATGGGATCTCTTTCTCGGCAACCTGATATCCCGAAAGCTCTGAATTACAGGCCATCTTCCATAGAGACCTTTATCTCTTAACACTTGTATATATACATACATACATACTGTATAATAAACTCTATATCTTAAGAATCCAATAGCCTTGAATATTATGTTTATCCAAGAATCCAAGCCACTCTTAAAGGCATTAACAGAATCAGCCATCATGACATCACCCATCAGTGCATTCCACAACCTCACTGTCCTGACTGTGAAGAACCACCTACACTGCTTTAAATAAAAGTGTTGTTCCTCTAGTCCAGGGCTGTCCAACTGACGGGCGACACACGACCCCCCTTGTGTGGCCCCCCCATATGAAAGTCTGCCTGCTGTGTCTGTTTACCATGTGTAAGCTTTAAATGGTATCAGTACAGAGATTAACTGACCCCTGCATTGTTTAAACTTCAAATTCACTGATTGTTCCCACTTTCAACACCTCTATTGTTCACATGCCTAAAGAACTGTACTGTTCTACCTGAGTCCCAGACTGAAACTGCCCACATTGTTCACCTGTTCACACTTTATTCAAAATGCTAATGGGGCACCAGCACTGTGTCACTGTATGTAGTACATATTAGACTGCTCCTGATAGAGTGGTCCAGGTTTCCCTGTCTCCTGCTCTTTTCTACCTGCCCTATTCTCCTTGGGTGTGCCATACTTTGCCTGTGTGTGCCCTGCTCTGCCTGTGAAACATAAGCCTGGTAGGGTTTGTTCTGGGGGTTTGTTAGCAGTTGAAAATTATTGTTAGGGGGCCCTAAACCTGCAGTGTTATCCACAGATGAGGAGGAGGCATATGGATTTAAGGGTATGTCTTAATAGTGACTACTTTTTTCACATATGAGTGATACCCCTCCAGTGAGCACCAACCATTTTTTTTTGTTTGCTACCACCATTAAAAAGATTCTGTCATAATTTTCATGATGTAGTTTTTATATCTAAATTACACTGTTTACTCTGCAAACAATTGACTCTGCCATATACAATTTAAGTCCTAATCCAACAAGTGTATTTTTTTAGTTGTAATATTGGTGTGTAGGCTCCATCTCAAGTCATTTCACCTTTCAGAAACAGCCAGTGTTTTCCTACTCAATTTAACTGAATGGGTCGCAGTGAGACCTGAATTTTTACTATTGGGTGCTGTTCTTATATCTACCAGAGAGCTGTAATGTTGTATTAGGGGAGGAAGGGGGTGATATACTCAAACCTGCAGTACAGTAAACTGACTGACGTTTATCAGAGCACAAGTCACATGACTGGGGCACCTGGGAAACTGACAATATGTCTAGCCCTATGTCAGATTTCAAAATTGAATATAAAAAAAAATCAGTTTGCTTTTTCAGTGCAGAAGTCTGTTGGAGAAGCACTATAGTTTTGAAAAAAACATGTTTTCACATGACAGTATCCTAAAGTGGGTGTGGTTTATAAACAGGGAGTGGTCAACACTAGCTTCCATTATCGGCCCTCCACCATGTAGGCCAGAAAAATTCCGGTCCTCTGTACCACAGACTTTGGACAGCACTGCTCTAGTCTGTGGTAGCCTCTGGTGCGATGATCTTTTCTATGGGAAAAAAGGTCCCACTGTCTATCTATAATGTCCTCTAATGTACTCGTAACAGGTAAGCATGTCCTCCTCTTAAGAACTTTTTCTCCACAACAATCCCAACCTTCATAGCCTTTCCTCATAGTTTAAATCTTCCATCCCTCTAACCGGTTTTCTTGCACTTAGTCTCTGCACCCTCTCCAGCTCATTTATATTTTTCTTAGGGACTGGAGCCCAAAACTGCACTGCATACTCCAGGTGAGGCCTTAGCAAGGACATTTAAAAAGGCAAAGTTATGTTTTTATTCCTTGAGTTTATGCAAGACAGTAATTTATTTCCTTTAGTAGCCACTGAGTAGCCACTGACTAGACTTGCACAGTCTGTTATCTGTAAACCCTCCCAAATCCTTCTCAATTAAAGGGATACTGTAATAGGGAAAAAAAAATCATAATGAATCAGTTAATAGTGCTGAGAGCAAACAGATGTTTTTATATTCAATTTTGAAATCTGACATGGGGCTAGACATATTGACAATTTCCCAGCTGCCCCAAGTCATGTGACTTGTGCTCTGATAAACTTCAATCACTCTTTACTGCTGTACTGCAAGTTGGAGTGATATCACCCCCTCCCTTCCCCCCCCCCAGCAGCCAAACCAAAGAACAATGGGAAGGTAACCAGATAACAGCTCCCTAACACAATATAACAGCTGCCTGGTAGATCTAAGAACAACACTCAATAGTAAAAACCCATGTCCCACTGAGACACATTCAGTTACATTGAGAAGGAAAAACAGCAGCCTGCCAGAAAGCATTTCTCTCCTAAAGTGCAGGCACAAGTCACATGACCAGGGGCAGCTGGGAAATTGACAAAATGTCTAGCCCCATGTCAGATTTCAAAATTGAATATAAAAAAAAATCTGAGAAATTTGAGAAATGGATTTCAGTGCAGAATTCTGCTGGAGCAGCACTATTAACAGATTCATTTTGAATTTTTTTTTTTCCCATGACAGTATCCCTTTAAGGAGGTCCTCAACATACAAATTTAGTGTATAACTGCTATTTTTGTTATTTATACCCAATTGAATAACATTTTCCCTATTTTTAGGCAGCGCAACATAGTTTTTGAACAGGTGAATATTATTTGTGACTTCTTTTCCCATGATAACAAACTCAAAAGCATAAAAGAGTGTATTCACTAATGTGGTGCTAAAAGTGGGTGCAAAGAAGATTGTGCCTTTAGGTGCAAGACCTAAGCATTTCCCATAAATACAGGTGGTCTGTGTTCAGCAGTTAATGGGGACACCCCCTTGGACCTCCCCGAGTTTGCACATCTTTCAGAAATGCAAACACGGAATTGCCAAATGGATCAAAGTGGTGGGGATCACTGGATGTGACAAATGCTCAGTGGATGGGTCCCCATTAGGGTTCCTGAATATGCTCCAGCGGGCTTAGTAATATAACCCTATATTTTGCCTCTAACAACAGCTTCCCGTTGATGGAAGATATAAGAAAATAAACCATAACATGGATAAATTTGGGGCGACTTCTTCAAATCAATATTTCTATTTAATGCTGAAAAACTTGCTACAACATTTCCCTGGGTTAAAATGGTTTATACCAACGAAAAAACATATTAGCGGGTAATTAAAACAATCCCTTTAAACTCCACTATTTGAAATTTTAAGACAGACATTGCAAACTTTATGTATAGACATATATTGTTACTATTAAAAATGGTTTGAAATGTTTGCAGAGAGAGTGAGTGGGGGATAATGAGACAGAAGTGAAAGGATTTCCCAGCTACAACATCAGCGATCTCCCAGGCTATTGTAGTGCCACGTTGGCATATTATTTTCACAGTTGTGTGCCCATTTTAGTTATGCTTTCTGTAAGATACCCAGTTTCTATTGTCTCCAAAACTGTTGTAGCTGCTTTAGACTAAATAAGTGTTGATGTTTTCTGTTGCATGCAATGTTCAGAGATTATGGGTAGATTTGGACTCTAATTGTGACTCCTTCACTTTGTCAAACCTGACGTTTTTTGTTTGCAAGCTATTTTTGCAAAACGTTGAAATTGCTTTTAATTTATCCTTTTTTTATGAGAAGCATACAGTATATGGTACAGGCTCTGTATTACGTACCTGCATGGCACAGATACAACTGCTTTTAGGAACTACACGGTGCACTATGATACTCAGGGGCACATTTACTAAGCTCGAGTGAAGGATTCGAAGTAAAAAAACTTTGAATTTCTAAGTTTTTTTTGGGTACTTCGACCATCGAATAGGCTACTACGACCTTCGACTACAACTTCGATTCAAACGTTTCGAACTAAAAATCGTTCGACTATTCGACCATTCGATAGTCAAAGTACTGTCTCCTTTAAACTCCATACTTCGCCACTTTAAACCTACCGAGCTACAATGTTTGCCTATGGGGACCTTCCCCATCAGTTTTGTAAGGTTTTTTTGATCGAAGGTTCGATTCAAAGGATTTTATCGTTCGTTTGAACGATTTTTCCTTCAATCGTTCGATTTGTCTGTAAATCGTTAGGATTTGCGGTACTGTCGATCAAATAATGCGCTTTCTTCAATAGTTAGATGACCTATCTGACACTCCAGATGATAAATGGGCTTTTTCTTTTTTTTATTACTTGTGCATCCACTGGCTTAGTTAATTTTTAGTTCGTTTTTTGTTATTTTTCATGAATGATATAGTTTTGATACTATCATGCCATTGTCTCCTTTGCAACATATTTTCTTCATCTGCATAACTTTTGTTGTCATTTTGATTTCATTTGTTTAATATGAAAATCAAATAAAATATTTTAAACAGGATTTGCGGTAAATCCTACGAATTCAGTATTCAAATTCGTAGGATTTTACCTCGTGGGTCGAATTCGAGGGTTTAGTATAACCCTCGATATTCGACCCTTAGTCAATGTGCCCCTCAGTCTCCTCTGACTACCCAAATCCAAACATAAATTAAGGTACATTAGGGAGCGCTGGCTCTGCACTTTGTAGAAAGAGGAATGGATCGCACACCTAATTTTGAAAAAACCAAATTAATTTATTAAACAAAAAAGAAAAAATAATACAAAAATTACAAACAAAAATCAAATCATAATGAGCCCAACGCGTTTCGACCTTAAGGGGCACAAAAAATTAAAAAATCAAAAAGGCAGACCGAGCCTTACTGTCTGTGACATTTTATAGTCCATGCTGAGTCCACTCGATGGAAATCCGGCGTCTGACGTCACTTCCGCCCCTCTGATCATAGGGGGAAGAGCAGCGTCACCTGGTATCTTAGTGGAACGCACATGCGTTCCATTGCAGCGTGTGCCAATCCTTTGACATCAGCAGATGCGGACCGTTACCCTGACATCACTTCCGGTAAGACGAACCTGTACAGGAACCTCAGCGTCGCTAGGAGATCCAGCTGAGACGCATATGCGTTCCACCCCAAAGTGGTTACTTAACACGCTCAGTAGAGGTTGCGCAAAAATGACAGTCACAATCAATTGTAATTCTAAAGTCTAACAAAATACAAAACAAGCATTAATAATAAATCAAATTAATAAAGTACATACTGAGCAAATATACATTATTCAAATTGATCAAAAATACTAGAAGTCATTTATGCAGCCTCCCTCTCTAGCGTGAATAAAAGAAACTACCATATATCATGAAATTAGGGGAACATAAAGCATTATACTTCTTATTCAAAAACCAGTAAATGGCAAAATCTATCCAAAGGATCGCTATCATCCACATATACTAGATAAAAAAGAAAAAAGAGAAAAGAAAACAAACAAATTAAACAAATTAATAATAATGAAAAATACTCCGAATCAGAGGATCATGGCATATGTAGAGGCCGAGCAAGAGAACATGACAGGCCCCTCATCTAGTCTGTAGAAAGCAAGATAGGTTTAATATATCGTTAAGCCCTGGCGGAGCTATCGTATTCAAGCGAAAAATCCATTCCGCCTCACGGCGCAACAATAAAGTATTTTTATCCCCACCTGCACTTTGCAACAGCTTTCCAATAATCCAGAAGTAGTTGCAGAGCACAGCCAGATTTCAGATGCAAACGCAACAGCACTAAGTGGCGTAAAAATATGGCTCTTAGCGGTCATTCTAAAAGTAATTATGTCCAGAGTCTGGTTGTACTGCGCAGGCTGCTTTTTTGGAAGTCTTTTACTGCTATTGGCAGAGTTGGAGAGAAATTCTGGTGGGCCCTACTCTTAGTGGGCCCCAGTGTCGGATCTGCAGGGAAGGCAGAGCTTTCCCTTTCTGCATGCATTACACATGTGTGGGGGGGGCGCAGGTTCAAAGTGGTAGTGGGTGTCTTTGTGGTGGGTTTGTGATGGAGGGTTGGGACCTAGGTAGCAGGAGAAGGGGCCCTTGTGGTGAAGTTACCAGTAGGCCAGAAACCCCACTCCAACACTTCCTCTTGGGTCCGCTAAATATATATGGTACAGTGTCAGAACATAAGTAGAGATTTTCCTTCTCCATAACTGCGACATACAAAAAAACAACATTGGATTAATGTTAACAGGGCTGGAGCTTGTACAGGCAGCAAAACGGAGTTACAAAAACCTGAATATATATGGGATATTATAATTCTTTAGCTAAAAAAAAACAAATGCATTTATTCATCTAACACCCCAGCAAAATCAGAGAGAGTGGAAATCGGTTGAGAGTTGAACAGACTGGCAAAATGAGTATATTGTATTATTCCTGCGAGAGCTGCGAAGCTTCCTGTATCACAAAAACTCAGAGATATTTAAATGCATTAACTGAATTATTTATAAATTTATGTACAAGATACCTGATCATTCTTTTATGAGTTCACAAAATCAACTGCATTGTATCTGCAGCACATCTGCTGATTTGTGAAAACAATGGGTGCATCAGAATTCAGAAGCGCAGTTTAATGTAACTAACAGGGTTTCCAGAGAACAAAATCTTTCCATCTCTTTAAATGAAAGTTCTTTCTCAATCAATACTGCATAAAAAGGCTTTGGCTTGCTGAAGTTAAACAATAGGCAGCATCCTAGCATTAGATAGCAGCGTAGTACAGGTTACACAAGGGGGGCTGTGGAAGAACTCCAAGGCTAATTCTATTACAAATAAAATGTAATAAGGAGGGGGGATTAAGGCACTTTTCTAGACCCATGTTTTCTTAATTTAGTCTGTGCAGGTGTATACATTCTCAGAAACAGGGGGTTTTAATTACAAGACAATGATCTTCAAATTGCCAGGTCATCGTACCACATTGTCGGAAGTCTGTAAAGGGCTAATATCTGAAACCTGATGCCTGGGTAACTCCCTGCAACTCCCGACACCCTATAGTAAGGATTAAGTATCACGTAGTACAAGAGAATCACTTGTTGGCCCTGTACTTTTTTAAATGATCCAGATTACAGATATTATGTGAAGCAATCAACTTTTTTATTAATGGTCGGCCACTTAGTGTAAGTGATAGTCAATTTGAGATCTTGTATCTTAGCATCCTATCTGGTACTCAATGTATCCACTAAGATCCTTGTATTAGCGGGTTAAATACCCCTAATCCCTCTATTTATTCTTGTTGGAGCAAAGGGCTGCCCTACTACCTTCTCTTGGGCACACAGGCTGAAGGCTCCAGGCTGTTGTCAGGCTTTGTATCTTTGCAGGCTGAGAGAAGCAGAACTGCTCAGTGCAACTGCTCCATTGATTTGAATCTGATCAGCCTATGGGCACTCACACACAGTGGAGCTGAAGCTGAGATCATCTGACAACAGCTGGAGCCTTCAGCCCAGTTACATAACTAGATATTACCGTGCCCCACTGCAAATTATTTTTCAGGCCACCAAAATATAATATATGGGCCTTCTGGGGCCCCTATAGCTCCTGGGCCCCCTGCAGCCACAGGGTCTGCTTCCTCTGTAGTTACACCCCTGCTTTAGCCTGTGTGCCCAAGCCTCCCTTTTGCTCCTAACCTTATCTAAACCAACCCAAGCTGGGATCCTGGAACTGAATCCACTTCTAAGTGAGGTGAGGTCCCAGGAAATGCACATGGTTCTCAACCTTTTTATATTGACCCCAGGAAAATATCGACCTGGATGTACAAAGGACTAGAGATGTCGCGAACTGTTCGCCGGCGAACTTGTTCGCGCGAACATCGGGTGTTCGCGCTCGCCGGAAGTTCGCGAACGTCGCGCGACGTTCGCCATTTTGGGTTCGCCATTGTTGGCGCTTTTTTTTGCCCTCTCACCCCAGACCAGCAGGTACATGGCAGCCAATCAGGAAGCTCTCCCCTGGACCACTCCCCTTCCCTATAAAAACCGAAGCCCTGCAGCTTTTTTTCACTCTGCCTGTGTGTGCTGAAGAGATAGTGTAGGGAGAGAGCTGCTGCCTGTTAGTGATTTCAGGGACAGTTGAAAGTTTGCTGGCTAGTAAACGTTTTGATACTGCTCTGTTATTGGAGGGACAGAAGTCTGCAGGGGTTTGAGGGACATTTAAGCTTAGGTAGCTTTGCTGGCTAGTAATCTACCTTCTACTGCAGTGCTCTGTATGTAGCTGCAGTGGGCAGCTGTCCTGCTTCTGATCTCATCTGCTGACTGCTGCAATAGCAATAGTCCTTGTAAGGACTGCTTTTATTTATTTTTTTGTTGTTTTACTACTACTACTACTACTACTACTACTACTATAAGAGCCCAGTGCTATTAGTCTAGCAGTGTTGGGGAGTGGGACTGGTGTGCTAATCTGCTGCTCCTAGTAGTTCAGCAGCACCAACTTTAATTTTTTTTTATTTAACTTTTTTTTATTTTACTACCGCTGTAGTAGTGTATAAGTTGACCTTTTAGGCATTATTTGCCCTGTAGGCATTTTTTGCCCAGTGTGTTATTCAACCAACTGCTATCTAGCTGTGTGACCGTGTTCACATTCTGTCTAAATATCCATAATATTACCGTCTCCAGAAAAAACACCGGAGTGACTTTTTTCAAGCAGCCATAATAAATTTTACGTAATCCGTATCCATCGCTGTAGTAGTGTATAAGTTGACCTTTTAGGCATTATTTGCCCTGTAGGCATTTTTTGCCCAGTGTGTTATTCAACCAACTGCTATCTAGCTGTGTGCCCGTGTTCACATTCTGTCTAAATATCCATAATATTACCGTCTCCAGAAAAAACACCGGAGTGACTTTTTTCAAGCAGCCATAATAAATTTTACGTAATCCGTATCCATCGCTGTAGTAGTGTATAAGTTGACCTTTTAGGCATTATTTGCCCTGTAGGCATTTTTTGCCCAGTGTGTTATTCAACCAACTGCTATCTAGCTGTGTGACCGTGTTCACATTCTGTCTAAATATCCATAATATTACCGTCTCCAGAAAAAACACCGGAGTGACTTTTTTCAAGCAGCCATAATAAATTTTACGTAATCCGTATCCATCGCTGTAGTAGTGTATAAGTTGACCTTTTAGGCATTATTTGCCCTGTAGGCATTTTTTGCCCAGTGTGTTATTCAACCAACTGCTATCTAGCTGTGTGCCCGTGTTCACATTCTGTCTAAATATCCATAATATTACCGTCTCCAGAAAAAACACCGGAGTGACTTTTTTCAAGCAGCCATAATAAATTTTACGTAATCCGTATCCATCGCTGTAGTAGTGTATAAGTTGACCTTTTAGGCATTATTTGCCCTGTAGGCATTTTTTGCCCAGTGTGTTATTCAACCAACTGCTATCTAGCTGTGTGCCCGTGTTCACATTCTGTCTAAATATCCATAATATTACCGTCTCCAGAAAAAACACCGGAGTGACTTTTTTCAAGCAGCCATAATAAATTTTACGTAATCCGTATCCATCGCTGTAGTAGTGTATAAGTTGACCTTTTAGGCATTATTTGCCCTGTAGGCATTTTTTGCCCAGTGTGTTATTCAACCAACTGCTATCTAGCTGTGTGCCCGTGTTCACATTCTGTCTAAATATCCATAATATTACCGTCTCCAGAAAAAACACCGGAGTGACTTTTTTCAAGCAGCCATAATAAATTTTACGTAATCCGTATCCATCGCTGTAGTAGTGTATAAGTTGACCTTTTAGGCATTATTTGCCCTGTAGGCATTTTTTGCCCAGTGTGTTATTCAACCAACTGCTATCTAGCTGTGTGACCGTGTTCACATTCTGTCTAAATATCCATAATATTACCGTCTCCAGAAAAAACACCGGAGTGACTTTTTTTCAAGCAGCATTCTTATATTTTACGTAATCCGTATCCACCGCTGTGTATACGTTGACCTTGTAGGCATTATTTGCCCTGTAGGCATTTTTTGCCCAGTGTGTTATTCAACCAACTGCTATCTAGCTGTGTGACCGTGTTCTCATTCTGTCTAAATATCCATAATATTACCGTCTCCAGAAAAAACACCGGAGTGACTTTTTTTCAAGCAGCATTCTTATATTTTACGTAATCCGTATCCACCGCTGTGTATACGTTGACCTTGTAGGCATTATTTGCCCTGTAGGCATTTTTTGCCCAGTGTGTTATTCAACCAACTGCTATCTAGCTGTGTGACCGTGTTCTCATTCTGTCTAAATATCCATAATATTACCGTCTCCAGAAAAAACACCGGAGTGACTTTTTTTCAAGCAGCATTCTTATATTTTACGTAATCCGTATCCACCGCTGTGTATACGTTGACCTTGTAGGCATTATTTGCCCTGTAGGCATTTTTTGCCCAGTGTGTTATTCAACCAACTGCTATCTAGCTGTGTGACCGTGTTCTCATTCTGTCTAAATATCCATAATATTACCGTCTCCAGAAAAAACACCGGAGTGACTTTTTTTCAAGCAGCATTCTTATATTTTACGTAATCCGTATCCACCGCTGTGTATACGTTGACCTTGTAGGCATTATTTGCACAGTGTTTTCTTCAAACCGCCATCTAGCTGTGTGAGCTTGTTCACATTTTGTCTAAATATTGATAATATTATCGTCTCTAGAAAAACCACTTGAGTTACTTTTTTTCAAGCAGCATTCATATATTTTACGTAATCCGTATCCACCGCTGTAGTAGTGTATACGTTGATCTTGTAGGCATTATTTGCACACTGTTTTCTTCAAACTGCCATCTAGCTGTGTGTATTATCGTTTCCAGAAAAACCAACTGAGTTTTTGTTGTTGTTGTTTTTTTAAAAATAATGCCAGGCAAAGGCAGGCCGCCACGCAGAGGCCGTGCTAGGGGCCGTGCTGCTATGCAATCCTGTGGCCCTAGCAAATTGCCCAGTTTTAAAAAGCCAATGACCCTGAACTCCCAAAATGCTGAAGAGGTAGTTGACTGGCTTACACAGCACACCCCATCCTCTACCGTTTCTAACTTTACCACAACATCCTCCTCATCCTCCACTGCTATGGCCACCCCACGTAACACTTCCTCCACCACCGGTGCCCCTTCTTCACTGGAGTCAGAGGAGTTATTTTCCCATGAGTTTCTTGAACTGAGTAATGCGCAACCATTATTGGCAGAAGAAGATGAAGGAGATGAGGACGTTACACCAGATTTAATTCTGGCAGAGAACACGACAGAGATGGACATAATGATGAGTGATGAGGAGGAGGAGGAGGTCCCCGCTGCTGCTTCCTTCTGTGATGTGTCAGAAGAAATTGATGCATCTGAGGAGAATGATGATGAGGAGATTGATGTTTTGTGGGTGCCTAGTAGAAGAGAGCAAGAGGAGGGTAGTTCAGATGGAGAGACGGAGAGTCAGAGAGGCAGTAGGAGAATAAGACTTAGAAGAAGCAGGGAGGCCAGCCCGCAGGGATCAGTAGGGCAACAACATGTATCGGCACCTGTGTTCAGCCGGCCAACGCACCCGCCATTGCCGCCAATGCCGCCAACTTCTACTGTTACCGCCAGATCGCACACTTCCAAAAAGTCAGCAGTGTGGGATTTTTTTAATGTGTGTGCCTCTGACAAAAGCATTGTAATTTGCAATGAGTGCAGTCAGAAACTGAGCCTTGGTAAGCCCAACAGCCACATAGGTACAACTTCTATGCGAAGGCACATGAGCGGCAAGCACAAAGCACTTTGGGAGCAACACCTCAAAGGCAACAGGCAAACTAAAAGCCACACTCCTTCTGGTCCAGCATCTTACTGCTCTACCTCTGCTCTCCTTGACCCATCTGAACCACCCTCCACTCCGCCTTCCACCTTGACCACCTGTTCCCATTCCCAGTCATCTGCCACCAGCCAAGTTTCTGTGAAGGCCATGTTTGAGCGTAAGAAGCCAATGTCTGACTGTCACCCCCTTGCCCGGCGTCTGACAGCTGGCTTGTCTGCACTCTTAGCCCGCCAGCTTTTACCATACCAGCTGGTGGACTCTGAGGCCTTCCGCAAATTTGTAGCAATTGGGACACCGCAGTGGAAGGTACCCAGCCGCAATTTTTTTTCTAAAAAGGGAATACCACACCTGTACCAACATGTGCAGAGCCAAGTTACCGCATCTCTGTCACTTAGTGTTGGGCCAAAGGTCCATATGACTACTGACGCATGGTCCTCCAAGCATGGTCAGGGCAGGTATGTCACCTACACTGCCCACTGGGTGAACTTGGTAATGGCTGGGAATGGGAAGCAGGGAATGGGTAGCTCAACAACAACAACAACAGTGGAGTTGGTGTCACCGCCACGGATTGCACGCGGTTCTGCCACCACCTCTACTCCTCCATCGCTCTCTACCTCGTCTTCTTCCTCTTCTTCTTCTTACTCTGCTGCTGGGTCCTCCTTCTCCTCCTCCACACCTGTGCACCCCCAGCTCCCCCTAGGCTATTCGACGTGCCAGGTACGCCGTTGTCACGCTGTCTTGGGGATGACGTGCCTGGAAAGCAAAAACCATACCGGATCTGTACTCCTGTCATCTCTGCAGTCACAGGCCGATCGGTGGCTGACCCCACACCAACTGCAGATCGGAAAAGTGGTGTGTGACAATGGAAGCAATCTGTTGGCAGCGTTGAGACTGGGAAATTTAACACATGTGCCCTGCATGGCACATGTGTTAAATTTAATAGTCCAACGTTTTGTCTCCAAGTACCCAGGATTCCAGGACGTTCTCACCCAGTCCAGAAAGGTGTCGGCCCATTTCAGACGTTCCTACACAGCCATGGCACGCCTTGCTGACATTCAGCAGCGCTACAACATGCCAGTCAGGCGTTTGATTTCTGACAGCCAGACTCGCTGGAATTCAACGCTCCTTATGTTGGAACGTCTGCTGCAACAACAAAGGGCCGTCAACGAGTACCTTTTTGAACTGGGTGGTAGGACTGGATCTGCAGAGCTGGGGATTTTTTTCCCCCGTTACTGGGTGCTTATGCGCGATGCCTGCAGGCTCATGCGACCTTTTGAAGAGGTGACAAATATGGTCAGTCGCACCGAAGGCACCATCAGCGACCTAATACCCTTCGCTTTCTTCCTGGAGCGTGCCGTGCGATGAGTGACAGATGAGGCTGTAGACCAGCGTGACGAGGAGCTGGAAGCGCACGATTTATGGTCGCAATCACCAGAACGAACCCAGGCACCTGCTGCAACGCAGGGAGAGGTGCCAGAAGTGGAGTCAGAGGAGGAAGGTGGCTTTGTGGAGGAGGAGGAGGAGGACCAACAGGAGCAGGCTTCCCAGGGGGCTAGTGGTGACCTTTTGGGGACCCCTGGTCTTGTACGTGGCTGGGGGGAGGAGACCGTGGATGATGCAGTCCTTGATAATGAGGAAGCGGAGATGGATAGCTCTGCATCCAACCTTGTGAGAATGGGGTCTTTCATGCTGGCATGCCTGTTGAAGGACCCCCGTATCAAGAGGCTTAAGGAGAAGGACCTGTACTGGGTCGCAACGCTACTAGACCCTCGGTACAAGCATAAAGTGGCAGAAATGTTACCAACATACCACAAGTCCGAAAAGATGCGGCATTTACAAACCAGCCTGCAAAACATGTTGTACAATGCTTTTAAGGGTGATGTCACTTCAGGAACTCATCAACATTCCAGGGGCAGAGGTGCCAGTAATCCTGCCACGAGCACACCTGCAAGGACAAAGCCCTTTGGCCGGTCTGTAACATCAGACATGCAAATGTTTTTCTGTCCAAGGCAGCGCCACAACCCTTCTGGATCCACCCTCAAAGAACGCCTCGACCGGCAGGTAGCGGACTACCTGGCATTAACTGCAGATATCGACACTCTGAGGAGCGATGAACCCCTGGACTACTGGGTGCGCAGGCTTGATCTGTGGCCAGAGCTGTCACAATTTGCCATGAACCTCTTGTCTTGCCCAGCCTCAAGTGTGCTCTCAGAAAGGACCTTCAGTGCAGCAGGAGGGATTGTAACTGAGAAGAGAACTCGCCTAGGTCACAAAAGTGTCGATTACCTGACCTTTATTAAAATGAATGAGGGGTGGATCTCGGAGGGTTACTGCACGCCGGAAGACTTGTTCTGACTTCTATGCAGCTGTCCTTCTCTTCAAGCCTCATGACTCCACACACAGCTGTCCTTTAGCGTCCTCCTCCCTCCGCCACCGTTACAAACTAGGGTGCAAACCCTACTGGTTTAATTTTTTCTGGCCTCTGTGCTTCAGTGGCTGCGTCCAAAAAAACGGGGCAAACAATGTCTACAAGGTCAACGTATGGCGAAAAATTACTATTTTCAGCATTTATATGGCATATTTTTTCTGGCAACTGTGCTTCAGTGGCTGCGTCCAAAAAAATGCATATTTTCTGCATTTATATGGCATAATTTTTCTGGCCTCTGTGCTTCAGTGGCTGCAACCAAAAAAATGCATATTTTGTCCATTTATATGGCATAATTTTTCTAGCCTCTGTGCTTCAGTGGCTGCAACCAAAAAAATGCATATTTTCTCCATTTATATGGCATAATTTTTCTAGCCTCTGTGCTTCAGTGGCTGCAACCAAAAAAATGCATATTTTCTCCATTTATATGGCATAATTTTTCTGGCCTCTGTGCTTCAGTGGCTGCAACCAAAAAAATTTATATTTTCAGCATTTATATGGCATAATTTTTCTGTCAACTGTGCTTCAGTGGCTGCGACCAAAAAAATGCATAGGCGGAGGGTGATTTTTTTGTTTGGAGAGGCTAAAGTTGACCATGCTAAATTAAAGGGAACAAGTCATCCCGAATTTCTTTTACCCCATTAATAGAGCTAATAGAGTTTGCACGCTGGTTGGGTTAAACAGTAGTTTTTTTTTTTTTCAAAATATATTAAGTGTATTGAAGACAGTGGGTCCTGGCACATTATACTCAGTAGGAGACAGTGGATCCTGGCACATTATACTCAGTGGGAGACAGTGGGTCCTGGCACATTATACTCAGTAGGAGACAGTGGATCCTGACACATTATACTCAGTGGGAGACAGTGGGTCCTGACACATTATACTCAGTAGGAGACAGTGGATCCTGGCACATTATACTCAGTAGGAGACAGTGGATCCTGGCACATTATCCTCCGTAGGAGACAGTGGATCCTGACACATTATACTCAGTGGGAGACAATGGGTCCTGGCACATTATACTCAGTGGGAGACAGTGGGTCCTGGCACATTATACTCAGTGGGAGACAGTGGATCCTGGCACATTATACTCAGTGGGAGACAGTGGGTCCTGGCACATTAAACTCAGTGGGAAACAGTGGGTCCTGGCACATTATACTCTGTGGGAGACAGTGGGTCCTGGCACATTATACTCAGTGGGAGACAGTGGGTCCTGACACATTATACTCAGTGGGAGACAATGGGTCCTGGCACATTATACTCAGTGGGAGACAGTGGGTCCTGGCACATTATACTCAGTGGGAGACAGTGGGTCCTGGCACATTATACTCAGTGGGAGACAGTGGGTCCTGGCACATTATACTCAGTGGGAGACAGTGGGTCCTGGTACATTATACTCAGTGGGAGACAGTGGATCCTGGCACATTATACTCAGTGGGAGACAGTGGATCCTGGCACATTATACTCAGTGGGAGACAGTGGGTCCTGACACATTATACTCAGTAGGAGACAGTGGATCCTGGCACATTATACTCAGTAGGAGACAGTGGATCCTGGCACATTATACTCAGTAGGAGACAGTGGATCCTGGCACATTATACTCAGTGGGAGACAGTGGATCCTGGCACATTATACTCAGTGGGAGACAATGGGTCCTGGCACATTATACTCAGTGGGAGACAGTGGATCCTGGCACATTATACTCAGTGGGAGACAGTGGGTCCTGACACATTATACTCAGTGGGAGACAATGGGTCCTGGCACATTATACTCAGTGGGAGACAGTGGGTCCTGGCACATTATACTCTGTGGGAGACAGTGGGTCCTGGCACATTATACTCAGTGGGAGACAGTGGGTCCTGACACATTATACTCAGTGGGAGACAGTGGGTCCTGGCACATTATACTCTGTGGGAGACAGTGGGTCCTGGCACATTATACTCAGTGGGAGACAGTGGATCCTGGCACATTATACTCAGTGGGAGACAGTGGGTCCTGGCACATTATACTCTGTGGGAGACAGTGGGTCCTGGCACATTATACTCAGTGGGAGACAGTGGGTCCTGGCACATTATACTCTGTGGGAGACAGTGGGTCCTGGCACATTATACTCAGTGTGAGACAATGGGTCCTGGCACATTATACTCAGTGGGAGACAGTGGGTCCTGGCACATTATACTCTGTGGGAGACAGTGGGTCCTGGCACATTATACTCAGTGGGAGACAGTGGATCCTGGCACATTATACTCTGTGGGAGACAGTGGGTCCTGACACATTATACTCAGTGGGAGACAGTGGGTCCTGGCACATTATACTCAGTGGGAGACAGTGGGTCCTGGCACATTATACTCTGTGGGAGACAGTGGGTCCTGGCACATTATACTCAGTGGGAGACAGTGGATCCTGGCACATTATACTCAGTGGGAGACAGTGGGTCCTGGCACATTATACTCAGTGGGAGACAGTGGGTCCTGACACATTATACTCAGTGGGAGACAGTGGGTCCTGGCACATTATACTCAGTGGGAGACAGTGGGTCCTGGCACATTATACTCAGTGGGAGACAGTGGGTCATGGCACATTATACTCAGTGGGAGACAGTGGGTCCTGGCACATTATACTCAGTGGGAGACAATGGGTCCTGGCACATTATACTCAGTGTGAGACAGTGGGTCATGGCACATTATACTCAGTGGGAGACAGTGGGTCCTGGCACATTATACTCAGTGTGAGACAGTGGGTCCTGGCACATTATACACAGTGGGAGACAGTGGGTCATGGCACATTATACTCAGTGGGAGACAGTGGGTCCTGGCACATTATACTCAGTGGGAGACAGTGGGTCCTGGCACATTATACTCAGTGGGAGACAGTGGGTCATGGCACATTATACTCAGTGGGAGACAGTGGGTCCTGGCACATTATACTCAGTGGGAGACAATGGGTCCTGGCACATTATACTCAGTGTGAGACAGTGGGTCATGGCACATTATACTCAGTGGGAGACAGTGGGTCCTGGCACATTATACTCAGTGGGAGACAGTGGGTCATGGCACATTATACTCAGTGGGAGACAGTGGGTCATGGCACATTATACTCAGTGGGAGACAGTGGGTCCTGGCACATTATACTCAGTGTGAGACAGTGGGTCCTGGCACATTATACTCAGTGGGAGACAGTGGGTCCTGGCACATTATACTCAGTGGGAGACAGTGGGTCCTGGCACATTATACACAGTGGGAGACAGTGGGTCATGGCACATTATACTCAGTGGGAGACAGTGGATCCTGGCACATTATACTCAGTGGGAAATGAAATGCTAATTTACATATAAAAGCCTCAGGAAAAATGGTAGGTATAACACAGGGCTGTTTACATGAAAACAATGAAAAAAGTCAGAAAACTAGTACAGTATAAAGCAAGAAGAAACAGAGCAAAAAAAAGAAAAAGAACTTAAAAAAACCTTTAATATTTATTCAAGCTGGTGTAGAAGCTGCTGTGTATAGTACCTGTGAGTTGAATGAAAGTTCCAACTGCTTCATATCAGTCTCCCTTCTGCCGTGCTGCCTTCAGTCGGTAAAGGTTTCCCAGCCACGCCTACTCTGAACCTGGTTGGTACATTTCACTGTCTGTAAAGTTAGCTGTGCTTTGATTGGACAAGCTACAAACCACATATATCCAATCAGAGTGCAACTGATCTCTTCAGCATCGGTTTGGAGGCGGACCTTAGCTACCAATCCGTGATTAAAGAAACAGTGCAGTCAGCAACGGAGCAGGTTTTATTTTGTTTTATTTCTTTTTATTTCAGGGGTCAGACAGGTTTGGGGAGGCTTAGCCTCCCCTAGCCTTATTGAAAGTCCGCCTATGAAAAAATGCATATTTTCTGCATTTATATGGCATAATTTTTCTGGCCTCTGTGCTTCAGTGGCTGCAACCAAAAAAATTTATATTTTCAGCATTTATATGGCATAATTTTTCTGGCAACTGTGCTTCAGTGGCTGCGACCAAAAAAATGACTATTTTCAGCATTTATATGGCATATTTTTTCTGGCCTCTGTGCTTCAGTGGCTGCGGCCAAAAAAACTGGGCAAACAATGCCTACAAGGTCAACGACGTTGACCTTGTAGGCATTGTTTGCCCAGTTTTTTTGGCCGCAGCCACTGAAGCACAGAGGCCAGAAAAAATATGCCACATAAATGCTGAAAATAGTCATTTTTTGCCATACGTTGACTCAACGTATATGGCAAAAAATGGCTATTTTCAGCATTTATATGACATATTTTTTCTGGCAACTGTGCTTCAGTGGCTGCGTCCAAAAAAACTGGGCAAACAATGTCTACAAGGTCAACGTATGGCGAAAAATTACTATTTTAAGCATTTATATGGCATATTTTTTCTGGCAACTGTGCTTCAGTGGCTGCGTCCAAAAAAAACTGGGCAAACAATGTCTACAAGGTCAACGTATGGCGAAAAATGACTATTTTCAGCATTTATATGGCATATTTTTTCTGGCAACTGTGCTTCAGTGGCTGCGTCCAAAAAAACTGGGCAAACAATGCCTACAAGGGCAACGTATGGCAGTTGTTTAAAGAGAACAGTAGATTACTAGCCAGCAAAGCTACCTAAGCTAAAATGTCCCTCAAATCCCTGCAGACTTCTGTCCCTCCAATACAGAGCAGTATCAAGCAGATTACTAGCCAGCAAACTTACTATCATCTGTCCCTGAAATCACTAACAGCTCTCCCCCTACACTATCTCTTCCAAGCACACACAGGCAGATTTTTCAGATACATTTTTGCCCTTGATCCCCCTCTGGCATGCCACTGTCCAGGTCGTTGCACCCTTTAAACAACTTTAAAATCATTTTTCTGGCCAGAAATGTCTTTTTTAGATGTTAAAGTTCGCCTTCCCATTGAAGTCTATGGGGTTCGCGAACCGTTCGCGAACCGCTCGCATTTTTGCGCAAGTTCGCGAATATGTTCGCGAACTTTTTTTCCGACGTTCGCTACATCCCTACAAAGGACTGCTAAAAACTACCAATAATTTGCTGAATGAAAAGCACTAAATCCTCGGTGTCAGTTGTTGTTATGACTGATGGTCATTAAATGTGGTGTGAGCCAAGGAAAACCCTTGAGAAGTTTTTAGAGCAGGTTCCTCTGTGTGTCACTCAAATGATAAGGGGATATGTGTGTAGGCTATATACAGTAAGGGGGGGACAGTGAGCCACTTACTCTTTGGCGTATGTAAGAATATAATAGTGGATGCTGCCAGAACCTACCTCAGAGAGGTGCCAAGGTGATCTACATAGTTAGAATAGCTATTGGTAGACCAGATTTGTGGAGCTCACTATTGGTAGGTGAGCAGTTGAGGCTCCACCAATGAGAAATTAAGGAGGTCATCACCATGGTGGTACCTCGCCAGTAAGTGACTGAGTATGTAGGGAGCTTGGCTAAAAAGGTCCTGTCGCCACCTCTAAATGTAAACCTTATTCTGTGTCAGAGAGCTACTAACCATGAGAGCCACATGATCTGCAGAATGGGACCCAATGACCCACCTAGGAAAGCAGAGACTTGACAGTGCTAGGAGAGGGCCACTCCCCGCCCCCTCTGTTGGTAAGGTGTGCTGTTATTGGCTGGGCGTTCCCAGGTATCGCAGAAGAGGCAGAGCTACACGTATTACTCACCATTCGGTTCCGGGTCGCGGAAGCAGCAGGTCGCAGCATGGAGCTGTCCTTGGACCTCGTGGTAAAGGAGTTCAGAGAGGCGGCGAGACAACGCGGATCTTCATGGTTCCAGGAACAGCTCCAGGATCTTCTCCACAGCGTCGACGACCAGACGGCAACGAGACAGCCAGCGAGGAGGACCTGTCCACCACAGCGATTCAGCCCAGGATCGCCGCAAGCATCTTCAGCCGGAGGCGGTCGGCACAGGGAACAGACGCAGGAGAGAGGCACCGTGTCGGGTCCAGTCGGCAGAGGTCAGAGACGCCAGTCCATCGTGGTGGAAGAAGAGGAGTGGCCACACCAAGCCAGGCAAGTACCGCATGGTAGGTCAGGTACCCCAGGGGCCATTATCGATCCGGAGGGCCCTAGCAGCAGCAGCACACGGCCGGGTGGGGGGCAATCGGATCCTGCCCCTCCCCCTGGTCCTTCTACAACAGCAGGCATTTCAACTGCCGGGCCCGCCTCACTGGAGGAAGACGGGTCGGGTAAAGGGCCCGGAACCTGCGGAGCACGCGGTGGAAAAGGGCCATTAGGGCCCTCCCCTTGGATGCCAATACTGCCTGAAGGGGACACAGCCATGAGCCCGGAACTACCAGCACACGGGGTAGGGGACTCACAGCCCTGGCCCCTCCCCCAAGGTCAAACACAACAGGGAGACCAGGGCCCGTCAACCCACGGGGTAAGGGGGCTGCACGTCTGTCCCCTCCCATGAGCAGCAGCACACGGGGTGGGGGTGACATCAGGCCTTACCAGGGGTCCCAGGCTTCCAGGAGGCCTAGGAGCAGCAGCACGCAGGGTAGGAGAGTCACAAGTCGGTCCCGTCACCCCGGTTACACACCGCTAGGAGTCCCAGGGGCATCAAGACACGGGGCAGGGGCACCACAAGTCCTTCCCCTCCCCCTGGGTCACGCACCACCACAACAAGGTACAACAAACACGGGCCCGGTCACCTCAGTCTGACAGGTCCCGGAGGGGGCACATGAGCAACAGGACACGAGGGGCCACAAGGGTCACAGGACCATCCCCTCCCCCTGGGTCACATTCATCTGGGGATAGTGTGTACCATCGGCCACACAGGAGAACCAGCCCACGGCGGGGCAAGGGGTCTACGAGACCCACCACTCCCCCCAGGCGCAGCACAAGCAGAGTGAGCGTGCATAATGAAATCAGCAACAGACGACATAGTAAGGCCTATCTTGGTACTGGCCGGGGACAGAGAGCATCAGTACGGGAATCCCAGTCGGGTGCCCAGGACCAGTCAAGGGGGGATTCGGTGACCGTTAGGACGTCCACTGCCAAGGGACAGGAAACACAGCAACGAGATATGGCCCATGATGTCGGGCCAGGGACTTCAGGCTCAGCCGATACTTTGAACTGGCATCCCACACAAGGGGTGGGTACCACGGGTCACGGGCACAGCAGATCCAATAGCAGGAGATCCGGGAGCGGCCGGGGGCAACCAGCCAGGTCTAGGAGTAGGTCTTACACCCAAGATAGAACGAGGACAAGTAATACGGCCCGACATGGGGTCAGGGTAGAAAGGAATAGAGTCAACAGGTCCGCAACCCCTTCTAGGCCACAGGGTGTTAGGAGCGGGAGGAGGGAGCATTCTCGTTCTTTCTTGTCTTACAGGAACAGTTTCAGTGATTCGGAGGTTGATCAGCCCAGGGCAAGCGTGACACGTCGCAGACGGGCAACTAGAAGCAGCTCCCTGGGGAGGAATGCCAGGTTCCACAGGTGTCATTCGTCCACCAGACACAGAGGGATCAGCAGGAGCCGCTCACCACACAGGTCCAGAAGGGTCATCAGGAGCCGATGGATCAAGCCACCTGGTAACCGGTCACTTAACGGGTCCCATTCGGAGGCCATAATGACGGCCTCGCAACGGCCTGGATCAGCTCAAGGAGGTGCAGCGCAGCTGGCAAGTCTGGTCACGGTCCCTGAGGTTTCTACTGCCAAGGGACTAGGAGGTGAGCTCGGGGAATTAATACAAGGGGTGGGGCAGGGAGAGGACACCACTATACTTTTGCATGGGTTAAAGCAATTCTTGGCAGGTTGGGAAGGCAAGAGGCCCAGCGCAGCGATTGGTCCTTCACAGGTTTGGGTCGGGGAAAAGGGTACAGCTTCGGCATCGTCGGAAGTGATAGCGAGTCCAGCGATCGCGGTATGTGTGGATAGCACAGCTGGGGATAAAAGGGAGACGGAAAGGGAGGCTTTAAGCGGTATAACAGAAACGGCCAGGCAGAACGCCTATGTGGCATTCGCTGGCCCTTTGGGTGTTCATGTAAAACAGGAAATAAAGGATAAGATTTGGAAAGGTGAGTTTGTGGAATTGTTTTCCCTCCTCCCCTTGGATGAGACAATAGAATTAAAAGATGAGGACAAGAAAGATAGCAAAAAAGAGGAGGAAGAGAAAAAGAAAAGGTACTCCAAACTGCCCAAAACCTTTGGCAACTGGTTAAGGGCGTTTTGTATCTTGGCCAGCATTATAGGGGAAAAAGACCCTGAAAAATGTTCCCCACTGTTCTGGTTTGTTGATGGGATTTGGGAAGCATTTAAAGTATATGGCGGCCTTGCCTGGTGGAAGTACGATGAGCAGTTCCGACAACGGTTGGCAGCCAACCCTACCATGAGGTGGGACCAGATGGACATCACACTCTGGCTCAAGCTCATGATGGCGCAAAAAGCATCCCCCTTTCAGAAAGGGGCCGGGGGGGGGGCGGCACACACCGCCTCTTATGCCCCAATTAAACTGGGCTACTGCTGGCTGTTTAACGACAGCCATTGTAAGTTTGGGAATTCCTGCAAATACAAACACGAGTGTTCAGGCTGCGGGGGGGCACACTCATACATTCGTTGCTTCAAGAAAGGAAAGGGTAACCCCAAAGTCAGTGAGCCTTCCAAAGGGGAGGACTCCAGTCAGGCTAGACGCGATGCGGCCGTGGCTCGCCCGCTATGGTAAACGCAAGGAGACCACATTGTTGGAAACAGGGTTTCGTGACGGGTTCATGATTCCATTCCGGGAGAAAGGAGGAGAGCAGATCCTACGTAATTTAAAGTCAGCCCAAGAATTCCCAGAGGTGGTGCAGAACAAGTTACTTAAAGAAGTCCAGTTGGCCCGGGTGGCGGGTCCATTTCCCAGCCCGCCACTGTTTAATTTGAGGGTTTCTCCACTCGGAGTAGTCCCCAAAATAGACCCAGGGAAATTTCGCCTTATCCACCACTTGTCATACCCCAAAGGAGGGTCAGTTAATGATGATATCAACAGGGATTTATGTTCAGTTTCGTACACGTCCTTTGACCAAGCTGTGGCAATGGTTCGGGGGGCAGGCCCTGGGGCCCTTATGGCTAGGGCCGACATAGAATCTGCTTTCCGTCTACTTCCTATACACCCTGACTGCCACCATTTGTTAGGTTGCTGGTTTGAAGGATCCTTTTTTGTAGACTTGTGTTTACCGATGGGATGCTCTATTTCCTGTACCTATTTTGAAGCGTTTAGTACGTTTTTAGAATGGGTTGTTCGGAAGCAGGCAGGTTTTCACACGGTGGTCCATTATCTAGATGATTTTCTTTGTGTGGGACCAGCAAAGTCGGATGTTTGCTTCCACATACTAGAAACGTTACAAGAGGTTACGGAACACTTCGGGGTTCCTTTGGCCCCGAGAAAACAGAAAGCCCAGCGACCACTATGCAGTTCTTGGGCTTGAAGGTGGATTCGGTGGCTGGCCAGTGCCGGCTTCCATTCAGCAAGGTTCAGAACTTGAGGGAAGAGGTCAGTAACATTAGGCAGATTAAAAAACCCACTTTGCGGCAAGTCCAGTCTTTGCTTGGAAAATTACATTTTGCCTGTCGAGTCATACCAGTGGGCAGGGTTTTCAGTAGAAGGTTGGCACAGGCGACGTCAGGTGCTACTGCACCTTACCACCATGTGCATCTCAGCAAAGAAGTAAGGGTGGATCTGGAGGTGTGGGACACTTTTTTGAGCGAATTCAATGGTACCGTTCTATTCCAGGCGCCAGAAACCACGGCGCAGGAATTACAGCTTTTTACCGACGCGGCGGGGAGCGTCGTTTTTTGGGGTGTACTTTGCCGGATGTTGGTGCGCGCAAAAATGGCCCACGGAGTGGGTTGATTCAGTTTTAGTTCGGAACTTGGTGTTCCTTGAGTTGTTCCCGATAGTGGTAGCATTGTTTATTTGGGAGTCCGAACTCCGTAACAGGAGTATAGTTTTCTTTTCGGATAACATGAGCGTGGTGCACGGGATCAATAGTTGGTCGGCATCCTCCCCACCGGTCCTTCGGTTACTTAGAGTTCTTGTTTTGTGCTGCCTTAATTTGAACATTCGATGCAGGGCGCGCCACGTGGAAGGGGAGAAGAATGTCATTGCTGACGCTCTTTCTCGCTTTCAGTGGGATTGTTTTTGGCAGGTGGCGCCAGATGCGAACAAGGAGGGTTCCTTTTTCCCATGTCATCTTTGGCAGCTCGGGAACGACAGTTGATGGAGTTGGTGGAGAAGTCAGTGGCAAAATCTACATGGGCCGAATGGAAACAGATGGAGGCGTGGTCGGATGGCTTAAACACCGCGGAGGATAGGAGGGCTGCACTCGTTTGTTACGTGGCTTGGTTGGCAGAAACAGGCAAGTCAGTCGCAGTGATCGAGCGCATGGCGGCTTTGGCATTCCTATTTAAATTAGCAGGGCTAGAGGATTCAACTAAGGATTTTTTCATCAAGCAGGTTATTCGAGGCCTCAAAAAGGGAACGGTTTCTCGGGATACTAGGCGGCCAATCTCCTTTGAGTTGTTAACTAAACTCCAGGCAGTTATGCCGCATTGCTGTAATTCAGTTTTTGAAACGTTGCTATTCCAAGCGGCATTCGGCCTGGAATTTTTTGGAGCTTTTCAGGTGGGGGAACTAGTGAGCAGCAGCAAGAAAGTGCCTGGAGGACTAGGTGTAACGGACCTGAGGGTCACCGACTCTTCAGTCCAGGTACGGCTTCGGAAGTCCAAGACTGACGTATGGGGTAAAGGAATGGAAAGCGGATTGGCTTGTCCGGTGCATGACAAGTTACCTTGAGGTGAGGCCTGGAATGAGAACTTCCTTGCTTATTCAAGAAGATGGGTCCCCACTGTCGCGTTTTCTATGTTTAAAATATTTTATTTGATTTTCATATTAAACAAATGAAATCAAAATGACAACAAATGTTATGCAGAAGAAGAAAATATGTTGCAGAGGAGACAATGGCATGATAGTATCAAAACTATCATTCATGAAAAATAACAAAAAACGAACTAAAAATTAACTGTCGCGTTTTCAATTTTTAAGGGTGTTACGTAAAGGTTTAAGAGAAATTGGATTGCAGTCGGCCGATTTTGGTACGCATTCCTTCAGAATGGGGGCAGCGACCGAAGCGGCGCGGTTAGGTTTAGGTGACACCATGGTCAAAAAGATCGGGAGATGGGAGTCAAAGCGGTTTCGGGGATATATATACGGCCAGGGTTGTTGGTCTCAGTTCCATCATGATGTGTCAGCTACAAAAAAAAAAAGTTTTTATTTATAAATTCATATCGCAATGCTCATGTTTGTAAGTCTAATGTTGTTTAACAATTAATAGTAAATACTCATGTTTATTCTACGGAATGTGCTTATGTCCTTCATTATGCTAGTTTATGTTACATTTGTACTTATGGTGGTTTGTTTTAACAGGTGGCACGGTTTCAGTGTGGCTACTTGGTCATTCCTTCATCTACAGGGCCAGACGGCGAGCCGCAGTTAAGTCATCTGGTGCGCAGCTGGGCTTTCCGGAAGGCCGGGTAAAGATACATTGGTTTGGTGTTCCAGGTTTGAAATGGCCTGGAGTATGGGCCACATTGTTAAACAACGTCAGGTCAGGCCGCCGCCCGGATGTGTTGGTTATACACGCCGGCGGGAATGACATGAGGTTGAGATCTCAAAGGGATTTGGTGTCTCAAATGAAACAGGACATAGAAAAACTTCGGAGTTTGTTCCCAGATTTAGTACTGGTTTGGTCTGAGATGGTGCCGCGTTTGGTTTGGTGGTATGCCAGGAACGGGGAAAAAATGGATAAAAGCAGGGGCAAGGTCAACAAATTAATGTCCTCCTTTGTCAGAAAGTGCGGGGGCATTGTAGTACGTCACCAAAACCTAAAGGATAAAAGGCCAGATTACTACATAGAGGACGGAGTTCACCTGTCCGGCTTGGGCTTGGATTTTTTCACCTTGGCCATTGTGGAAGGCATTGAACGTGCCCTAGGTCATTTGAGTGGCGGGCCGTGCCACGCTTAAGGTCTCAAGCGGTCACGCCAGTGGCGGAGGGTACCTTTACAAGGACCCCCAGGGGAAGTGAAAATGGGGTATTTCACAGCAAGTGCAAGTAGCCTGGTAGGCCCGGGTCCTCATGGGAAGGTAGGCAGACCGGTTTAGGGCCCGGGAAAATGGAGCAGGAACCCACCTTGGCTGTGGCGGCACAGTCACTCCTCTTCTCCCCCCTACACCCTCTTTCCCCGGGGGGGGGGAACGATAATAATAATATGAAGGTTGTTAAAAGGTTTGTTATACAAACGTTTTGTTAAAAGTTTTAAAAAAATGTTATACATTATACATGTTAAGTGTTATGATCAACTGAACAACTGCGGCCATCTCTTTCCAAACCAGTGGTGTGTGTGTTATCCTTGGGTTAGGAGGTATGCGGTTGGGTCAAAGGGGAGGGGTGCAGACTCGACGCTGCACCCGCCAAGTGTATCAGTAAAGTAGGCAGCAAGTGGCCTAGGAATCCTTGTTCTGTTTTACTCTTTATAATACATTGGGAACTGCGTGCATTAGTGTCAACTGGAGAAGCTTTGTAAGCAAAGACCTTACTGACTTCCGTTAAGACCATGTTTACCTGAAGTTTTTTTTTTTTTTTTCATTTTCCACGTTCAATGACGTCTCCCTGTAACAATGGTTTGTTCCCTAAAGGCTAATACAGCTATTTCTACTGAAGGTATTAACTTTATTACACAACCTTACAATCCCTGTGTGGTAGCCCTAACTATTCACCTCTGGTCATCTTTTTCAAGGAGCCAGGGCCTGGGCATTGCAGTTCAACCGACATCACAGTGCAACACTTTTGGCTGGAAAGTTGTATTGTTCAAGCATTTGTATGGGATTGGGGAGATTTCACTAAACTTTACGAAATAGTGTGGTGAGATATTATGGACTGTGGTAACTCTCTCTTAGCCACCAAAATGACCTCTGTGCTCAGTCCAGGTTAACAAAGAATGATTTTTAACTTATTTTAACTTTTTTCTGCCCTTTAGAAGCCCTCTCTGTATTGACCCAAACACAGTGATGGTATAAATAATAAAAACTATGGAGCCTCAAGGTAAAGGCCAAGAGATAGGGAGAGCACTGAAGCAGCTGGTCCAGCAATACCTTGAACCAACTTTTATTACACCCCCTCCACACCCTTTTGAATGCTTCTTTGAATGCTTATACTTTTTTCCTTCACATCTTAATTTCTGCTCCATTTATACATCATCGACCTTGAAGGGAAGTGACATGCAGATCCCTCCAAGTTTTGCTGAAAATATGTACATTTACATGCTTTGTACAGGGCATTATCAATCACTCTTTTGTTCCTGGGTTATCAGGCACCACAATGTGTTTCAATATTTATTAGCCATTTCACTAGTTTATGACAGACCCTATGGCACTGTTAAAAATTACTTATTTACAAGTCTGTCTCCAGCAACTCTCTAAAAAGCGGTAGCAGAATGAAATAGCGGAGTGGGAGTCATGAGATGTGTTAAAATATGCAAAGCAAACCAGTAGCCAATGTGGGGAAGCCTTCATAATGCCTATAAGGCAGGTTATCTGACTCTGCATTATAATACTAAATTCCTATGGCAGCAATCGTAATACCCCAAAATGCTTGCCATTTACTTGAATGGAAATCATAGGGCTGAAATAGGAGCAGTGCACTAATTCCAGGTGCTTTAAAACACATGGCAATGAGCTTTAGGGTTAAACCATCGATTTTATCTACAACAACAATATTGCAAAAGGCAGAGGCTGAAAATAGCTTATTTTTATGATGTGGAGTAAACAACGTGCATTATTTGGAAGGCAGGCCATCTTACTGAGCAGCAAGGTGGTTAGATGCTGTACATGCTTGCCCTCATCTCCATCTGGTAAATTAAAAATGCATTTCACCAATTCCTGGCTTCCCGGCCCTTCGACGATTCTCCATCTGTCAAGGCGGCTCGTCATTTTTCACATTCTGTCACTCTCCTAATGGCTTCCTCGGATAAGTGTCTGTTGCACTAAAATAAAGATCCTGGCTCTGGCACGGGCAAGTCATCTGACAGACTGCTTCTAGGCAAAAGATCTATAACACAATAAATATAGCTATCATTAACAACAGCACATTGAATTAAATGCAACACAACGCTGAGCTACAGCTGACAAAAGAGACGGAGGAAGAAGAAATGAATTACAGGTCGTGCACAAATATAGGGGTCTTTGAAGTTAAAAGAATTAATTATTCTGGGTTTATCTAGCACCAGTTTATTCTGCAGCACAGATTTCCTATCTCAGGCATACAGATACACACCATCAGACATACCTGGAATTCATTGACTGCGGTGTTTTTCAACAAGGATTTTTCCAATAGTCTCTTGGCACAAGAGCACAACTAGGGCTATGCCAACTGGTTGTTCAGATTCTTGAATAAGGAATAAATCTGATCCTTATTTGAGGCACTGAAAAACTGAAGCAAATCATTTATTTTTAAGAAAATGCAACTTTTTGGAATTTTGTACAAGTCTCCATATGCAAACTTGGTTCAGTATTCTGCCAAATTTTGTCGTACAGGATCCCGTATTTGGCCAAATCTGATGGATTTAATCAGGGTCAGACTGGGCTGAAGGGACACTATGTGGGACCCAGCTCTCACAGGCCACTGCCGACCCAGGCCCACTCCACTGCCTGCACCACCGCATCAAAGATCACCCCAAATGCAGTCAGCTGCCAGTTATTGCTAAAGCTTGTACCTATAAGTTGTAAGGAGCCAGAAAGACTTTAGGTGAAGCAGTGCACTCACCAGGTGGGGGGGTATATATGAGGGGATGGAAGCCCTGGAGATTGAGAGGCAGGCCCTTTAATTCACAGCCCCATTGAGTCACCACTGCCCCAGTCCGACACTGGATTGAGAGCAGTATAATTGTAGGTATTATGTAGATTCCGAAGAGAACCCAATGCTGCTAGGGACATATTTGCAGCAACATTTTCCCAACTAGGGGAAAATGATACAACAGTAAATATATATTCTGGGCTCTTGTCCAAGGCAAAGGCAAGGGGTATTCTGGAGACGATAAACTTCTTGAATGGTCCAAGTAATACAATGACATTTAATACTACAACTCCAGGATTTCATAGTCTATTTCAAAGGGATTTATTGCTTTAACATTGTAGTGGTCACAGCACATGCTTGGAAAACCACCCGGTTTTATCAAGCAACAGAAGAGTAGTTATTCTTTCTCATAATACCCACAGGTGCCACTTACTATACTTTATGGACACATATAAAACATCAAGTGGGGAATCCTTTGTACTATGAGAATAGCTGCCTGGACCCTATATTATACAAAAGGATGGTAGCTATATAACATGACCTATACAATGCAGTATATATCACTAGTATACATATAAAACCACAGTAGTTTATCCAATATCCTGTCAGTCATATATTGAGATTATGCTTTATATGAAGCCTATGTTGTCCTACTTTCTGCAAGGTACAAGATTATTCTTAACTGTGTCCTCGACATGCAGTCAGCCCCACAATATCAAGTTTTCTATTTGCGGATAACTAATTCCAGTTAGGAATTTGAACGTATCCTATTCTTGGAATTCACTCTTACTTATAATGGTTGGTACATATTTTCCAAAGCATAAACATCCCGTTAGTCGTTAGTCTGAAAATATTGTCAACCGGGGTCACCGCTCTGCTTGATGAATGCTACCTGTTGTTGCTGCTCTCCAGGGAAAGCTGCACTGGCAGAAGACTAATAGCTACATACGTGCCTATATTTATACTTATTTTCGGTGCTTATTATAGGTTTGCTTTCCAGAGGCAGAAGCATCGAAACTGGGTTGCATCAAGCAACAAAATATCGAGCAAAAATGTGGTTTCTGTGTATTCTCTCTAGAAGAAAAAGATTTTAGATGAGACTATTGTTTACTCTCTCCAGTAAATCATTTGTCAGCGATAACCCCCATTCCAGGAAAAAACAACCCAGTTTCATGGATCATGTCAGAACGGTCTTAATTCCCTCGAAAGAGCAGTTGTTTTGTTCCATTAGTTATAAACGTGCAAGTGTCTCCTTCGGTGAATTAATAACCCAAGGTGCTGGAACTCGTAGAAAGGGATCCTTGATGATATCGACCCTGCAGGCTTTGAGAAGATCAAGGAACAAGATTGGTGCTGCTTTTATTCCTGCCGTTATCTTCATCCATTGGTCCCAAAATTCAACTCTTTCAAAAGTTAATTACAGAGCTGTTTATAGGGGCTTAGCCCTACACATTACGGTGTAAAATAAAAAAAAGCAAGCTTAAGTAGGATTAGAGAAGGGGCTTGTTATCCAGAATGGTTAAGGGATCTTCTGGTAATTTGGATCTCCATACCTTGTCTACTAAAAAATCACGTAAACATTACGTTACATTACATTAGGATTGTTTTTGCCTCCAATAAGGATAAATTATATCTTAGTTGGGATCAAGTACAAGCAGTGGTGTAACTAAATATTACTGGGCCCTAGGGTTGCCACCCGGCCGGTATTTTACCGACCTAGCTGGTAAATCACCCGCCAGGGCTGGGGCCGGTATTACAAATTTACTGGCAATGTAGCTGACGGCCCTACTGGGCCCCACAGAATATTATTTTTCAGGCCCCAAATGTCTAGAGGTTGACCTGCTTTGCCAACATTTATTGAAATTCTATGAATTAGGGCTTCATGGGGCCCCTATACCTCTTGGGACCCACTGCAGCCGCAGGGTCTGCTTCCTCTGTAGTAAAGTCCCTGAGTACAAGCTACTGTCTTATTATTACAGAGAAAAAGGAAATCCTTTCTAAATATCTGAATTATTTGATTAAAATGCAGTCTATGGTGGATGGCCTTCCGGTAATTTTGAGCATTCTGGATAATGGGTTTCCGTATAATATATACCATACCTGTAGAAGAGCCGAAGGGCAAAATGACAATAACATTAAATCACTATCTGTGTTGTCCAAAATGGGGCCATTTAGCTGTCATAGGGTACAGTTTTTTTTTCTTTACAGGAGGGATTGTAAACCAGAGAAGGATGTCTCAATGTATGTAGGATATACAATTTGTTGACTGAGCACCTGGCATGTTTTATATGAGAGGGTTTCAATCATAGTTATGTAGAAAGCCAGGAATTACTTTGGCCCCTTAAAAAACAAACCATCTTATCTTGGCTTGGCAAATCAGGAACCGATAGCCCTTATACAACTTTAACGGAATGCAACTGTTGGGGTGGTTCACCTTTAAGTTAACTTTCAGTATGTTACAGAATGGCTCATTCTAAGCAAATTTTTATTTGTCATTATGTCATTTTTATATTTATTTTTTTATTTATTTGCCTCTTTTCAGCTTTCAAACAGGGGTCACTGACCCCATCTATAAAACAAATGCTCTGTAATAATGTATATATAATGTATAATGAGAAAACGCCAGCACAATGGCACTCGCAGCGCTTCAATTTCCAAAGTCGCCCGAAGTTGCCTCACGAGGAAACGTCGGGCGACTTTGGAAATTGAAGCACAGTGAGTGCATTGCTGCAGGCAAATTTTCGTTTTAGCAGGCGGAAGGCAGAGGGAAGGCAGTTCGGGAAGATTGTCGCCCTGAAGAAGAGGCGATTAGTCGCCAGGCGGCTAAATCTGCCCATGTGCCCCTGTCCTGAGGTTATACATGTATTGTTATTGCTACTATTTATTATTTATCTTTCTATCCTGCCGAGACAGTCAAGCACTCCAGGGATCTCGACAAGCTTATATCTTTTCATTTGTGACAAATAACTTTTATCTCTTCATGCAGTGACCAAAGGCTTTTCTCCCATAACATAGGGCTCAGCGTTTAACGGATTAACAACCAGGCATTGCCAGATAAACAGCACAGAACAAAAAATAAGAAAGCTGATGACTATAGTGGGAAGGGCTGGTTATCATCACTAGACACAGATTCTGAAAGTTTAAAGAGTTTCAATGACATTTTGCAATTGCAGAAAACCCTTAATCAATATTCAGGAACTTTTAATATGTTATAGAATGGCTAACTCCAAGCAACTTTTCATTTTTTCTTTTTTATAGTAGTAAATGATTTGCCTTCTTCTTCTGACTCTTTCCAGTTTCAAACAGGGGTCACTGACCCCATCTAAAAAACAAATGCTCTGAAAGGCTACAAATGTATTTTTATTGTTACTTTTTATTATTCATCTTTCTATTCGGGACAGGCTCTCTCCTATTCATTAGTGATGGGCGAATAAATTCGGCTGGCACGAATTTGCAGCGAGTTTCGCTGCCGTGAATAAATTCACAAAAAGATTTGGCGGTGAGAATTGGCTTCCATCAATTTCCGATTTTCAGGATGTTTTTGTGAAAATGTCTGATTTTCACGATTTTTTTGTGAAAACCATCGAATTTCACAATTTTTTTGTGAAATCCTTCAAATGTCACAATTTGTATTGAAAACCTTCAAATTACACGATTTTAGAGTGAAAACTTCCAAATATCACGATTTTTTTGCGAAATAGGCCAAATTTCGTGATTTTTTCCATGAACTTTCCGATTTCACGTTTTTTTTGCGAATTCTTTGCTGTTTCGCGAATTGTGCAGAAAATTCGCAAATTTTTTGGTGAAGCGAAACGATAGAAGTTCGGCCATCACTATTATTCATATTCTTGTCAATACATGGTTTCTAGAAAAAATTTGGACCCTAGAAACCAGATTGTTGAAGTTGCAAACTGGAGAGCTGCCAAATAAAAAGCTAAATAACTCAAAAAAACTAATAATAAATAAATGAAAACCAATTGCAAATTGTCTCCGAATATCTCTCTCCACATAATACTAAAAGTTAATTTAAAGGTGAACAAACCCTTTAAGCCCAAAAGTTTCAGTTACAGTGTGTGAGTGCCTTGCTCCAATTTCACTGTGTCTCCAAATGTTCTCCCAATTTATTAGTCCAGGACGTGCTTTAATTTTACTTATAGAATCAAACTGCATATAAAAATAAAAGGCACTTGCTGTAAATGTTCACAAAATAGTTTTTCAGGGCCGTTTTAATGGTCGGAGCCGGTACAATTCTGAGTTATTTGTTATAAGTTATATAAGCAAAGCTAATGGATATCAACAAGGCCTCAAATGCTTTCAGAGTGATTACAAAACATTTTTAAACCTGTAACATCTGTTGGATAGTTCACAGTCAATAATAATAGAAGCTAATTTAATCTTCCAGGAGCAGTAAGACCAAATGAAAGGGTTTTCGAATGCATTTAAATATAATGTTACCTTGCACTGGGAAACTAGGGGCTGTTTACTTGTGCAAAAATGTCTGCAATTGTCCAATTTTTTTTTAAACTTTGCACATTGGTATCCTCAATTGGATATTGACCCAAAACAGGCCCTCTTTAGGGGAGCAGTTTATCAAATGGCTGCAGATTCTATACCAACAGCCAATTGCAAGGGTCAGGGTAAATGGTCTGATATCTGCACCATTCCACTTAAGACGAGGAACCCGCCAGGGATGCCCACTGTTGCCCTTTCTGTTCATGTTGCCCATTGAACCCATGGCCATAGCCATACGTGAATCTAAACAAATCACTGGTCTGACTCTAGGCCCACTCACAGAGAAAATATCCCTGTATGCTGACGGCCTGCTAATATATATAGCAGACACCCAAAGCTCTCTCGCTGCCCTACTTAGCATAGTAGAACAGTTTGGAGTATTCTCAGGCCTTAAAATTAATTGTAAAAAATCGCTGTTATTCCCCATAGGTAATCAGGCTCCTCCTACTCTCAGGCCTGGATTTGCGGCGAGGCATAGGCCCGGCCTAGGGAGGCATAAATTAAGGGGTGGCATGCCGCCCAGCCGCAGCGGTAGTTTGCGATGTTCTGGAGCACTAAACGTTATAGCCGCTTAGTGCTCCAGTGTGAAAAGATGGGCATGCGCTCAATTCTACGGGAGGGAGTGGGCGCCAGAGGACACTGGCCTCCGGGCACCGTGAGAAGAAATCCGCTCCTGCCTTACCCTCCCTCCTAATGCTCCACTAATGTGGGTTCAGGAGTTTAAGTATCTTGGACTCAATATACATGTGGACCTCACCTGATTTTTACAGAACAATCTTAACTCAATAATATCAAAGCTTGAGTCTGACCTCCTAATCTGGGCGAACCTCCCCCCTCACACTGTGAGGGAGAATTAACCTTGTTAAGAGGATATATCTCCCTAAATTCCTATACCACTTGCACAACGCCCCAACCTATATTCCCATGTCGGTATTTAAAAAAATCAACCCTTTATATGGAATCGGAAAGTGCAGAGAATTGCCTGGGAGAAACGGCTGACAAAGGAGAAGGTGGTTTAGCCTTATCTAATTTCCAACTATACTATCTGGCATCCCAAATATATTGGTGGTATCACCCTGACCATATAATCCCATGATTTCGGGGATTTCGGACAAAAAAATCAGAAAATTCAGAAAACGTATTAGTTGTTGCGGAACAGTCCGAAAAATTAGGACTTTTGCAGAAAAGATCCGAATTTTTGGGATTTTTGCCCGAGCCTATTTTTTCTGACTTTTTTAATGGCAAGTTCCATTCGGGAATTCGGAGTTGCTTGGATTTTTATCTTAGAAATACTGAGATAAACTCGGAGCTTGATAAATAACCCCCTACGTATGTCATAGAATGTCTAATTCCTAGCAATTTTACAATTGGTCTTCATTATTTATATTTTATAGTTTTGGAGTTATTTGCCTTGTTCTGGCTCTTTCCAGCTTTCAAATGGGGGTCACTGTTCCAAACTAAAAAACAAATGCTCCGTAAGGCTACAAATGTATTGTTATTGTTACTTTTTATTACTCATCTTTCTATTCAGGCCTCTCCTATTCATATTCCAGTCTCTTATTCAAGTCAATGCATGGTTGCTAGGGTCATTAGGACCTTAGCAACCAGATGGCTGAAATTGCTGCTGAATAAAAAGCTAAATAACTCAAAAACCACAAATAATAAAAAAAGAAAACCAATCATACTAAAGTGAACAACCCCTTTAATACAAAACAACGGCAGGTAAAAGTTGTCGAGGTTCAATAGAAGTCAATGGGAGCTGCGTTAATTTCATTGGACTGTTTTCAATCAATTTGGACTTGTTTTTTTTGCTAGGAATTGTCCGAAAAGTTTAAATATTTTTTTTATGCATCGTTCAGCGCTATTTTCTGTTCGTACTTTTTTTATTCTGATCTTTTAAGAAATGTCACGACGTTCGTGGTTTTAGAGAATAAAAGGCACTAAAGTTTGCCCAGAAGCAGTAACCAGTAGCGACCAATAAGAGGTTTGCTTTTAAACGTGCCCAGGAAATGCTACCTGCTGATTGGTTGCTATAGGTTACTGCCCCTGGGCAAACTTCGTGCCTTTAATTATATAACCCAAGTGAGTTTAGTCGTGGTTTCAAAAACCTCTTAAGCCACAAAATTTCGACATTTGATAAATAGGACTCCACTGTCTTGCTTTTGCACACATGTTTGGGCGTTTGGGCAGTTTGTTGGCACAGGCAGGAGGGAGCTCAGTTTGCCTGGGAATTCAGTTTTCAGCCTCATCCAACAGAGCTTGTGACATTGCCTTGATAATACAAACAGTGCCATCAGCACATACATAATTGATAACGACAAATGTATATCTGAAATGACCAGTCGATCGTGAACTTCAGTTGTGACACATGCTAAGTGCCCTGGAATCCTCATCCAATGAGAAACGCACAGGGCTTAAAGTAACTGTTTATTCATATATCACAAATTCTTATGTTAAAGGGATTCCCGAGTGGCTATAAAGCCATCAAAACACAGTCGCTGGGAATAAGGGTATGTGCTTTAAGCATGACCAGTTTCATCTGTCTTTTTATAAAGGGCCTGTAGGTTGCCATAACCTTCCTGTACCATTGAAGAGTGTATTGCAAGTTCTTTCAACTAGCCTTTTCTTTAAAAACATACAGGTGCTCCACCTTTAAGTTAACTTTTAGTATGTGTAGAATGGCCGGTTCTAAATACATTTTCAATTGGTCTCCTTGTTATAGTTTTTTAGCTAATTGCCTTCTACTTCTGACACTTTCCAGCTTTCAAATGGGTGTCACTAACCCCATCTAAAACCAAATGCTCTGTAAGGCTACACATGTATTGTTATTGCTACTTTTTATTACTCATCTTTCTATTCAGGCCTCTCCTATTCATATTCCAGTCTCTTATTCAAATCAATGCATGGTTGCTAAAGTCACTTGGACCCAAGCAACCAGATAAATAAATATCGAAATAAATCAAAAACCACAAATAATAAAAAATGGAAACCAATTTCACACTATAAATCATACTAAAATTTAACTCAAAGGTGAACAACCCCTTAAAAGTAAAGTCAACCTTTTTGACCTGGTGTCAATCTTGTGATGTCAGTGTAGTCTTTAGCTTTTGCCTTCTGTAACATGAACCACAGTTTCACTAACATAACTATAGAGAGCAAAATCTGCTCCGGGCCCCCTGCTGCCATACTTGTACTTACCAACATCCTACTTACAAAGAATCCACCAAGGTATCACATATGGATGTCATGGGGTGTAGCCTTTGCCCTGCTGGCTGTTATACCACTGTACACTTGTATGCCTTATGTTTATGCATCTCGATAGAGCTAATTGTAAATTCCCAATGTTTAGTGATTCTGGCTAGGTAATGTATTCGGGCTGAGCAGTCAGCAAGTAGCTTGGATGATACTGTCATTTCTCTTGCCCCACAGTCAGTTATCAATGTTTGTTAAAGTTATCTGCAGGTATTAAAAGCTACTCTTATTCAGCCAGTCTTCTGTTTTGGCAGATTGTTTTCCTAAGGACAACGAATCTTACTTAAGAACATTGTCTAGTGTCTTATCTCATCCATAAGTAGGGAAGCCTTCCATAGCTGTAGTCTCCCACATTGTCTATATATGGGGACAGTGGTTCTTCATACTCCAATGGAGCAAACCTACAGTGGCCTTTCTTGGCAGTCTGGCACTGTTTTGGTGTCAATGAGCACATCATTAGGAATCTTCTCTGGCGTTTTAATCAATCTAATTGGCTAGGTGAATGCTGGAAGCTGAGCAGGGCTGGTGGGAGAACAGAAAGATCCTGGATGAAACATATTTGCAACTCAACCCAAAGTAGGCACACCAAAGACTGCCTGTGCCAAGCTCATCCAGAACAAGATGCCTGGAGCTCCAGTGCCACAATGAGGAGAACACTAAATACCAGACACCCAGAAGCAGACCATCAATGCTGAGGAGATATCCAGAACTTTGGCACTGCCTGTGATCTCCACGGAGACAAACCTTAAATATGACCCAGTGAATAAGCCACTATTAGAGTAATACTGGCAGAGCTACAAGTGTATGACACCACTCAGTAGATTATAGAGGGACAGGTCAAAGATCCATTCACCCTTGTGTGGTCTCTGGTGTTATGTTGCGGTTAAGTCATACATGCCCGAATTTGGTTGTCCAGCAGACCAAGAAGTTCTGTTGGTTTCAATCATCATGACCAATCATCTGGCATCATATGGCACTTTATGGGATGGAAGAGTAATGGGGTGGAAACTAAAAACTGAATTTGATGATGTCATTTTTTGGCAAGAATTTTGGTTTGAAAGAACAAATCATGAATCTCCCAATATAATATTCGTTGTGCCTAATGGGATTATATATTGGCTATCTCTGCACTCCACAAGGGTAAACATAGGAAAGGGAACAAATAGTAACCAGTCAAAGACAAAAATAAAAGCAAAGGTTGAATGTATAAATGCTTTAATTTCTTTATAATTCTGGTGGGGGAATACAACCTGCTCAGAAATGTCCTATACGCTCCAGTAAAAAAAGCCTTTGCTGGAGACTGGAATAAACACCTCTAGCGATGGTTTGCGGATGGTACTTTTCAATTTTTTATTCAGCCAGTGTGTCAGTCACAGTAATCATTAATACCGCATTTTTTTTTATTATTGCCAACATTAAGCCTGACACATATAGCCAGGCCCTTTGCAGTTCAGCGAACAATCTCCCATAAGCCAAACGTCCTGCCGTTCAGTAATTAGAGATTTATGTGTCAGGCTCAGGGTTACATGTATAATTTATCTTTCATTTGAAAATAACTGCTCAGTATTTAGAAGCAGGCAAGAAAAGAGCCTCTCAATTCACCGCAAGAATGCTCAGAGGACTAGCACACCATACAAACACACACACAAAAGGTTCCCCTTATTAGAAAATATTAAAGTAGAGAATTATGAAGAGCTGAGGGTCTTCTGTAAGTGCAGATACGTATAAAATCAGGCGCAGAGAAAATCTGATGAGTTTCAGAATTCATGCATTCATTCAGGAATTTCTCGGGAATGTGGGGCAGATGTCGAGAATTTACAGCTCTTCAGTAGGCGGTGGAAGTAGATACTGAAATAAAATCAACAGCGTTAGAAATTACTGTCCATTAAAGGGACACTATAGCCTCAACATTTTCCTGCAGAATTATGCTTAGTACTATACTATGGTCTGATCATAATTATAATTATGGAGAAGTGCTTTTTTTATACTTCCCCTTTGGTTAGTTGGTTAGTTGTGATGAGGTAAGGCCATGCCCATGAGCAGCTAGGTGAAGATCATTGTAAGGGATAATAGAAGTGGAAGGCTAAGGGTAGAAGATAATTAAGATTTAGGGAGGTTTGGCCTCCCCAACACAATATCAACTGGTTGTGTAATGGAAAGCTTTCTATTGGTAGTCTCTGCTAACAAAAAGTCATCCTCTTCCCATAAAGCAGGTTATATTCAGCAGATCAAATGCCTGACATTTCTGTTTTTTGTCAAAAAATTTAATTCTATGGAGTGGCTGTCGGCAATAGTTCAGTAGAGATACTGCAAATCATATATAGGGTTATGTCTAGCAATTGGCAGGTAGCGTTTACTGGGCCTGTACTGGTGGAAATCAATCCTCTGATGGGTGTGGGTGACCAGACCAAAGATTGCACTTTTATTACATTACACACAGTCTTTTTTTAACCCAAAAGGGCTGTTACTAATCGCAAATCAACAATAGAGTATCTTCTAGGATTCTAATGGTGCAAATTAGCACCTGCTTTGACAAGTTACGCTTACCCCCTACAAAGACCTCCCTCCCCCCAGCCTAAGTGTTATCCCGGGCAAATGCCCCTAATGTTTTAATTATCCCTCCGTGCAAATTCAGGCATTGGCTTTCACGGGTGCCATCTTCAGCCGCTTAGGTAATCTTCGGAATGGGACAGGCGCTTCTGCAATTTTCGTGAGTTTCGAGGCATGCGCAGTTGTTGTGAAACTACACATTCGGCGACACACTGGTCTCATTCCGAAGATTTCTGAAGAGAAGATGATGGCGCCTGTGAACTCCGATGCCTGAATCTGCACCGAGGGGTAAGCAAAACATTAGGGGCATTCGCCTGGGGTAACAATAAGGCTGCTAGGTCTATGTAGGGTAGTGGGGTAGGGTTTTTTTAACTTTAGGGTTGAATTCTCCTTTAAGGGGACACTGGATAGTAGCACCTCCTCCATTGCTTATGTGGGCCCTGCCCTTTGCATGTAATTCATCAAAGTAGCTTGAAATGGCACATTATCATTATGAGCCTGTATAAGCACCAGTACCATTGTAAAATGTCAATTTCATGCTGGCAGTTTAGCATGGGATTTGGTAGTATGCCTGAATAACTTTTAAAATGAGCCTCTTCCAGAAGGCCGTATGATCATATTAGGGTCTTTGCATAGGTAAGTAGCAGGGTTGTACAAGTGGGAGGCAGATGTCAGGGCTTGGAGGAAGCAGTAGCTGGGTTCAAATCCTGGGGGTGAGGGCTGGCACCCTTGAGTAGGCAGGGACTGCTCAATCTCATGCAAGTTCTACAGTCAGGAGAGCAGCCCATTGGGTTTTTCTTAAGTCAACAATTGTGATTGGGGAAAAGTAACTAGTGGGGTGTAACTAAAGAAGAAGTAGACCCTCTTGGATTCACTTGCAGGGGTTAGCTGGCTGGCATGTCAGGTATCCCTGAAAGGCGTGTGATGGTTACTATCCATGGGATAGGGCTTCCATGTTTCATTGTAGAATCAACCAGAGATTTATAAGTTATGTTGGGATGCATGGAATCCAGGATTCGGTTCGGGATTTGGCCAGGATTCTGCCTTTATCTGCAGGATTCGGCCGAATTATTATGCCGGCCGAACCCGAATCCTAATTTGCATACTTCCACAAAACAAGGAAGTTAAACATGTTTTCCCCTTCCCATCCCTAATTTGCTTATGCAAATTAGGATTCGGATTAGGTTTGATATTTGGCAGAATCTTTCGCGAAGGATTCGGGGATTCGGCCGAATTCAACATAGTGAATTCGGTGCATCCCTAAAGTTATGTTTGTACTTCTTTACATTTCTTTACAGTTATAATACATCTGTGGCCTTTCCAGTCCCAAACTGGATGCTCTTTTATGTTTCCTGGGGCTTAAAGTGGAGGAAGAGGCACAGAAATAGCCATCATTTTTATAATAATATTTTATCTTGTTTTCAGGGATATTCTACACATGTATATTAGTATCTTGTTTTAAGGAATATATGAACTGCTACAATAACCCCTTCTTCCAAACAAACCCATGTATATTGTGATTTATAACAGTCCCCTGCTGAGAATCATAAAGTCATCTTGTAGTGACTTGTATAAAAGCTCTTGACCTTGTTCTACCGCATTTACTGAAGATGAGCACTTTTATATATATATATATACAGTATATTCATTTACAAGTAACTCAAGTGTTCATCTCCTGCTATTTTCCTGTTTCGAAAATATTATCATATTGCCTGTAATTATAATACTGTTTACCTGTATTTCCAAAACATAACATTTTTAAAATACAAACTATGGGGTATTGAAAGAATGCATGATGCATTACAAGTGACCATTAACGTATTAAAACTTACTTGAGCTGGAGTTCAAACTGTAACCTCCTGTAAAACTGCCACCACCAAAACTCAGGCCTCCGCCCAAGCTTAGTCCACTGCTGAGACCACCGCCAATTCCACCTCCAAGTCCTCCACCAAATCCTCCACCAAGTCCTCCGCCAAGGCCTCCACCAAGACCTCCACCAAGTCCGCCGCCAAGACCTCCACCAAGACCTCCGCCAAGGCCGCCGCCAAGACCACCTCCAGCACCCAGACCCGCGCCACCTCCAAGGCCAAATCCTGCTCCACCACCTCCGGCAGCTGCTCCACCAACACTAGATTTAGACACCTGCACAGTAATGCCGCTTCCACTGGAGAGCCTGAAAAACAGAAGGCGAGTGTTATACATGACATTTCTAGATTTCATTGTACAGAAGCATAACCAACAAATAATTTAGATTATACTATGTGGCCTACAAAAAACCTTATCATATAGACATAAATTACATGTAAATAGTTCTGTTGCATATTTTTTACCTTGAGCTGCCTTTTTGTGATGGTCTGTGTGCTCCCTCATTGGTCATGGTCACCAGAGCTTTGTCAAATGATTGTGACACCCGAGGCAAGCTCCTGGTTTTCTCTGTAGTTTTTAGGGCATCTAGAAGATCAGCATCTACTAGCTTGCTAACTGTTATTGAATAGCCCAGTGTAGTGGATAACGTACAGCCATATATGAGCAGCCATCAAGGAGTTCTGTGACTATATGAAAGCCATTAAGCCTTATACAGGCCACAAAACTCCATGGAGACTTGGCATATCCTTATACATGATAGCAGGGGAGCTCCGACTTATATAACATAAGCGATTAAGATTAATGAGAAATGATTGTGCCCATTCTTTATTCTCACCATTAAATATAGATTGCTTACATATGCTGCATTTTACCGGCGCATAAGCATCATTGCCCTAGATATTCACTGATAAATGAATGAGAAATGAACCTTGCATCTAAGTATTGCGGATACCTAGACAGTTCATCAAAATATATTCATGCATAAAAGAATGCACCTACAAATCAAACAGATTCCTTACAGGTTTTACTATTAGAACAATTGCCCTAGAAAAAAAAAAATATATATATACATATTTATCCAAAGGCAAAAAACCTTGTTAGTTGGGTGCTCCAATAAGCAATGTGTTTTAAGTTATAGGGGGTCATTTTCTGAGAATAGGGCAGGGTGCCAAGTTCAAAAACTTCAGCAATCCGCCATATTTTTTTTTGAGCATTAGGACTGCACATTTAATTTTCCTTTGTGAAAAGATGACTCCTTGCCCCTCCACAGTGAGCTGCCATGATGTTCTTCTCTAGTCCCCCCAGCTCTAGTTTAACGACCCAAAGAAAGTGCCAGTTTGTTCCAGACAAATAAACAGGCGTCAGCAAAAGAACAGGCAGAAATGGAATAAACTGTAGATTCCATCAGTACTAAGGGGGAATGCAGATAAGACAGCTAGCAAACCATACATGAGAATATCAACCTCAGGATATAAACTTTGCTCTTTTTTTTTGTACACTCTCTGCAGGCTCCGGCAGTTTTTATTCACCGTCTTATTCTCTGCTCTCATATCACAAGCTGTGAATAAATATCATTCAGAGAAAAATGACTCTGCATTCCACTCTGCTTTCCATGAACGTGTTGCAGAGCTTCAATGTCCAGCCGGGAGATCCGCTGCGCTGATTTACAGCCGTCTGCAGGGAAATGATTCCCCCTTAGATCTGAATTCTGCGCAAATCATTAAGTTAACGTTTAGTATGTTGTAGAATGGCCGATTTTAAGAAACTTTTCAATTGGTCTTCATTATTTCTTTCGTATAGTTTGTAATTAGCATTTTACAAAAGCTCTGTAAGGCTAAAAATGTATTGTTATTGCTACTTTTTATTACTCATCTTTCTATCCAAGCCTCTCCTATTCATATTCCAGTTTCTAATGCATAGTTGCTTTGGTTTGGACCGTAGCAATCTGATTGGAGAAATGCTGCATATAAAGCTAAATAACTCAAAAACCACATATAATAAAAAATGAAGACCAACTGCCAATCGCATTAGATTATCACTCTCTACATCATACTAAAAGTTAATTTAAAGGTGAACAATCCCTTTAAAGGAAACCAAACCCTTAATGAAAATAATAAACCCCCTACCCTACATACACCCCCTCCCCCCCAACCTAGCTGCCCCCCCCGGGCAAATGCCCCTAACTCTTTACTAGGGATGCACTGAATCCAGATTCGGTTCTGGATTCAGCCTTTTTCAGCAGGATTTGGATTTGGCCGAATCCTTGTGCATGGCCGGACAAAATCCTAATTTGCATATGTAAATTAGGTGTTGGAAGGAAAATCACGTGACTTTTGTCACAAAACAAGGAAGTAAAAAACATTTTTTCCCAGCTTTTCATTTCCCGCCCCTAATTTGCATATGCATATTAAGTTTCGGATTCGGTTCGGTATTCGGCCAAATCTTTCACAAAGGATTTGGGGACTCGGCCAAATCCCAAAAAGTGGATTTGGTGCATCCCCACTCTTTACCCCTCTGTGCAGATTCTGTCCAGCGAAATTCATGGCAGCCATTTACTTCTCTTCGGTAATCTTCGGAATGAGACCGGCAAATCGGCACATGTGCAGTTGGAGCAATTTTCGGTTTCGACAACTGCGCATGGACTGAATCTCACGAAAATTGCTGAAGCGCCAGTCTCATTCCGAAGATTACCGAAGCAGCTGAAGATGGCGCCTGTGAACTCCGCTGGACAGAATCTGCATGGAGGAGTAAGTTAAGAGTTAGGGGCATTTGCCCATGGGGGGGGCAGCTAGGCTGGGGAGGAGGAGGGAGGGGGGTCTATGTAGGGTAGGGTTTTTTTATTAAGGGTTTGTTTCTCCTTTAAGGTGTGTGTATTCATATGAGTGCTGGAACTGATTAAAACACATAAACACTGGAGTCCAGAATCATTTATAATAATCGGCATCTGTAGCATTTTTTGCTTTATGATTTCTAAGCTCAGCTTCTAAACAGCAGCCAAGACCACACTGAGCATGTGCAGAGCCACCGACACTCAAAATATTGCCTAACCATCCAGGTTGCAGAGCTGGAAAGCTTGGATCATTTATAGGACTGGACTGGTACTGCTTTTAGTATATAAAATGCATAGCTTTTCTGGCCTTATTAATTTTAGGATTTAGTTTAAGGACAACGACAAATGGGGAACTTGCTAGTGTTTTGCAAAATGCTCAAACTTGACCTCCCCCCACAAATAAATATGACAATTTAGATGCAGGTATAAGACGTCTTATTCAGAATGCTCGGGACCTGGGTGTTTCCAGATAACGGATATTTCTGTAATTTTAATCTTCCTACCTTAAGTCTACTAGAAAATCATGTAAACATTAAATAAACCCAATAGGCTGGTTTTGTCTCTAATAAGGATTAATTATATCTCAGTTGGGATCAAGTACAAGATACTGTTTTATTATGACAAAGAAAATGGAAATCATTTTTAAAAACTTTCATTATTTGATTAAAATGGAGACTATGGGAGATTGCCTTCTTGTTATTTGGAGCTTTCTGGATAGTTTCCAGATAACTGATCCCTGTATCAACAAATTCAAATTTGGATGACGGTGCTATTTAAATCTTATTGGAAATCCTTATTCTTGTTATTCTGCAGTTCTATTTTCTACTTGCTCTGCCTTTCTCTGAAGTCTCTAATAGAAGGTAATGTGGAATAGTGGTAGCTGGGCTCCTGCATTGCACAAAATAGGCAAAAACACTGCAGTCAGCAAACAGTGGCTGCGGATAGCACACACTCTCTGGCTGCAATCTCGGGCTCTGTTTTTGCAGTAATATTTTACTGGAATCCAACTCTGCTATTTATAGTAAGCCATTAACAAGTGCACAATGAAAAGAACACATTACAGCCAGCATCTTGTTCTCCTTCGCTCACAGGAACCAATCACAGTCACCCGCAGCAATCACAAAATCTCTAGCCAGTGACTGTATCAAGAAACATCTTTTAATGCTTTATGGTATGGCTGTAAATATGTTAAGGAGTGGGATCATTATGCATATGAGATGCACAGTGAAGCAGGGATATATATATATATATATATATATATATATATATATATATATATATATATAATCGACACCATTCAGGTGATGGTACCGCTGCCTAAACACAAACAGCCCTCATCTTCTCACCTGCTAAATGGTCCTTAAGGATTTAATTAGCAAACAACTTTTGCAGATGGTTTCCTACTGTGTCATACTAGTTTGCAGCTCATACTGCATCAAAAAGATGCCTATTGCTCTATTGAGTGTGTGTCTGTGGTTGATGCATAGTGTTAGTCACCTAGTGGTTTAACTTGGGTGGAACAGACCCCAAAATCCCCATATCCCACAATTCCTGACCCATCCCTTCATCCCTAAAGCTATCACTTGTCATGTCATTCAAAGTCCACTGCACATTCCTGGAAAAGTGAAAAGAAAATCGGTAGAAGGCCATAGAGAAATAGGGGTCCAGGGGAGGGGTCCAAAACCAGGTAACTCCTGTAAAATCCAGGGGAATTGACGGTATGTTGAAAGCATAGGCAACTGTATTGGGTAAATAAATTCAGTAGAGCATGATGGAGACGTTATCATATTTATAGTATGGAGATGGTGTCTATAGCAGCAGTGGGATAATAGTCTCTGGGAAGGGAGTGTGGCTGTGGGATAGCAGGTATAGTAGGGAGAGATGGTGCCTATAGTAACAGTGGATAATAGTCTCTGGGAAGGGAGTGTGACTGTGGGATAGCAGGTATAGTAGGGAGAGATGGTACCTATAGTAACAGTGGGATAATAGTCTCTGGGAAGGGAGTGTGACTGTGGGATAGCAGGTATAGTAGGGAGAGATGGTGCCTATAGTAACAGTGGATAATAGTCTCTGGGAAGGGAGTGTGACTGTGGGATAGCAGGTATAGTAGGGAGAGATGGTGCCTATAGTAACAGTGGGATAATAGTCTCTGGGAAGGGAGTGTGACTGTGGGATAGCAGGTATAGTAGGGAGAGATGGTACCTATAGTAACAGTGGGATAATAGTCTCTGGGAAGGGAGTGTGACTGTGGGATAGCAGGTATAGTAGGGAGAGATGGTGCCTATAGTAACAGTGGAATAAGGTCTCTGGGAAGGGAGTGTGACTTTAGGATAGCAGGTATAGTAGGGAGAGATGGTGCCTATAGTAACAGTGGGATAATTGTCTCTGGGAAGGGAGTGTGGCTGTGGGATAGCAGGTATAGTAGGGAGAGATGGTGCCTATAGTAACAGTGGATAATAGTCTCTGGGAAGGGAGTGTGACTGTGGGATAGCAGGTATAGTAGGGAGAGATGGTGCCTATAGTAACAGTGGGATAATAGTCTCTGGGAAGGGAGTGTGACTGTGGGCTAGCAGGTATAGTAGGGAGAGATGGTGCCTATAGTAACAGTGGGATAATAGTCTCTGGGAAGGGAGTGTGACTGTGGGATAGCAGGTATAGTAGGGAGAGATGGTGCCTATAGTAACAGTGGATAATATTCTATGGGAAGGGAGTGTGACTGTGGGATAGCAGGTATAGTAGGGAGAGATGGTGCCTATAGTAACAGTGGGATAATAGTCTCTGGGAAGGCAGTGTGACTGTGGGATAGCAGGTATAGTAGGGAGAGATGGTGCCTATAGTAACAGTGGATAATATTCTATGGGAAGGGAGTGTGACTGTGGGATAGCAGGTATAGTAGGGAGAGATGGTGCCTATAGTAACAGTGGGATAATAGTCTCTGGGAAGGGAGTGTGACTGTGGGATAGCAGGTATAGTAGGGAGAGATGGTGTCTATAGTAACAGTGGGATAATGGTCTCTGGGAAGGGAGTGTGACTGTGGGATAGAGAGGACATCAGATAATTAAAAGGAAAGCAACCAGCATCAGTTTGCTTAGTAGAGATTAAAAGCCACTAATTCTCTGATTTGATTATGAATGAAAACATTGCTGGTTTAAACACAAAACAGATATCCATAGCCCTGAAAGTGATTATGCACCTGCACTAGGTACTTCTATATAACATATAGCCAAGTAACACAATCCTTAAAAACTTTCCATTCATAATGATGCTCGTTAAAGAGCAACTTAAGGATACGGCGATAAGCAAAATGGCTAATTAATGTTTTAGAGTTAATTAATGGCCGTTTAAATAAATAACAAAGGCCATATCAATATATTATGAAGCTAAATTGTGTTTTTGCCTTAAATAACTACATTTCTATCCTGCAGTGGCCAGCTGGGATCTGAGTGTGCCTCATAGAATATAAAAGATAATACATTTCCTGCTTAGCAATTCTTGTCCAAATGAATGCACAAGGTTTTATTTTACTGTCAAATATACAGGAAATAAAACAGATATCAGTTACCATATAAATGCATACATGGTTACATTTTAATATAGTTCATTGTATCTTTAATGATACAAGTTTCAGGGAACCGTGTGACGTATTACATCACTTTGCACCGTTCATAACTGATGACATCACTATGCAGCGTTTATAAGGATATATTTTTAAGGAGTTATTCCTCTTTAAATTAATTTTTATTATACTTTAGAGAGTGATATTCTGAGATAATCAGCAATTGGTTTTTAATTTTTATTCTTTGTGCTTTTTGAGTTATTTAGCTTTTTATTCAGCTGCTCTCCAGTTTGCAGTTTCAGCAGTCAGGTTGCTAGGGTCCACATTACCCTAGCAACGATGCACTGATTTTGAATAAGAAACTGGAATATGAATAGAAGAGGGCCTGAATAGAAAAGGAAATAATAAAAAGTAGCAATACCAATACATGTGTAGCCTTACAAATATTTGTTTTTTGGATGGGGTCAATGACCCCCATTTGAAAGCTGGAAAAAGTCAGACGAAGGCGGCAAATAATTCAAAAACAACTAAAAGCTAAAAGTTAACTTAAAGGGGAACTCCACACAAACATAACTTAAGCTTTTTGAAAAGTAAATATAATTTCAAGCAACTTTGCAATATACAACAATTAAAACATTTTCAGACTTTTTATGATTTTTAATGGTTTGGAACAGTTCCCTAAGCCTAGCCCCCTGCTCTCCTGCTGATCTGTCTGACTACTTTGCTGAGCTGTCTGACTACTGTTACTTTGTATCAACAGCCAGCCGTCCTCAGCCTGCATCCTCCAAACCCCACAATTCCCTGCACATGTGATTTCAATAAGGAAAGGAACATCACAGTGCAATGCATTGTGGGTTATGTAGTTCCTGCCTGCTGTCTGTAAGCTGTGGAGTTGTTATAATTTGTAACATCAGTGTTTAGTCCCTCCTTCCCAGCCAGGATCAAATGATGCAGAAAGAGAAGAACTGTTAAACAGCTGGATTTCAGCATAGAAAATGGCATAATTTTTAAAGAAACAATTAACTTTGATGGGTATATTAGGGGTTTCTGTGTTATGTGGGTCTCTTAATCAAATTTTGGTTTGGAAGCTGCATTACCCTTTAAAGGATATTCATGTATTTTCTGCTAGTGCAAAGGTAGCATTTATTTGGAACACATTTCCATTTAAATATTGTCTTATTTATCTGCTGCATGAGCATCCAATAATGGTGTTTTGTTGACATTTATCAAGGTTTTTGGTCCCTTCAATAAATTAAACTACGCATATTGTAAGAAATGCTCAGAAGCTAACAATTTATGCACTTATCTGGCATTCCCCTCATTGTAGTGAATATTCACACTGTAGGAGAGCTCTGGGAGGAGATAAGCAGTATTATGGATACTAGGCACTGATCAGTGAATAGATATAGAAGTATCAAGCAAACAAAACACTACGGCTGACAGAGACGCTCTGCAGTGGGAATATTATTATTCGGTCATCTCTTGTTTCAGTACAAACAAACAGAAAAGGAAAATATTGTAATTAAAAGGTATAGTGTTCCTCGCTTGTGGCAGTATTAGAACTAGACTTGTGTTTCTCTAATGGAATGGGACAGAGAGAGAGGGGCTCGATGAAAGCAAACTCTGTTACAGTCTATGTTAGATTCCATAACAAGATAGAACAGAATATATGATGGCATGGTGCTATTTTTCAGCCAGCTGGAAAGAACATTATTTTCTAGCCTGATTTATATCCGGGCTACTGGAGACACTTTACAAACAATTTCTTCTATAAAGTATGCCCTCACTCTGCTTAACTACCAAACGCAACACCACATACAATACCACACTTCGCACCCACTTACTTTGAACTTGCCCACTCCCACACCTTGTGTATTACTCCCTTCCCTTTAGACTGTATGCCTATGCATAGGGCCTTCCTCACCTTTTTGTACCTGTATTGATTGTGATGTTTGTTACTCCATATATTCTATGTATGTAATTCATGTGATGTAGTTGTATAATAACATTTACTTTACAGTGCTACGCAATATGTTGGCGCTATATAAATACATGTTAATAATAATAATGTTAATAAATGCCTGCTACAGTCCTATGCCGATACATTTGTTGGAAAATAAGAATTGCTTGTATTTACTGAGGGTCTTGTAACTTTTTTAAAAAAAATCTTTTTAGGAAAACTGTTCCCTAAAGTGGAATCTCTATATTTTGACATCTGCTGCCTGCCTTGGTCTTCTGTCGTTACACAGTTCGGAATAACCCCTTAAATAATTCTGCCTCTGTGCCGATCAAAGTTGTGTTTAGGGGATACAAACAGGAGCAACTATCCCATGGTCTCACAGCAGTTACGGGGATAGGGGTAATCAGATAAGTTAGCCAGCCAAGGCACCCTCTGAATGCTATGTGCTAGGTTCCTCGCACCCAGGCCAGCTCAGCAGGTTGAGCATTTCAAGGGCTGCCACCTGGCTGTTTTTTTTTACTGTCCTGGATGGTATAAATAATACTTGATGGCAATGCAATTATTAGGAAAGCAAGTTAACAGATATAGGATATAGGCTGAAGGCTGATACAGGAGCACTAGGTGGGATAAAGGGATACATTGGACTGTGCATGAAGACATGGGAAATAAAAAGGAAAGTTAAACTGGGCATATATTCAAGATCAGCTTGAGGTTGCTGATAAGTGGATCTTACTCGAATTTGGACCCAACATCCAATACTAAATCAGTATGATCTGTTTTTTGGACCCAATGATCAGATAAAAATGGGGGTCTACAGAGACTCTTTGGAATAGGACTACATCAACGCATCAACACAGTCCTCAGCACAGTTGCTGAAAGGGCCCCGTACATTGGCCAATAGGGTGCCAACTTGGTTTAGATCAGGGGTCCCCAACCTTTTTTTTTAACAATGAACCACATTCAAATGTAAAAAGAGTTAAAGAGCAAAACAAGCATTAAAAAAAAGTCCCAGATGCCAAATAAGGGTTGTAATTTGCTATTTGTGGCCAGGCAGCCTACGGGAGGCTCTGGCAGTACAACTGGTTTTACGCATCCAAAACTTGCCTCCTAACCAGGAATTTAAAAATAAGCTCCTGCTTTGAGGCCACTGGGAGCAACATCCAAGGGGTTGGTGAGCAACATGGCGCTTGTGGGCAATTGGTTGGAGATCACTGTCCTAGATGGACAGAGTTATTGATCTTTTATGAACATGTATATACTCAGCTTTAGAAAATAATAGAAAACTGAGAAGAAGCAAATGCCATGATGATAAAGAGAAAACAGCACAAAAGGCAGGGTGAGAAATGCCATTTGTGGAGAAGAAAACAACAGACAGAAGGAGGACAGAATGTGAAAGGGAAAGAAAAGGATCAGTGGATGACAACAAGGAGAATTAAAGCCTGGGAGAAAAAGAAAATGGCAAAAGGGAAGAACAAGGAGGTTGAATTTAAGGAGGAAGGTAGATGAAACCAATGAATTGCTATAGGTAATGCTCTATCAGTGCAGTTTCATATTCAGAATACTTTGCTTTTTTATGGTTACAGACTAAATTATCCAACAACCCTGTTTGCCATTTGTTGTGAATAGTTTTTAGGTGGATAAATCAAGGGTTTGGGTAGCGTTGCCATTAGAGCACAGTGATCTAGTCCTAGCACTCATGGTCTCATGGGAAAGCAGATACAGATGGGAGAATGAAGGCAGATAAAATAAAAGCATGAACTCAAGAGTATGGTAAGATAGGAACAATAATAGTTTATATTAGCTTTGCCCATTTGTTAGAGTACATTTCTCAACACCCACCAACTGGCTATCAGGGATGCTGGAACAGTCTGGACATTCCTACTTCACTGTATATTTAAAAATAATAAAGTCTGTTGTGCCCTTGGCCCAGCCTCTATTAAAAACTGCTCTGGCACCAATCCATTTGCAGATTTTCTAGCTAAACTCTCAGTTTTCCCAATCTAAATTGCACTTATAAATAATTGAAACCAAATGACAGGAGATAACTTGATGGCAATTTCATTGTGTCTCATAAATACATGGATTTAGGAACAGAGCTGTCAGCTCATTATTCCATAAGGCCATAGGCGGAGGGTGATTTTTTTGTTTGGAGAGGCTAAAGTTGACCATGCTAAATTAAAGGGAACAAGTCATCCCGAATTTCTTTTACCCCATTAATAGAGCTAATAGAGTTTGCACGCTGGTTGGGTTAAACAGTAGTTTTTTTTTTTTTCAAAATATATTAAGTGTATTGAAGACAGTGGGTCCTGGCACATTATACTCAGTAGGAGACAGTGGATCCTGGCACATTATACTCAGTGGGAGACAGTGGGTCCTGGCACATTATACTCAGTAGGAGACAGTGGATCCTGACACATTATACTCAGTGGGAGACAGTGGGTCCTGACACATTATACTCAGTAGGAGACAGTGGATCCTGGCACATTATACTCAGTGGGAGACAGTGGGTCCTGGCACATTATACTCAGTAGGAGACAGTGGATCCTGACACATTATACTCAGTGGGAGACAGTGGGTCCTGACACATTATACTCAGTAGGAGACAGTGGATCCTGGCACATTATACTCAGTAGGAGACAGTGGATCCTGGCACATTATCCTCCGTAGGAGACAGTGGATCCTGACACATTATACTCAGTGGGAGACAATGGGTCCTGGCACATTATACTCAGTGGGAGACAGTGGGTCCTGGCACATTATACTCAGTGGGAGACAGTGGATCCTGGCACATTATACTCAGTGGGAGACAGTGGGTCCTGGCACATTATACTCAGTGGGAAACAGTGGGTCCTGGCACATTATACTCTGTGGGAGACAGTGGGTCCTGGCACATTATACTCAGTGGGAGACAGTGGGTCCTGACACATTATACTCAGTGGGAGACAGTGGGTCCTGACACATTATACTCAGTGGGAGACAGTGGGTCCTGGCACATTATACTCAGTGGGAGACAGTGGGTCCTGACACATTATACTCAGTGGGAGACAGTGGGTCCTGGCACATTATACTCTGTGGGAGACAGTGGGTCCTGGCACATTATACTCAGTGGGAGACAGTGGATCCTGGCACATTATACTCTGTGGGAGACAGTGGGTCCTGACACATTATACTCAGTGGGAGACAGTGGGTCCTGGCACATTATACTCAGTGGGAGACAGTGGGTCCTGGCACATTATACTCTGTGGGAGACAGTGGGTCCTGGCACATTATACTCAGTGGGAGACAGTGGATCCTGGCACATTATACTCAGTGGGAGACAGTGGGTCCTGACACATTATACTCAGTGGGAGACAGTGGGTCCTGGCACATTATACTCAGTGGGAGACAGTGGGTCCTGGCACATTATACTCAGTGGGAGACAGTGGGTCATGGCACATTATACTCAGTGGGAGACAGTGGGTCCTGGCACATTATACTCAGTGGGAGACAATGGGTCCTGGCACATTATACTCAGTGGGAGACAATGGGTCCTGGCACATTATACTCAGTGTGAGACAGTGGGTCATGGCACATTATACTCAGTGGGAGACAGTGGGTCCTGGCACATTATACTCAGTGGGAGACAGTGGGTCATGGCACATTATACTCAGTGGGAGACAGTGGGTCATGGCACATTATACTCAGTGGGAGACAGTGGGTCCTGGCACATTATACTCAGTGGGAGACAGTGGATCCTGCCACATTATACTCAGTGTGAGACAGTGGGTCCTGGCACATTATACTCAGTGGGAGACAGTGGGTCCTGGTACATTATACTCATTGGGAGACAGTGGATCCTGGCACATTATACTCAGTGGGAGACAGTGGGTCCTGGCACATTATACAGTGGAAGACAGTGGGTCCTGGCACATTATACTCAGTGTGAGACAGTGGGTCCTGGCACATTATACTCAGTGGGAGACAGTGGGTCCTGGTACATTATACTCATTGGGAGACAGTGGATCCTGGCACATTATACTCAGTGGGAGACAGTGGGTCCTGGCACATTATACAGTGGAAGACAGTGGGTCCTGGCACATTATACTCAGTGTGAGACAGTGGGTCCTGGCACATTATACACAGTGGGAGACAGTGGGTCATGGCACATTATACTCAGTGGGAAATGAAATGCTAATTTACATATAAAAGCCTCAGGAAAAATGGTAGGTATAACACAGGGCTGTTTACATGAAAACAATGAAAAAAGTCAGAAAACTAGTACAGTATAAAGCAAGAAGAAACAGAGCAAAAAAAAGAAAAAGAACTTAAAAAAACCTTTAATATTTATTCAAGCTGGTGTAGAAGCTGCTGTGTATAGTACCTGTGAGTTGAATGAAAGTTCCAACTGCTTCATATCAGTCTCCCTTCTGCCGTGCTGCCTTCAGTCGGTAAAGGTTTCCCAGCCACGCCTACTCTGAACCTGGTTGGTACATTTCACTGTCTGTAAAGTTAGCTGTGCTTTGATTGGACAAGCTACAAACCACATATATCCAATCAGAGTGCAACTGATCTCTTCAGCATCGGTTTGGAGGCGGACCTTAGCTACCAATCCGTGATTAAAGAAACAGTGCAGTCAGCAACGGAGCAGGTTTTATTTTGTTTTATTTCTTTTTATTTCAGGGGTCAGACAGGTTTGGGGAGGCTTAGCCTCCCCTAGCCTTATTGAAAATCCGCCTATGCATAAGGCAACCAGTTGTGTTGCACAGTGTGGCACAGTGCTCTCTCCCTAGCTCTGCTCATGACAAATATGTTCCGCAGTGAGAATCACCAGGGACCTAAGGAAGTCACTTATCAAGCTGCCCTAGAACTGAGCTTGCTTGGCTCAAACCCTGAGAAAGTAATAGCATGGAAATGATTTCACGGGACCAGCTATCTTTCTTGGCCTACAGGCAGAAACCATGGATCAAGTTGTAATTCAGCATGAATAAAAAAGTATATATAGACTTTCAATAAGGGTCTGCCTCCCCTTAAAAATGATAAAATCAGGGGCGTAACTACCGGGGGAGCAGGGGTTGCAAATGGGCCAGGGCCCGCAACCCCACAGGGCCCCCCCGGAAGATCGTGCGCGATGCAGCCGGCTGGAGTCGGCTGCAGCAGCACAGAAAAATCGCGCACACGAGGGTGGGGGAGGGCCCGTCTGCACGGCTCGCAACAGGGCCCGCCCCCACCAAGTTACGTTACTGGATAAAATTAAGACCGATCGTAAAGTTACTAGATTTAGGTCATTTAGCTAAAGGGGGTAATTTAATGGCATATTATGTTGGGGAAGTCAGACAACTACTGTTTTAACCCTGTCTCTTTTGAGCTTGGCTTAGATCTAAGAAGAAATACCTGAAAAACTTTTTGGCATAGTCAGCTTGAGCTGTAGAATTTATGATCCTGGGCAGTATGGCTGTGCAGGATATACAGCAGCCCTGTAGCACTGATGGATTACAGTACAGAGGTACATGGGTTCCTTATCCTGCTCCTGTGTTCAACCCCTGCCCCCTGACACCACTGCTCACTCCCCATCTGGTTTAATTGGTGGGCAAATGTAGCAACTCTATCTAATGTGTTAATCACTGGCTTGACTTCCTTACTCTATAGCTAAGCTTCGTTGTTTAATGATGAATAATTCAGGGTACAAGCACCAGTAGAATACAATGCTTTGTAATGGCCTTTGGAATAAATATAGAGGACAGCTGGGGCAGAAGAGATATTGGGGGTCCATATTTCCCACTCCAATAAATTAAATCCAATCAAGCCCACCAATCTTTGCCTTATCTTCTTGCTCCATTTCAAGTACTTCTACTACAAATGGCTTACTCTCATGTAAAAGAACACTGTCAAACAGCTTTTTCCTGGAATCTCCCAATTACCATGCACAAATTTGCTCAATGGATACTCAGCATAAAAATGATCCATTCATGGCATAATCTTGATAAACTATGATATACCTTGCACAATAAAACCTTGATAACAAATAATGATCCCAGAACAGTTCCCAGTCTACGGATCTATACAACAGCAACCGATAGGCTGTCAGAGCACGCCATTAAATATCTGTTAGTCATTTTTTTCTCCTCTCCAAAAATGGAAAAGATAAAAGAAATCCATACAACTGTAATAGCTATTCTGAGCGGCACATTCTGTTCATTTGCTGGATAATTCACTCATGTTCTGAGAGTTCAGGAAAATAAAGATATTAGGGCTCGTTTAAGAAGGGATAGAAGCAAATTCTGGAGCACTGAGGGCTCCAAAATCATGGCTCTAAGAGCCTCATACATAAAGCACTTGCACCTTGCCCTTCCAGGTGTGCAATCTGCACCTGCCCTGGGTTAAGCAGGTGGTAACCCCAGAGCACCCTAGCACCTAGCTTTTCTCAAATCTCCTGGCTTGTATAATGGACAAGCTAGGATTGTGCCAGGGGATGCCCATATACTGCCCAATTGTGTATGCATTGCTGGCAAATACATTAATGCCACATACAGAGATAGAGTAGCAAACTTTTGGAAACCATTCTTGCATAGGGTTGCCACTTTTTCCAACCCTTTTTACACGTTGGATGAGGGGGCGATGAAAGGGGGAGTGTCATAACATAAATAGGGCACGACATAGGGAGGTGGATGCCATCAAAGGGGGCAAGGCCATGACAGAGAGAGAGAGAGAGAGAGAGAGAGAGAGAGAGAGAGAGAGAGAGAGAGAGAGAGAGAGAGAGAGAGAGTGCAAGAAAGCGGATAGAGAGCAGATTGGGGAAGGGAAAAGGCAAGATCTGGGCAGGTTGAGGGCTTAGGTGGGCTGGCATATAAGAATATTACACAATTACTTTCAACTACATTGCCGGTAAATTTCTAATACCAGCCAGGTTGGTGTTTTCCCAGCCAAGGTCAATAAAATACCAGCCAGTTGGCAACCATATTCTGGGAGCAGTTACACCACAGTTATCTATTACACATGGGCTAAGCTTAAACTCACACTAAGGGGCAGAGCTCATTGTGGTAAAATTCCACCACTTTCTACTCATTCCTATTGGACTTTTAAAAGAGTATTTATCAATTGGTGAGAGGTAGAGTTCACCATTTGATAAATGCACCTTTAAAAATACCATATCAATGAATAGTGAGTGGTGGAATTTTACTGTGATTAGCTATAATCTCACATAGTATGGACCAGTGATCCCCAACCAGTAGCTTGTGAGCAATATGTTGCTCACCAACAACTTGAATGTTGCTCCCAGTGGCCTCAAAGCAGGTGCTATTTTTGAATTCCAGGCTCGGAATTGGAAAGGCCTGATTGGACTGAGGCAGCCTGGAACAGGCAACCAGAATATCAAGTCATCAAAGGAGCTTCTTGTGATTAATGAGAATATAGAGATGTTATAGAGTAGACAGTTGTTATAAACTCAAAGCTGTTAGAGGAGCCTGGAAAGAGTGGCAAAAACTGGGCCTACCTAGAATACTGTATAATTTAGGAGTGAAGATAAGAACATGTAGCAGTTCACCAAAGGGCAATTACCCAGGCTTCTGTTAACGTGTATGGGATTTTAAGGGCATATCAATCAAAAGATGAACTCTATCCTGCCCCTTAATACCCCTCTAGGAAACAGAAGATATGATGAATAGGCTCTTGGCCACTGTTACAGCTTTTGATCTGAATACGTTTTAATAAGTTCAAATGAAAAGTAAATTTCAGCTTCAAAATACAAAAGAAAATCATATTTGTCTGTGTATAATTTTTGGATAAAGCCTTGTTTCCAGAACTATTAAAGTCTCTCTGTTAGCCAAGAAGGAACAGAGGTGCTTTGCGAAATGGTATTGGGAAGCAACAAAAAATCTGAACAAAACCAAAGACACTAGTGGTGACTTGTCACTTGCAGCAGTGCTCATGGAATCCCATCACTGTTAAACATATTTCTTAGTTTTCTTAGCACAGCAGTTTCTACAGGCATTAAGATTCCGCTGCTTGAAGCAGCTTTAGTACACTGTATTTTTAAGTCTGTAATGTGCCACTTGAAAATTGGTAGAGCACATTTAATCCCAATCTGACATATTTATTGATGTTCACAAAAGCAATTGCTGTCATGGGAAGCTCATTACAGCATGTGTAGCCGGCACTGGTAAAACTGGTGTGTTTGCTTCAGAAACTCTACTATAGTTTATATAAACAAGCTGTTGTGTAGCCATGGGGGCAGCCATTCAAGCACAGGATACACATTAGATAACAGATAAGTACTACTATAGTTTATATAAACAAGCTGCTGTGTAGCCATGGGGGCAGCCATTCAAGCACAGGATACACAGTAGATAACAGATAAGTACTACTATAGTTTATATAAACAAGCTGCTGTGTAGCCATGGGGGCAGCCATTCAAGCACAGGATACACAGTAGATAACAGATAAGTACTACTATAGTTTATATAAACAAGCTGCTGTGTAGCCATGGGGGCAGCCATTCAAGCACAGGATACACAGTAGATAACAGATAAGTACTATTATAGTTTATATAAACAAGTTGCTGTGTAGCCATAGGGGCAGCCATTCAAGGTGGAAAAAGGAACAGATTATATAGAATATAACAGATAAAACACCATTGTATAGGACAGGGCTTATCTGTTATCTGATATGTACCCTGTGCCTTTTCTCCCTTTTCCAGCTTGAATGGCTGCCCCCATGGCTACACAGCAGCTTGTTTACATCAATTTTAAAATGCTTTAATTTCTTGGAGTTACTGCTCCATTAACCATATTTTATGAGTGACTCAAGTTTAAAATGATGTTTGGTGACAAAAGCAATGTTTTTTAGATATATTTTTTTTTTACCTTAGCTCTTCACTATCCATGAGTTTCTTGTAGGCTGTTATTTCAACATCTAATGCCATCTTCACTGCCAAGAGGTCCTGGTATTCTTGACCATAATGAGCAATTTGCTAGAATAAAAAATACAACACAAATCAGCTACAGTTAGGAAGACATTATCAACTGTAATTTCAATTTGCCAATTGTGTCCTGTATAAAGCTACAGTGCTCCAGCCAATAGAAGGACCATTCCACCATACCACCTGCCCCCAGTCCAGAATAGTCCAGAATAGTGGAATGGCTTTCCTGGTGGAGGTTGTTTGTTATTATGTATGGTCAGTTTGCCCAACCATTGTGACCCACAGCAGTTGTCTCCTTTCATTATTTTAGCTGTACTACATCATTGACAACATTAGTTGGAGCCACGTCGTCTCGTCTCACTGTGTATTCGTATACTGCTGAGAAGACAATCTACTTTGACTTTTGACTTGGACTTTCTTATGGCAGACTTTTGTTCAAATGCATTACAGTCAATGGGCATTTTTTCTTATGGTGACTTTTTTGTCCAAATGCATTAAAGTGAATGGGCGTTTTTTCTATGGATGCACCGAATCCAGGATTCAGGATTCGGCTTTTTTCAGTAGGATTCGGATTCAGCCAAATCCTTCTGCCAGGCCGAACCGAATCTGAACCCTACATGCAAATTAGGGGCGGGGAGGGAAATCACGTGACTTTTTGTCAGAAAACAAGGAAGTAAAACATTACAATATTTTAGCTGCTCTACTACATCAGGGACAACATTGGTTGATGTGGGCAACACGGTTTGGATGGGCATTTACTACTATGGTAAGATACACATGTTCAATATCAGGCCATAGAGGTGTGACCGTTATACTCATGTCAAGAGGAAGAAGGATTTAGCCAGAGAGAAGGTATTTAATCTGATTCTCCTTCCCCTTGTGCCTTCTGTGCAGAGTGCTCCTCACCTTTCTGATGTCATCGAGTTGCGACTTGAGAGCGACAGCTTGCTCTTGGTATGTGTCGGATTCACTGCCGCTGCTGGTCTCTGCTTCTGCGACATGAGCCTCCAACTGTACATTCTGCAACACAAAGAAAAAAAGGCTCTTAAATATGAGACAAGATGAGGTGATTTATGGTCATCTCATTTACACGGTACAACAACTTAACAAAATCAATACAGAAATTGGCGGGTATTTAAAGCTGCATTACCTTCTGGGATGTTTGTCGTAGGCAATTTATCATGATCTAATTGTAAGGAGCAAACAAACCTGACTACGAATGCAAATCCTGGAATGAATAAACACTCCAGGCATCTGTCACGATTTACAGTGATGTCAATGCAAGGCTTTCATATTCATGGACATTTTAGGGAACAAGCCCACCCCTCAGCATTGTTACATGATGGATCTGAAGGGAGTCGAAGGAAAACGGCGTGTCTCGCTATCATGTTATATGCTCGCAAATGAATATGCATAAATCATTTCCTCGGAGGCATGGACAGAAAAAAAAAGCAGCCGAATAACTAGATTGGAGCAGTATTTGAGTGGAAACAGGACTGAATAAACCACACAGAAAAGAAAATTTTTTGCTAGCGTACAGACGTTTCAATGCTCATTGTTGATTTTTGTTAATCAATGCTTTTTGTCTTTAATGTTATATAACATTGAATCAGGAATGCTAATGGGCAACAGCTATCATTAGCAAACCAAAATGATTTTGAGTGGTTTATTTTGTTCATATTCAAGAAATAGGGCACTCCTTGAAAAATTATATCAGATATTAGTGGCACACATAAAACCCCAACCCAAGTGCAGGACCATTCCCGTCACAAAGGCCCTTGGTTTTGAGGGAAGAACTTTATGTTCCACTAGTACATTTTGATTTAATTTTTGAAGGAGTGCCCTTTTTCTTGAATATTATGTATCGTTAGTATGGAGGCCTTCAGGAAGCCCCTTACAGTGAGGACCTAGTATTTTTAAATTCAATTTCACTTTGGTGTGCCATGCTGACATAAGTGTTTTGTTTATTTTAATACAGACTTTTGCTTGGACTTATTTACTACAAAGGACTTATCTATAAAATCTAAGATCTACTGTATATGGCTCACATTCTTCCATACAATCAATCTCAATCCTAACATAGCCCTACGTATTGTACCTTCTCCAAATAAGGCCTGAATCGGTGTGTTACGATCTCTTAAATAGCGGCTCCCTACATCAGTGTAACTAGGGAACCACAAGCCCCAAAAACTGCACCACCTCCTCCCAATCTTCCCCCTCCTGGAACACATGTTGCAGCTCTATCTTGCATTTAGACATTTATTCTGTACATTCAGTATCTCTGGTGGACCCTAATGGGGGCTCGGGTGCAAACTGTTCGCCAGGTAGTTATGCCACTGGCTCTCTACTACTTCTATATCTTTTAAAAGCTTTATTTTTATTGAACAGTTTTTTACAACAATTATAAAGGAAGGAAAGAACGTAGAGAGAGAGAGAAAAAGAAGTAGAGGTCTCAAGGACCATAAGCGTTGGGGTTGAGGAATATATTTGTCAACACATATGAGTTTACTGACGCTGCATCATTGAGTTTGCTTCTATGTCTGATCTCATTGGAAGACATGGTGGCATGGGTATATAAGAGATCATGACTAGTTGAGTCAGGGGTCGGAGAAGCCTGCAATGACCAGGGCTATCCCAGTATAATGATGGGCCAGTTCAACACTGGCCAGGAATAACACAATACAAGCAAATGAGCTATTTAAAGAAATGATCTCACCAGGGATTTCACACGTTCTATTTCACGCTGTACTGATTCCACCTGGAGTTTCGCCAGCCTGTACTCTTCTTTGACTGATGTCAGAGTTTGGACTGATGACTGTGTAGAACCTGATGCCATAAAGATCTTTTGGAATCAAAGAAAATGTTCAGTTTCGATAAAAAAAGCAACTAATAAACAGAAGAGGAGAGAACCCAAGCAAGAGAGGTCCTCTGCTTCAGAATAAACAAATAAATAAAGTGAAGCCCATGACTACCAGAAACAACTTTCAAAAGCTGCTGGAAAATTTGAAAGTCTGACTTTCTGGATGAAACTTAATACTTAATAATCTGTACTAAGAACATATCCTATTCTGACACTGGGACAAGGTGCAGTGTCCATCAGTCACTGGATTCAACAGATGAACTGGCACTGACTGTGTTTACCCAAGTAATAAATTACTAATAAATCATGCATGATAAACACAGGATGGAAAGTAACTGTGTGTAGCTCTATTTAATGTGAGAGTAAATCTATAATTTACAAGACCAATCAATTTCAACATGACTGATTTAAAAAGTAAACATCATGAAAAAAACCCTATGCTTGTCAGACTGCCCGAGTGCACAAAATGAGTGTTGACCTTGTTTGGATTAAAACACGAAAATGGAAGAATACCTCACTTTTATTCTGTATAATATTGTTATTACAGGTATGGGATCTGTTATCCAGAAAGATCCGAATTACAGAAAGGCCATCTCCCATAGAGTCCATTTTATAAGAATAATCCAAAATTGTAATAAAAATATTTCCTTAATTCTCTGTAAAAATAAAACAGTACCTTGTACTTGATCCAAGCTAAAATATAATGAATCCTTATTGGAAGCAAAACCAGTATATTGGATTTATTTAATAATTTTCTAGTAGACTTAAGGTATAGTGAACCAAATTACAGAAAGATAGGTTATCAGGAAAACCACAAGCATTCTGAATAACAAATACCATCCCTGTACTGACTACATTTACATTCCTTTGGTAAAGCATCATGCACCAATTATATTAATTCTCTTTGCTCAGAGATGCTTATTGGTCAGATGATGAGTGGCAGCCACATTGAAGGTCAGTAAGTGCAATGAATAGCACCTTATAGTGTTTAGTTACTAGGAGCCAGGGGTTTCTTCTATGAGGCCAGGTAAAAACCTTTTATATCCTGGAGCTGCTGATGGTGGCGAAGCCTTAAGGCCAGCTAGGCTGAAATTTGGAGTCAGTAGATCTTTCTTTCCTAGATATATTATGAGCTAAAGGAGAATTTAAAAGACACTTGGGATAAACACTTATTTGCTGTTTTTGCAACAACTGATACTTCAGTGTATTCAGGTAACTGAAACATTGTTAAGTTTTGGAGGAGACCAGAAAGTGTATAAACCATTAAAGGAAAACTAACCCCTAAAAATAAATATGGCTAAAACCAGGCCCGGAATGACCATAGGTCAGTTCGGGCAATTTCCCGAAGGGCTGCTCCATTTGCCTTTGAAATGGGCCGCGTCTGATTTGCAGCGTCTGGGCAGGGAGAGATTTACAGCATGCACGCTGGGCTTCTCTTTCACACACACCAAGCAGCTGCGTGTTCCTCCTCACTCCTCCCTCCTCACTCGGTGTCAGAGTTCCCGTGCTGTTTCACAAAGCTCCTAGGAGAGGTAGGGGTTTCTGTGTGTGTGTGTTTGTGTCTCTCTGTGTCTGTGTGTCTCTGTGTTTGTTTGCCTCTGTGTGTGTGTATCTCTGTTTGTGTCTTTTTGTGTGTGTGTGTGTGTCTCTGTGTTTGCGTGTCTCTGTGTCTCTCTGTGTTTGTGTGTCTTTCTGTGTCTGTGTGTTTGTGTGTCTCTCTGTTTGTTTGTCTGTCTTTTTGCGTGTCTGTGTGTTTCTCTGTGTCTGTGTGTCTCTGTGTGTGTGTTTGTGTCTCTCTGTCTCTGTGTGTGTGTGTCTCTGTGTGTGTGTCTCTGTGTTTGTCTCTCTGTTTGTGTGTCTTTTTGTGTGTGTGTGTGTCTCTGTGTTTGTGTGTCTCTGTGTCTCTCTGTGTTTGTGTGTCTTTCTGTGTCTGTGTGTTTGTGTGTCTCTCTGTTTGTCTGTCTTTTTGTGTGTCTGTGTGTTTCTCTGTGTCTGTGTGTCTCTGTGTGTGTGTTTGTGTCTCTCTGTCTCTGTGTGTGTGTGTCTCTGTGTGTGTGTCTCTGTGTTTGTCTCTCTGTTTGTGTGTCTTTTTGTGTGTGTGTGTCTCTGTGTGTGTGTATGTCTCTCTGTGTTTGTGTGTCTCTGTGTGTGTCTGTGAGTTTCTCTGTGTTTGTGTCTTTTTGTGTGTTTGTGTCTCTGTGTGTGTCTCTGTGTTTGTGTGTCTCTGTGTGTGTGTGTCTCTCCGTGTTTGTGTGTCTCTTTGTGTGTGTGTGTGTGTTTGTGTGTGTGTGTTTACATGTGGGCTGCTTTGTTTGTTTTTTTCCCGGGCTGCTTTTTGCTCCCAGTCCGGCTCTGGCTAAAACTGTCATGTTTTATATAGACTGAACATAGTAGACCAGCCTAAAGTTTCAGGTTCTCAATAGCAGCAATGATCCAGGACATCAAACTTGTCACAGGGGGTCACCATCTTGGAAAGTGTCTGTGACACTCACATGCTCAGTGGGCTCTGAGCAGCTGTTGAGAAGCTAAGCTTAGGGCTCGTCACTAATTATCCAGCAGAAAATGAGGTTGGTCTGTGATATAAGCTGATGCTACAGGGCTGATTATTAAATTCTGATGCTAATTACATTGGTTTCTTTGCTGCCATGAAGTAATTATCTGTATTAATTACTAATCAGCCTTATATTGTGACATTTCTATTCAGTCCCTAAGCTCCATAAGTGACAGCAGCACAGAGCATGTGCAGTGAATCAACAGAAAAGAAGATGGGGAGCTACTGGGGCATCTTTGGAGACACAGATCTTTACTGCTAAAGGGCTGTGGTTGCCTTGGGCTGGTACAGAAGCACAAAACATCATGAACAACATTTCTAGCTACTTCTTTATTTTAAATTTCCTTGTCCTATAAACAGTGTTTAGCATTCCCTGGGCGTATGCTGAAGCATCAGCTGTTCATACATACCTTGCTCTCAGCTGCTGCGAAAGCTTCCTGCTTTGTCTTTGCAACCAGAGTTTCATATTGTGATTTCATATCTGAGATGGCTGATGTGAGATCTGCAGTTTGGGCGTAGTTATCAAAAGAGATGGAGATAGCAGCTTTGGTGCCACTGGTGGCAATAGTATGCACTTCTCTGACTTTCTGTTAATGAACAAAGGCATTGGGGTTAAGAACAAGGTGAGGACCACAGTGGTTTTGGCAAAACTGGGAACTGCACAAGGGTGTGTATCAAGCAACCTGCAAATATTTTCTTGTCATTATTAGAAAAAATACATGGACAGGACATGCCAAATATTGGAAAACCTATTATATCTCAATTCATACCAAGATATGCTGGGCTTTAAAGACTTGAAGAGTTCAGTAAATGAACAGGGCACAGAGATTGCCCAGGAGGAATGCTTTTTGTGCACCATTTAGAATTGTATTCTGGAGTCTTGGCCTGGATGTCTATCATCAGGAGGGCTGCTGTGCGCCAAAACTCTGACTTTATTTATATAATATCCACCTATTTGATCTATGAGTTTCGTGGACACAACAGTGACGACCAAGGCTTCATTATTTGAGTTGACCACAATTTGCAACAAGACGGGCAGCCAATTAGAAACAGTACTTTCAATGTCCACCTCCAGGTCATTAATAAACAAGTCGAAAAGCAAAGGACCTAGTACAGAGCCCTGTGGTACTCCACTAACAACACTGGTCCAATCAGAAAATGTTCCATTTACCACCACTCTTTGTAATCTATCCTTCAACCAACTTCCAGACCTTACTTACAGCATCATATAACTGCTTGGAAAGGGATATCTGATCCTCAACTCCGGATAGTTTTGTCTGCAAATCAAAGATTGTCAAGTAGAGATGGTCCACGTCCTGTAAGAGAATTGGAGAGAGCATATTAAGTCAGGAACTGCACTTTCATGTGGTTTGGTCTATACATTAAACTACTTACAGTATTTCTACCAGTGTTTTATCAACAAAAACATAAGCTGTGTAAATAAAAAATTTTCTTAGTAAAGTCATAAGTTATAACAACATTTAGTGATATCATTTGCGTCACATGGCTCAGCACATTTTGTGCAGTATAAGAATGAAAGCACTTCTGCACCCTGATACTGGCCATATGGCCACATTTGGCTGATTTTAACACATACTGTTCAACTGATAGGGTTGGTTCTGACAGATCACCCTGAAATCCAGTTGGATAGCAGATGCTCTGTCTTGTTAGAAAATATAGTCTGCAGATTGGAACATATGGTTCATCAACAGATGCATCTATAGAGCATTGGCCAGTTTATGGTCAACTTTAACATATAAGAAATTCCATCCGTAACACTCTAGTAGTGGTGTGGCCTCATGTATTTTAATTCTTTAATTACATATTTATTTTCAGTATATTCTCCGTTAGTTTGAGTGTTTTAAAATGTGTTTTTATTATTATTGATAACAACAATGCTCTAGAGGCAGCAGGAACAGTGAAAATTCCCATTTGCAATCTCACAGCCACTGGCTGTCAGGGAATGTCGGGAGCTGTGTTTCAATATAAGCAGTTCTGTTTGGTGGAGGTCGGCGTTATTGTGTTAGTTCAATAAATGGACTCACTGACCTCTTTCAGAGTAGTCCATTCAGTCTCCAAGGTCTTAGCTGTTGTGCTGTCTTCATCGAATCTGTAAAATTCCCATGATAAATTGGAGGTCAGATTTTTTTTTCACAGTAAGGAAACAGGGACAGTGCGATGAGCAAGGGGAATTGCAAGCAGCATATTGTGGGTTCTATATATAATTTATAATAACTTGTATCCAATGTTCATACAGACCTGTATGAATATTAAATACAACCCATATACTGTATATATATGTATATATATATATATATATATATATATATATATAGTCCAAAAAATATATATATGTGTGTATATACTGTATATATAGTATGTCAAAAATCTCTCACTCATGGACTTCATAATGCTGTGAAAAAGTAACAACAACGACATGAGATGTTTCCTTTAAAGAGGGTACAAGAGGAACACAATCTCCAGAGGGTCCCATCTTACACAGAATGATGTGCTATACAGAGAAACAACCCGCAACCATGATGCCAAAAGTCTTACGTTTACCACCTGTTACTTTCCCGGTGAGGAGGAGGCTACCAAGTTAATGAAAATTGGGATGTGGTTAGGCCAGATCCCTCCTGGCCATTTAAGGACCACCAAAGACTCATGATTAGCTACTGCAGAAGAACCTATGCGATATTCTGGTACATCCGGCAACCAATGCAATCGATGCAAGCCACGAGTGGGATGTTATAGGTGTCTTAACTGTATAACATGGAGGAGCATGATCACCAGTGAGTGTGGTGACTGGCAAGTGACTCAGGATTAGGGATGTAGCGAACCGCCGCCGATGTGTTCGCGAACGCCGTTCGTGAACACCGGCAAAAAATGCGGACAGTTCGCGAACAGTTCGCGAACTTCGAACATCCGAAAATCGTTCGATTCGAACGATCGAAGGATTTTAATCGTTCGATCGAAGGATTTTCGTTCGACTCGAACGATCGAAGCTATTCGATCGAATGATTTCATTCGATCCAATGGCTTCGATCGTTCGATTCGAACGAAAATCCTTCGATTTTAGCGGTCGAAGGAATCGAATGGTCGACTGGTCGAACGATTTTTGTTCGAATCGAACGCGAACTCGTATTGGCGAACGTCGCGCGACGTTCGCGAACATTCGGCGGACGCAAACAGTCGAAGTTCGCGCGAACTAGTTCGCCGGCGAACTGTTCGCTACATCCCTACTCAGGATACGACCGTGTGATTTATACTATGTGGGCAAACCACATTTTAGGGAACACATGGCTAACCACTGGAGCTCCATTAGGGAAGCCTTTGAAGACAACAAATCTAATAAACCTGTGGCAAGACATTCTCTTCTGTATGGGCATCCCCTGGCATCATTGTCCTTGGGGGGAGGGCAACAGATAGAAAGGATTGCTCCAGATGGGGTGCCGATGGATCTTTAATCTGGAAAGGCCTGAATGAAGTTAACAGCCTTTGCTGTTTTTGGGTCCCTAAGCTGAAATTGCTTTGTACTCTTTCGATGAACACTGGGGGGCCTTATTACTTTATGACTCTGAACAGACGACTCTATTGTGCCTTAAAGCAAATATAAAAAAATCATAGGGTCATGTCAGTATCAAGTAAATGCTGCACCCGTAATCGCTTCCCTCAAAGACCCCCCCGCAAACCCGACCCTTCGACACTGCTAAAAGACCTTCTGAGTCAATTCAGTGACGCTGGGTTGGGGGCGGAGCAATCCTTCCATAGGCTGATTACCAATGAAAACAGGACTTCAGCATATGGAAGGATCGCTCCGCCCGGAATATCTGTTAGTGGTGTCAGCCGGTCTGCTGCACACAGGTTCGCAGGGATGGGGGCAGCTTTGCAGGGCTTTTCGAGCAACAATTACAGGTGCAGCATTTACTTGATACTGACACGTTCCTATGATTTTTATAGGAATGTGTCAGTATCGCTTTAATAGCTCTTACCCTCTGTGTGGGCGTTATTATTTAAAGGAACGGTAACATCAACAAAATTAAAGTGTTTTAAAGTAATAAAAATATAATGCAGCGTTGCCCTGTACTGGTATTATTATATAAATAAGCTGCTGTGTAGCAATGGGGGCAGCCATTCAAAGGAGAAAAGGCTCAGGTTACACAGCAGATAAGCTCTGTAGAACATAATGGTGTTATCTGTTATCCACTATTTAACCTGTGCCATAAAGCCTTATTCAATTTCCACCATTGCTACACAGCAGCTTGTTTATATAAACAATAGTAGTGTTTCTGAAGCAAACACTTCAGTTTTACCAGTGCAGGGCAACACTGCATGATATTTTCATTATTTTAAAACACTTTCATTTTTTGGTGATACTATTCCTAGTATTTTGCCCACTGTGACACAGTCTCAGCTTTCTATGTTTGTTTTCCGTTTCTATGACCTACCAACCACCTAACAGCCATACCATTTGTTTTCATATTTGCAAACCTCAGTGTCCCTGTTTACAAGTCACTGACACCATTAAGTTTTATTATAAGTTGCTCATTTTGTGCCAGGGGACTTTGCTACCTCTGAGCCAGCGATTTGTTTATGTTCCATTGTGGCCAGTCGATTAACTTAAAACAATGTGCCGCTAGCCGTGTCTTTGAGTTATTACTGAACTTTAATGCCTTCACTTTACTCCTGTCGGCTGCCCAATTATATTCCGTCCTGTTGCAGCTATCTGTTTGCTTCTGGGACGCGTTACCTTGGCGACGCTGGCTTTCACTCTGCACATGCGGCTCTGCCTGGACAGACTTTGCTTAGACGCGTTACCATGGCAACACACATTCTTTAACTCCTTCTACAACAGATGTGCAGGGGACTTGGAGCTAGGGGCATTGTTGTGACACCTTTATACACCATATATAAACATGCATTCGAAAAACGAAAACTTGTGGCAAATTTTTTTTTTGGCAACGCCCGTTTTACTCTGGCCAATTGCCATGTCCATTTTACAAAATTTGGCAGGTTATGTAAGTATGAACACATTTCTGGGAGTCTTAGTGCAATGTTTTATGTGTTATAACAGTTTTGCTAATGAAAGTGAATTGCCCTTTAAAGGAGAACTAAAGCCTAAGAAGTAGGTAGAAATTTTGTACGTGTTTTGTTTCATAACCCCCTTAAGCCTATGGTCACGCTATGCATTTCCTCCACTGGCATACATAAAAAACGCTGGCACAGGGCCGGATTTACATTGTGGGCGCCCCTAGGCCCACTAACCGTTCATCGCCCCTGTCCCCTCCAGGGGGACAGGAGCAATGGGGATTGGTGCATGGGAAATTTAAAAAATGATTGTATCTCCAGCACATCCCCAGTGTTTCTGAACCAATGTGGGTGTGGTTGGACAGCATGCCGCCCCCCTAAAATTCTGCCGCCCTAGGCCCGGGCCTAGGTGGCCTTTCCACAAATCCGGGCCGGGGAGTAAAGGCTGATTCTGTCCCAAGGGCAGGAGTAAATGGAATACGCTCGTCACTGTAAACACCGGTTATGCAAATGTTTTTTGTTGCTGAAATCCACCCACCTGCTCTTAATATTAGGCCTCTGTTGTGCCCCCATGGCAGAGCCTGGATATTCACAATACTTTCCCTGTTGGGGTACTTGCTATAGCTTTGGGCAAGGGTGAATGTCACTATTAATCACTGTACTGTAAAAAGCCAACCTCCTTTTAAAAAATGGATGTTCAGCTTTTGGGGTTAGCTGCACTTTATGGGACAGCAGGACTTTTCATATGCGTAGGTTTGGAACAGTGAAACTTACTTCACTTGCACTTCCTCAATGATCTGTTTGTAGTGATCTACTTCTGCGAGTATGGCTGCTTTTGTTTGGGACAGGGTCTCAATATGGGCTTTGTAACCAGCAATAGCAGTGGTTGCGACAACAGAGGGGGAGACTGGAGCGCTTGGATCACTCCTGTTGTACACGGAGATCTGAGCTCTAAGGATAGCGTTTTGTTGCTCCAAACTGCGCACCTTAAGAAAAAAGAATGCATAGCTCCTGTTAGCATAGTGTATGCACACAAATCCATTGTGACATCTGCACTGTAAAGTAAAGATGATCTGCTGAAAACAAGCTATTTGAACGCACATTAACTGTAACGCCAGCAGAATTTCGTGAAACTTTCAGATTTCACGGTTTTTACAACGAAATTTGCCCATCACTACTAGTGAGGGCAGAAAGTGGGCTGGCAGGGAATGGGAGGGATTTGGGTAGGGATTGCTGGACCTGGCACACACTAGTTATGCCACTAATTCAGTTCAACATAGGCTATGTGATATGATACTTTAAATATAGTCTGGCCCACATGTGGATTATAGCCCACTACTTAGAAAAGTTTGGCCAGCACTGACCCGTTCCCTTAACAAAACAATCCTATTAGGTTTATTTCATCCTGAGCAGACGTAAGGTATGGTAATCCCAGTTATTCTGGATAATAGATCTTCTACCTGATATGGGTATTGAACCTGGACCCCCAAGAATAACTGGAATGGGCCATAAGGATAATATCACCTATAATTAGGGATGCACCCAGGGCCGGAACTAGGGGTAGACAGGAGAGGCATGCGCCTATGGGCGCAAAGCTTGGGGGCGCCAGGTATTTACCTTCCATATCGCCTACCCCTAGTCCAGCAGTGTTACGTGATTGTTGGGACCAAGCTATTGCGCAGCAAGCTGCTCATGCACGCTAGCAAATGGGCGCACTCGCTCATTTGGGCATGTGCATGCGTACACATTTGCACATGCATGCACTCCCCTGGTGGGCGCAGAGAGGGCAATGCAGGCGGCCGGGTTGCAAACCCACTATTTTGGGATTCAGCTGAAAGTTTTGGCTGAATACCAAACTGATTCCAAACCATAATTTAAATATGCAAATTAGGGCTAGGAAAGGTGAAACGTGTGGCTAAAATTTTTTTAACTTCCTTGTTTCTGTGGCAAAAGAAACTACGTGATTTTAAGGATTCAGATTCGGTTCAGCCAGGCACTTGGATTCAGCCAAATCCGAATTCTGCTGATAAAGGACGTATCCTGGATGAATTCCAAAACGAATTCTGGATTCTGTACATACTTATAATTATGCTGTGCACAGTGCAAAACATTTTCCTAATTTATACTCTACACTTAGAAAGGTCCCCCTGGATACACAATTATGGATTTTATGAGGTGCTTTGTAGGCTTTGATAATGCATTTAAATGTACATACTTGTTGCCTCAGTACACAGACTTAGTTAAAAAAAAAGTTGACAATTTTGCCCCCCAACCCTGCCCCTCCCCCCTGAGGCCCATGAGTGATGAAAGTTTTTATAAGGAACCAAAGACTTCTCCAAAGAAAACTCCCTGCCAGCATTCAGCTTGCAGTATATAACGGCAGCAATAGCATACAGTTATAGCCTTACTTAATCAACTGTCATGTGTGAGATGCATTCCATATATTCCATATATAAACTGAACTGTATTAATATATTAGAGGTCAGTGTATTACAGAAGCCTACGCAAGCAAAAAGCATATAAATCACACACATGATATTGCCCACTCACAGGTTAAACCCCAGAGTATCCTGATACATATATATATCATATTATAATGGGGATTTGTTGGCACAGTACAAATGCAACACACCAAAATATATATAACACATATTTGAAGAATACACTATAAAGTATTTCACATTGGCACATATATTGTTATAGAACAAATCAACTTAGATCATAATCATGTACCTTTTTCTTTAGATAAAACATGCAGCTGGGAAGAACTTGTACCTACTGGAATAAACCTGCCCCAGTAACATGTTTTGATGGACAAAACATAATAATAATATCATTACATTATATTTTGCCAGGTAAAACGAGAGCTGGGGCATGCTGTAGGTTAAAATAAGCATTTGGATGAAGATCCCACCTTTAAGCCTAATAAACACAGGTATGAAGACAGATAAGTCTAAATAGCTAGAGTAACCTATGGCAATATATACTACTGAATAGGTAACGGGGTGGTTCACCTTTACGTTAACTATTAGTATGGCTAATGCTAAGCAGTTTTTGAAATATTTATCTTCTTCAGAATCTTTCCAGCTTTCAAATGGGGTCACTGACCCCATCTGAAAAACAAATGCTCTGTAGGCTACAAATGTATTGTTATTGCTACATTTTATTACTCATCTTTCTATTCAGGCCTCTCCTATTCATATTCCAGTCTCTTATTCAAATCAATGCATGGTTGCTAGGGTAATTTGGACCCTAGCAAACAGATTGCTGAAATTGCAAACTGTAGCGCTGCCGAATAAAATAACTCAAAAACCACAAGTAATAAAATATGAAAAGCAATTGCAAATTGTCTTAGAATATCAATCTCTGCATCATACTAAAAGTTGATTTAAAGGCAAACAATCCCTTTAAAGAGAATTGGACATAACCTGGGGCAAGTGACCATCCATTAGAAATCTGCAGGGTTGCCCAACCTTTCCTGAATTAAAGCCCTCCTGCCTCCCTCAGGACTCAATGACCACCTGTGCCCACCTACCTTATCAATGAAGGCTGCAAATTTGTTGTTGAGGTTCTGCAGTTCTTCCTTTTCCTTTAAGCGAGTCACTTGCACGGTGTCCACAGAAGGCAGGGAGGGGTCAATAGAGGGGATGTCAGGGAGGCCTGATCCAGGCCCACCACCAAGACAACCGAGTCCACCAGGACCAGGTTTAGTAGCGAAGAGGAAGGCTGGGCTGACTCCATAGCTTCCTACTTTAAAGCCTCTACCTCCCAGACGGCCTCTCAAGACACTAAAGGCACCTCCATATCTACCTCCTGCACCTCCAATTCCCCCACCTAATCCCAAACCTGCCCCTGCCCCAAAACCTGCTCCTGCCCCAAAACCTGCTCCTGCCCCAAAACCTGCTCCTGCCCCAAAACCTGCTCCTCCTCCAAAACCTGCTCCTAACCCTAAACCAGCTCCAGCTCTTAAACCAAGACCTCCTCCCGATCCACCTCTGAATCCAAACCCTGCGCCACCTGCTGCTGCACCAAGTCCAACCGCTCTAGAGAGTCCGATCCCCCCGAAGCCCCCACCAAACGCTCCCCCAAATCCACCAGCCCTAGCACTTCTGCCACCAGAGAAGATCCTGTTGCCTCCATATGATGCCCCATAGCGCACAGCAGTGCTGCTGACTTTCACTTGCTTCTCTGTCATCGTTTTGGCTAATGATGCACTCTCCAGAGACAAGTCAGCTCCTCTCCTCTTCCCTTTATGTACCTGTGTTACAGACGCACAAACTCACCTTCTCATTGGCCCAAGCTCTTTTTCATCTAGTCATCAAAAATGCCCCTTCTGGATGCAAACTCCAAACTAATGCCCGGGGGTTTCTAATTAGCAGCAATGGACTGGGCTTGCAAGCAGCATAAAGAATTAGGAAAATGCTGCTGTACACAATCTAAATGTGAGCATTTGGCCCTAGGCTATAGCGTTGCTTTCAGTCTGCCTCAAGGTTGGACAATGTTCCAGCACGTAAAAAGCATTTTATTCATAGAAGCATCATTCTTTATTGGATGCTCCCAAGGCTCCTTTTCCCTGCAGAACATACATGTATAACTACAGCTTTGCACATAGGTTATATGTATAGGGGGCTAGGGGCCTACAAAATTACCGGGGGGGGGGGTTGGACAAAAGCTGAATAATTTACCAGAATTATGATTTTGGCTACATTGTTTTATGAGTCAGAGCTGCAATACAGAATGACCTACAAAAATACAGTTTTCAATAGCAGTTATACTTACAAACTGAAAATGTTTAAAGGGATTGCTCACATTTGAGATAACTTTTAGTATGATGTAGTAATTTTTACATTATTTATGATTTTGTAGATAATTAGCTTTTTATTCAGCAGCTCTCCAGTTTACAGTTTCAGCAGTCTGCTTGCTTGGATCCAAATTACCCTAGCAACCATGCATTGATTTGAATGAGAGACTAGAATATATATAAGAGAGGGCCTGAATAGAAAGATTAACTATAAAAAGTAGCAATAACAATCAATGTGTAGCCTTACAGAGCATTTGTTTTTAGATGGGGGTCAGACAGTGACCCCTATTTCAAAACTGGAAAGAGTCAGAAGAAAGGCAAATAATTTAAACAAAATATATAAAAAATAAATAATGAAGACCAATTGATATTTTGCTTGAAATTAACCAGTCTATAACATACTAAAATATTAACTTAAAGGTGATCCACCCCTTTAATTAATCTATACTGGAGCACTGATTAGAATTAGATATATTTCATTATGCAAATGATTTTGGGTGGGGTTTGATTTTAAAGGGGGTTTTCACCTTAAAGGAGAAGGAAAGCTACAGAAGCATCTTATTGCCAATAGATTAGCTGCAAAAGTGCAAGCTAGAATGCTATATTTATTCTGTAGAATGTTTTACCATACCTAAGTAAAAAGCTCTAGAAACTCTCTGTTTGTTTAGAATAGGAGCTGCAGTATTAATGTGGTGTGACATCACTTCCTGCCTGAGTCTCTCTCTCTGCTCTGGGCTCAGATTACAGTAGAGAAGGGAGGGGGGGAGAGGAGCAAACTGAGCATGCTCTTGCCCAGGGCAATGAGGTTTAAGCTGAAGGCAGGAAGTCTGATACAGAAGCCCATGAGTACACAATAGAAGGAAGGAAATGCAGCATTTCTTTTAACAGCAACATTACTTTGGGGGTTTACTGGTATATTTAGATGGACCTTTCTGATAAGGCTTACTTAGTTTTAACCTTTCCTTCTCCTATAAGGCTGATTAGTAATTAATACAGATAATTACTACATGGCAGCACAGAAACCAGTACAATTAGCATCAGAATTTAATAATCAGCCCTGTAGCATCAGATTATATTACAGACCAACCTCATTTTCTGCTGGATAATTAGTGACGAGCCCTAAGCTTAGCTTCTCAACAGCTGCTCAAAGCCCACTGAGCATGTGAGTGTCACAGACACTTTCCAAGATGGTGACCCCCTGTGACAAGTTTGAAGTCCTGGATCATTGCTGCTATTGACAAACTGACACTTTAGGCTGATTCAATTCAGTATATAAAAAATATGGCATTTTTAGCTATATTCATTTTTAGGGTTTAGGTCTCCTTTATATTGAGACATTTCTATTCTATGTGTACTGAATATTGTGAGTGGGTCCCTAAGCTCAGTAAGTGACAGTAGCACAGAGCATGTGCAGTGAATCAGCAGAAAAGAAGATGGGGAGCTACTGGGGCATCTTTGAAGACACAGATCTTTACTGCTAAAGGGCTGTGGTTGCCTTGGGCTGGTACAGAAGCACAAAACATAATGTACAACATTTCTGCCTACTTCTAGCCTACTCTTTTAGTTCAGCAGACACTCGACATACAAAACTGTATGTTCCTAACTGTAACTATTATGTGTTAATTGTCTATTTCTGTGTGGGAAAATACTGCAATCTATATTATGTTATGAGGCTTTTTACGGACTGATCCAGTGATTTGCTAAACTCCTAGCAGATGAGATGCCAATTGAGCTTCCCAGGTGAAAAATTCCTTCCTAACCCCAAAACGTAATCACATAATTCCCTGAATCAATTACTTTATAAGTTACAATTACACAAGAAAGACATTGAACTTAGTTTTGAACCTCAGTCCAACCGCTCATGACCAACTCAATATCATATGAAATCTATTTAAACTCCTGCTCCCCCTCTCAACTCTATTCTCAACTGGGCCCTGAGGGTGATTAACTCTTTCACATACCCTACATTCTTCCTCTGGAATACCCCTTCAAGTTCAGCAAGAGTTCCAGATACATTTTAACTGTTAATAAACATGTCACGTTACACCATAGAAGCTATACTGGTTATTGGACACCGGTGATAGTAATTTTAAGAACATTTAAATTCCGGGCTGCACCCCTCGTGCATGCATTGTTGAACTATAAAGTTACTTGGAGACTGCATAGTCAAACACCATGGCTCAGTAATAGTACTTATTTTAAAACCAGTGGATTGGTATAGTGGAGCACTGCGATTGAGTTAAGTTGTAATATTGGTGTGTAGTTGCATCTCAGGTCATTTTGCCTGGTCATTTGTTTTCAGAAAGAGCCAACACTTTAGGATGGAACTGCTTTCGGATAGGTTGTTGTTTCTTCTACTCAATGTAACTGAATGTGTCTCAGTGGGACCTGGATTGTAATATTGAGTGCTGTTCTTAGATCTACCAGGGTGCTGTTATCTTGTGTTAGTAGGGTTGCCATCTTTTCAGAAAATTTATACCGGCCGGTGGTGCGGCGGGAACATAAGGGGCGGGCTGTGGCATAAAAGAGGCAGGCTGTGGAGGGGGGCCACATCACACAATGGCCAGAAGGCAGAGAAAAGGTACATTTTGAGTGGAGGGCCACAGGCTTTTGTTAAGGGTATTCCAAATTTATCGGCAACTATATTGGTGGTAAATTTGTAATACCGGCTACTGGCAAGGCCGATGCCTCTCCCAGGTTGCTTGTGCGATGGTGCGCACTTCCAGGTCCATGGGCAAAATCAAGCTGTCGATTGGCGTCATGATGCTCGCGTTGTGATGCCAAGCATTGTGCCGTCACGTAAAGGCGCCAAATTTACATTTTTGGTGCCAAAACACCTTTAAAAGGCCAGTCCTCCATTTTGTGAATGCCCAAGCTGGTTTCAGTTTATTGTTCCTGCTGAAGCCTTTTGACTCTTGCCTAACTTCTGACTCTGATTATTGCCGCCTGCCTTGACCCGTTGCCTGAATCTCGACCATGTCTTGTCTTATCCTGCCGGTACCTCATTTTACAGACATTTTGTTATACGCACTTTCCTTCTTGGTTTCTGCATCAGAAAGCCCTGGGCCCCAAAAGGGCTTTGGTGAGCACCGGAATCCACAGGGATTCCCTGTGCATGAGAGTATTCCCATCCATCATTGTTTAAGGTTCCTGAGAACGAGAACAGTACAATACCGGCAAGGTGGCAACCCTATGTGTTAGGGAGCTGCTATTTGGTTACCTTCCCATTGTTCTATTGTTAAAATGCTGGAAGGGGGGAGGGGGTGATATCACTCCAACTTGCAGTACAGCAGTAAATAGTGACTGGAGTTTATCAGAGCATAAGTCACATGACTGGGGCAGCTGGGAAATTAAAGTTCAAATTAAATATAAAAAAATCTGTTTGCTCTTTTGAGAAATGGATTTCAGTGCAGAATTCTGCTGGAGATGAACTATTAACTGATGTGTTTTGACAGTATCCCTTTAAAATTCCTAGAAAGTTTGCATTTCATGCCAGATCATGCTTTTGTCGGTTCCCCCCAAAGCATAAAAAAACCAGGTAATGGTAAATCAAATTAAAATAACATTTTCATTGACTGCTTGACTTTAAGATCTATCCTATTGATCAATGGATCCTACATACAAGATTTGGAAGCACAGAGTCATTTTTACATTATGGGATCAAGGTATAGGATTAAAGGAAATAAAAGCAACACAAAAGAACATCAATTAACTAGCAAAACTAGTTAGCCAAATAATTTGGCAAGTCTCTTGTGCAAATAGGTTTAGGTGACATCTACCTCTAAAGGTGGCCATACACGGATAGATCCGCTCGTTTGGCGATGTCACCAAACGAGCGGATCTCCCTCCAATATGCCCACCTTGAAGGTGGGCAATATCGGGCAGATCCGATCGTGGGCCCTAGGGCAGCTTTTATCGGCCCGTGTATGGCCACCTTAAGGGAATGTGGTTGAGAGCTATTTTAGGTGTAATATGTGAAATGTTGATTCACAGACCATCATATCATGAGAAATACCGGCCGTAGGTCCCATCAATTAGTAACAAGTTAGGTTATGAGTGTCGGACCTAAAATTATACATTGAGAAACATTGATCATAAATCATCATTTATTTATTAATTTATAGCCCCATATCCCATACCATCTCCTATTTGTAAATACATAAACATTCACCTTTTAGGGTCCACACAGGGCTTAATGGGGGGGTTTGGTCGCCTGGCGACTAATCGCCTCATTTTTGCGGCGACGAATCTCCCCAAACGCCTTCACTGACTCTGCGCTGGCTAAAGTGAAAACCCGCCGGCGCTAATCACACACGGCAATTTGTTTTCCGAAGTCGCCCGAAGTTTCCTCGTGAGGCAACTTCGGGCGACTTCGAAATACGAACCGATGCGCGTGATTAGCGCTGGTATTTTTTTTTCATCTTAGCTGGCGCAGATTCAGGAAAGGGGTTTGAGAAGATCGGTCGCCGCAAAAATGAGGCGATTAGTCGCCAAATCTCCCCAAAAGACCCCTGTGTGGCCTGACCCTGACTATGTCTCTAGAGAATTTTCCCCACTGCTATTTTAGGGGAAAAATATACTGGCGAATTTTCACTGAGAATTTACGCCTACATCCACATTTCTCTTGAAAAATATACTTACAATTTTTAGTAAATATGAGATGTGCAAGTCAATAGGTATGGATACATCACAAGCAGCACAGAATGCAGCTACATTGCTCCTGCTAAATCAATACCCCCCTCATCTACTGCTTCAGAATTAGTCTCGCTGGCTCATCAGAGAGGTTCTACTACCAATATTTCCTAATGAACTTCCCCCTCAGTTTATTAGTGTCCTTTCCTCTGTATCTCCAAATAAGAAGTGCCCCTCTTGTTGATTCCCTGCACGTTACACTGCTGTTTGAGTGCAGATATGGGCGTTAGATAGATGAGTTAATGGCAGCCTATTTAACATTCCATTTATCTTTATACAGTATATTTATAATCAAGCCCAATGGTGCACAGAAAACAATGCACAAAGAACTGCTCAGGGAATGGCCTAATTTACTGTAACAGTTTATGTTTAGCAGAGGAAACAAGAACATCCAGACAGTCATGCTTTTCATTACACTTACTAAACCAATTAATGTCCCTTTAATACGATTATGGGCATTTACAAGTTAAACTGCCCTTCACCAGACAATTCTTTAATCAGTTTTGCAGCGGACATTTGGCTGCAAAGTTAGTACATTATACGGCCAGGCAAAGAGACTTGTTATATAAGGGTACTCCAGATTTATGAGGGTTGCTTGGGAAAACAGGTCATTAGCAAGGCCCTTTGTAATAGTGAGTGTCACGATCGGTTATAACATCAGTCCAGGGACAGGGCGATATGTAATTATTCTGCGCAGCTTTGTTAATGATGCATACAGCTTTGCACACATTTGAATATACTGTTAATAGCTTTATTCATTGAACAGGTCATTAAAGCTCACAATCACTGGATCAGAAACCAGAAAGTCCTCTTCCTTCAGTTCCAAGAAGGTGGGATTTAAGGCAGTCAGTAGGCAAACCCTGGGGACATCATTACTGGTAGGCCCATTCTTCATGACTGCTAGGGAAATAATTTATAGAAATAATTTATAGAAATGTGTATCAGTGTGTCTTGTTGTGAGTCTACAAGTCTACATGAGTTTGGTCGATTTAATTGCGTAAATCAGTGATCCCCAACCAGTGGCTTGTGAGCATCTTGTGAGCTATGCCATTGTACCTGGTTTACTCAGGAGAGTTTCCCCGAAGAGGTTATAAGTTAATGGTATAGAAATGCAATACATATAGCTAAGTGCAATGTATTTTTGGTCTATGAAAAGGTTTCTTGCATGATGTGCCTTAACTGCTATATTTTCAGTATTTACTCTTTGAAAGGTTCCTTGCCGGGAAGTAAGGAATTCACCAGGGGGAGAATGAAGGGATGTGAAAATCTTAGACACCCTTACACATTACAGACAGGCACATCCCTAGTAATATGGACACCTCAGTGGGTCCTTGGGGGACCTTGTGCTTATAGAACCCCTGCAGTTCACACAGTGTACACCAGATGGCACTGTGCCAGAGTATAAAATGATGCCCAACCAAGCAGGCTGGAAGGGTATGGGTAGTGTCGACCCTAGGTGTTTTGGCCCTAGTAATTAGACAGCTATACTCAATTATAGATCACTCTAGGAGTGATAGAGAGGCTAGATAGTTGAGCAGCTCAAGGCTCCCCCGAGGAGATTAGAGGGATTAAGATCCCAGGGTATTACTGACTAAAGTGCTGAGATTGTGGATCAATGTGCTGAATGATCTATGTGCTATTGTTCAATAAATACAGTTCTTTGTTCAACCGTTAAAGAACTACTGGCGCCCATCATTGTGCTATTGCACCTAGTTACAGTTACACTACACCCTGTCTCCACCATGTTGCGAGGGCTTGCCCCTGAGAAAGAGAGTTCATCTGTGGTATCAGCCCACAAAGGAAAGTAGCTAAAACTGCCCTCACGCAAATCATGTTTTTTGCGAGTAGCTAAAACTGCCCTCATGCTTGTGAGCATCAAGTTGGTCATCAACCCCTTGGATGTTGCTCCCAGTGGCCTCAAAGCAGGTGCTTATATTTGAATTCCAGGCTTGAAGACAAGTTTTGGCTGCATAAAAACCAGGTGCACTGCAAAACAGAACCTCCTGTAGGCTGATATTCAACCTAGGGCCTACCAAATAGTCAATCACAGCCCTTATTTTGCACCAGCCACGAACATTTTTCATGTAAATGTGGCTCACATGTATACAAGATTGGGGATCCCTGGCCTAAATGAAGGGAGCAGGGTTAAAGCAGATTGGTGGGCTTTGTTCTGATATTGGCATATGTTCTAAACACAGATAGGGGCAGATTTATCAATGGTCGCTTTAAAGAATTTAATTTTTGAATTCGAATTTCAAGGCTTTTTTGTGTAATTCTATAGTCCAAATCAAATTCAAGTTGGCAAAAAAAATCGAAATTACAATTTCAGATTTTTATTATTTATCATTATTATTTATTACTGTCTTTGACTTCGACCATTCGCAATCTAAAACCTACCGAATTGCTGTTTTAGCCTATGGGGGACCTGCTAGAACCAGTATGGAGCCAATTGGTGGACTTCTAATCTTCTAATCTAAGTTTTTTGGGGGAAAAACTTTGAATTGAATTTGATTGAATGCGCTATTCCTTCGGGCTGAATACGGACCAATTTGATCGAAAACGGACCTATTCGGCCAAAAAGAAACCTTTGACTTAATTTCGGTTGGACTTTTGAATTCGCATTACGAAGTTTTTTCAATTCGAAACTCGACCCTTGATAAATATGCCCCTAAAAGTTAACACAACGGCGAACCACACCTTTAAGATCCATCACCAGTTGCTGACCATTGCCCCTCCATACCCTGTATTTGGAAGCGTCTGGTGGGACTTGCAGCTAAAACCAAGGTGCTCACATACACATAATTGTACAATTAACTATTCAAGCAGCAACTTGCCTTAACCTGTGTGCATCATTTTTACTCGTATCCCCTACAAGAAATAAGATGAAATACATCCCTAATTACCTGTATTTCCTTCCATACAAAGGCCCTATACTTCAGTATTTCCTCTTTTCAAGTTTCTTCTCGACTATAATCCCACCACGGTATCCAAAGTGCATGGCCTGATTTTATCGATTCCATTAAGGGACATTTGTAATTTTTTTTTCCCTATTACATGCTATAATAGAGTTAACATTTTGACTGATGTAGCACGCTTGCCTTTTGCAATCAGTAGCTGAATGGAGTCAGTTTCACAAATAGATCCCTCAGGTGGTTTTGCAAGGAGCCAGCTGCTCACTAGGGAAGGAATAAAAGGTCATTCATATATCAGGAGAAGCTGCCTGCTTGTTCCCATATAAAGAGCAAGGGGGGAAGAAGCAGCCTAGGAAGAGGCCCAGGGGAATAAAAAGCCCTGTATCAGCATTTTGAGGCACCTGTTTGGGCAAGCCCTTCATAGTAACCTGCACGTTTGCAGACTCTGTGTGAATTAGTACGAGACTAAAATCGTGGACATCCTATTTGATACCTGCCCTAGGCATTTATTTAGTGAGTGGACAACATGCTCCTGATGCCCATTTGCGATTATTCACAATGATGTAAGAAGCTCGTTTTCAAATGCAGAGTTTCTGACTGACAGGCAAAGATAAAATGAATAATTTGTAAGAAAGGAATCTCTCACTTTACATAAATAGCACCTGCTCCACAAATGCTATCAGGTTCAGCATCTAGCTACACCTGAGGTTGTTGGACTTTTTTAGTTGAAGCTTGGGTTTGATGTCCAACCTTCGCTTGGTGCTCCTCTTTGCTAATAACAAGGTTACTGGTATTGGGGAAACATGACCACATTGGTCATTCAGTAGTCATATATATATTAAGTTAGGTTGAAAAAAGACACACGTCCGTCAAGTTCGACCCTCCAACTCTATTTTAATCTGTCTAACTGCCAGTTGATCCAGATGAAGGCAAAAACCCTATTTGAAGCCTCTCCAAAGAGGGGGAAAATTCCTTCCTGACTCCAAGATGGCAATGGGACCAGTCCCAGTTCCCTCACTTGCTAAACACCATCCAACCAATGCCGGGCCAAGTTGGCCAGGCGCCCAGGCAACCTGGCCGACTATGTCGCCCCCCCGCTGTAGGGAAGAGCGCATGCACTAATGACGTGCGAATGCACATGCACGGAAGACAACGTGCACAAGGACTCGCGAGTGCGCATGCGCAGAGGACGCACACACTCGCAAGAGGAGAAAAACTGCTGCCACAGCTTCTGGAACTAGGGGTACACGTCGGAAGAGGTACGTGCCTGGCGCCCCTCCACCTTTGCACCCTAGGCACTTGCCTTTTCTGCCTACCCCTAGTTCTGGCCCTGCATCCAACCCAATCATAGTTCCAAAACATCTAGGGAAGCAAATAGGAATTCACCACAAATATCAACTCAATTGACCATCAACCTGGGCTTTCGGAGTATCTAGGAGAACACACAGGACTTTTTCACAAATCTCACCTTAAAGTGATACTGACACTAAAAATGTTCTTTTCAAAATATTAATCTACATTAAAAGTTGCCTAATTAATTATTACTTATTACTTTAAATTCCGAAAGCTGTTTTGCCAACCTGACTGTCCCTTCTCAGTCTTTCAGTTAGAGTTTCTAATGCGAACGGACTCCTGCTGCACAAATATGGCAGGTTAGAAAGGTAATAAAAACATCAGGCAAATACTTTTATGGCAAAATGATAAATAGCATTCAAAGACAATGTTATGATGGATATCCAAAAAGGTTATTTTCTGTTGTCAGTAACTCTTTGAGTAGTCTTCAGGCTTAAATAGTGGATTACAGATAACACAACTATATTCTACAGAGTTTATCTGATATCTGCTGTGTAATCTGAGCCTTTTCTCCTTTGAATGGCTGCCCCCATGGCTACACAGCAGCTTACTTATATAAACAGAAATAGAGTTTCTGAAGCAAACACATAATTTTTACCACTGCAGGGCAACACTGCATTATATTTTTATTACTTAAAAACACTTTCATTTTTTGATGTAACTGTTCTTTTATATCCATATGACTCCTCCTCCCCTGTGGACAGTGGATAACACAGCAACCCCCAGAACATGGTTAATGCTAAAAAAAACCCCACCAGACTCACTCCCACAGGCAGAATTTGGCACACACAGGCAGTGTCAGACAGGCAGAGTATGGCACACACAGGCAATGTTAGGCACAGAGTATGGTACATACAGGCAGTGTAGGTCAGGAAGAATATGGCATAAACAGGCAATGTAGGGCAGGCAGAGTATGGTAACAAATGCAGTGTAGGTCAGGAAGAGTATGGCACACCAGGCAGTGTATAACAGGCAGAGTATGGTACACCAGGCAATGTATAACAGGCAGAGTATGGTACACACAGGGAACATAGGGCTGGCAGAATACAGGAGACAGGGTAACATATCAGGACCACTCCAAGATGAACAGTTCATACTGTGCTAAATTCAGTAACACAATGCTGGTGCCCCTTCAGCAGTTTGTACAGGTGAACAGGTGAACAACGTGGGCACTTTCTGTCTGGGTCTGAGGTGTGAACAGTACAGGGTTTAACAGGTATGAACAATGCAAGAATTTACAGCCTGAATCTGAGGTGGAACAATGCGGGGGCCAGTTAATCTCAGTACTGATACCTTTTAAATCTCACAAAAGGCAAGTAGTTACAGCAGCCAGGCTTTTATGTGAGGGGCCACACAAGGGGGGATTGCTGGTCATAGACAGCAGGATCTTTTCCACTAGTCCTTCTAGTACTTTTTAAATCAGTAGGCAGCTATTTTGCCTTGTGGTGCTGGGGTTCTGAGTTTAATTCTGGTGTCAGCGCTATCTGCAAGAAGTTTGTATGTTCTCTGCAGGGGTTTCCTAGAGGTGCTTCAGTTTCCTCCCACACCAGCAGGTTAATTGGCTCACTATTAAATTGACCATAGTGTGTGAATGTGATAGGGACCTTTGATTGTAAGCTAAAATGGAACAGGGAATGATGTTTAACCTTTGTAAAAAAAACCTCTGGAAATGTGCTTGTGCAGTACCAGAAAATAAAATGATTACTGTTCCTATGTTGCCTCTTTCCAGCATGCAGCTGAAATGCTATTTGCTTGTTGGGGAGAGTCATTCCAAAAAAAGTCACCAAAAAATTAGATGTGACTGTAATTATTGTTCTTCTTCATTTTTATTGATCATTTTTCTATCCAGACTCACTCCTATCCATATTCCATATCATTCATGGCTTCTGACTGATTACTAGGGTAATTTCAGCTTAGCAACCACATAACAGTTACAATGGCAAGACTGCGGGCTGCAGGACAAAAAAAGCACATTAGCAAAAACCATATAGTGACCCCTGACAACAGCAACCTGAAGGAGTTGTATTTACAATAAGAACCATAGCCAAATTCCTGATTCCTGTTGTAACTGGCCCCTCTTATAAATATAAGATATATTTATAAGAGATATACAGATCCTTTACATTGCATCTGCAAACTGCCAGAAGGGCTCTAAATGATAATTGTATGAATCCCAAAGTCATCATTTTTAACTAGAGTAAAAAAAAAAAAGATCCCTGCCTCTTGCATGTGGAGCTTAGCCAGCCGAACTTGCACAGGAACTTGTAATTGATATTATTTCTTACTTTAGAGAGCTGACATGGTGAATGTATTGCAGTGTCACTATGAGTTAGTAGATAATGGGGCGGGTATGTTAACTTTGTTCATTTTGTAATAAATGTAGATTAAAATAAACGGAGAGGCTGAGCATGTTCTACACGCACTGTTTATCAGGACAAATGCCAGGCCTCACATCCATCCATTAATAACCTAAATACAAGAACAAGAAACAGTTTAACCCAAACCAACTTTCATTTTTAAAGCTTGGGCAAACTGAGTCAGACTTATCAAATTATGCTGTGCACTTGCAAGATGATTATGGGGGAGAAGAGTGCGTCTCCATTTACATGCCCATCCCCCAAAACCTTTTAGGCCTCATTTACAATGCTTCAAAAAATAATAAGGCAATCTTTTGCACTTTGCCTATTGCATGGGCAGTGTTGGGCTTGGCTACTGTAAGGCCTAAGGCCTCAGTAGAAGTGAGGACCAAGGGAGGAAATAACAATGTCCAAGTTCGCAGTACAGAAGAGGATGAGACGGAAGAATGGTCAAACAGGCAACAAGATCAGTCCAGGCAGAAGAGGTTCAAGGTCGAAGATTTCAGGCAAAGGTCGGTACACAAATATCAAGAAGTTCGCAATGAATCACACCCAGGAGTAGTAAACTAAACCTATAATTGGGCACTGATGATTATCCAGAGTTCCTTCTTATAGGCCCTGATTTGGCGCCAATTTTGGACGCATCGGCGTCATGACGTGTGCGCGGACGCGCTGACGTCAGCGACTGACGCGCTGGCGTGTGCGACCGACTCCGGCGCCCATTATTGACGGGAAAAGTGCGGGAAGAGGTTGGCATCATCATCTGCGTCCATGAGGAACCAGAGAGCCACCATCTTGGACGCCATCTTGGGGGGCCTCAGGACCACCTGGGTTAGAAGGAAACTGCCAATGGAATTTTTGGACCAGGAGAGGAGCATGGACATCTGAATTTCTTACCCAGGAGCACTCCTCAGGGCCGAACCCCTTCCACTCAATGAGGTATTGTAGGGTGCCCCTTGAAATTCGGGAGTCCAGGATTCTTTTTACCTCGAATTCTTGATGACCGTCCACCAAGACAGGAGCTGAGGAGGAAGAAGAAGAAGAAGAAGTACCTGCAGGTTTGAGCAAGGAGACATGGAAGGCATTTGGAATCCGCATTTCCGAGGGAAGTTGTAAACGGACAGCCACCGGGTTGATGATCTCAGAGATGGAGAAGGGACCAATAAACTTGGGACCAAGTTTCGGAGAGGGGACTTTGAGACGAATGTTCCGGGTGGATAGCCAAACCTTGTCACCAGGTGCGTACAAAGGGGAAGGGATTCTTCTTTGATCCGCGAACCTTTTCTGGACCAAGGAACTTTTCTCCAGATTGACAACCGTGGCGTGCCAGATGGCCGACATGTGGGCAGCTTGGTCATTGGCGGCAGGGACATTGGTGAGTAATAAGTCCTGAGGAAAAGCCAAAGGGTTAAGACCATACATACAGAAGAAAGGGGATTTTTCAGAGGAAACGTGTAAGGCATTGTTATGTGCGAATTCAGCCCATCGTCCAATCGTCTTGGCACAATGATACATGGCATCGAAGAAACTGTTCAAGGGCCTGGTTAACCCTCTCTGCTGCTCCATTAGACTGTGGATGGTATGAAGAAGAAAATTGAAGAGAAACACCAAGGGCTTTACACAGGGATCTCCAAAACTTGGAAACAAATTGGGAACCACGGTCAGAGACAATTTCGGCAGGGAAACCATGGAGGCGGAAAATGTGTTTAATGAATAATGAAGAAAGTTCAGGAGCAGAGGGGAGTTTTCGAAGAGGAGTAAAATGTGCGACTTTACTGACTCTGTCAATTACCACCCAAATAACAGTGTAACCAGAGGAGTTAGGGAGGTCCACGATGAAGTCCATAGATAAATGAGTCCATGGGCGAGAAGGAATGGGTAGTGGTAAGAGTAACCCCTTGGGAGGGGAACGTCCAGACTTGGATACGGCACATACAGAGCAAGAAGAAACAAAGTCTTTGACATCCTTTCTTAGGGAAGGCCACCATACAAGACGAGACAGAAGTTCAGTGGTTTTTCTGATTCCAGGATGCCCGGCCTGCTTGGAGCTGTGGGACTGAACCAAAATGGAATGACGGAGTTCAGGGGGAACAAAGGCAACACCAGGAGGCAAGTTTTACGGCCAGTAACTCACGATTTCCAACATCATAATTTTGTTCAGAAGAGGTGAATTTCTTAGAAAAGAAAGCACAGGGATGTAGTTTCCCATCAGTAGACGCTCTTTGGGACAAAATTGCTCCGGCACCGACATCTGAGGCATCGACTTCAATGAAAAATGGCTGGAATTGTTCAGGGTGTCTGAGAATGGGGGCAGAAGAAAAAGAAGTTTTAAGATCTTTGAATGCTTCCAAAGCTGAAGGTGGCCAATGCTGAGGCTTACCCCCTTTTCTGATAAGTGAAAGAATGGGAGCAATTTTGGAAGAAAACCCCTTGATAAATTGTCTATAATAGTTAGCAAAGCCAATAAATCTTTGGATAGCTTTAACACTGGTGGGGAGAGGCCAGTCCTGGATAGCGGAGATCTTGGCAGGATCCATTCTGAAACCCTGTCGAGAAATGATGTACCCAAGGAAAGAGATGGACGATACTTCAAAGGAACACTTCTCCAATTTGGCAAATAAGTTATTTCTCCGCAGACGGGAAAGGACTTCTTGGACTTGAAGACGGTGCTCAGCAAGGTTCTTGGAAAAAATAAGGATATCGTCCAAGTACACCACCACGTACTGGCCCAGTAAATCCCTGAAAATGTCATTTACAAATTCTTGGAAGACCGCGGGAGCGTTACAGAGACCGAATGGCATTATTAGATATTCATAATGCCCGTCCCGGGTGTTGAATGCGGTCTTCCATTCATCTCCCTCTCTGACCCGGATTAAATTATAAGACCCACGAAGATCCAACTTGGTGAAAAGACAAGCCCCTTTGAGTTGGTCGAACAGTTCGGAGATGAGAGGAAGGGGATAACGGTTTTTAATTGTGATTTTATTCAAACCTCTATAATCAATGCAGGGCCGCAAACCTCCATCTTTTTTCTCTACAAAGAAGAAGCCGGCTCCAGCCGGGGAAGAGGAAGGATGAATAAAGCCTCTTTGCAGATTCTATTGAATGTACTCCTTCATGGCACCGGTTTCAGAAGGAGAAAGCGGATAGGTGCGACCCCTGGGAGGCATGGTTCCAGGAAGAAGTTCGATGGGGCAATCATAGGGACGATGGGGAGGCAGGACTTCGGCAGACTTTTTATTGAAGACATCAGAGAAGGCTTGATAAACAAAGGGCAAAGAAGAATTGGAAGACACAGATGAAACTTTAATGATGGATTTGGTGGGTAAACAATTTTGTTGGCAGAAGGAACTCCATCGGGAGATCTGAGACGAAGCCCAATCGATTACTGGGTTATGAATGTTCAACCAGGGCAAACCAAGTACAATGGGGGTAGGAGGACAATCGATTAGAAGGAAGGACAATCTTTCAAGGTGCATGGATCCCACAATAACGGAAAGTTCATCGGTGGAGTGGGAAATTGTAGCAGAGGATAGTGGACGATCGTCAATCGCCAATGCACGAAGAGGAACAGCCAGAGATCGCAGGGGAATGGAGTGGCTTTCAGCGAAGACTTTATCCATGAAATTCCCAGCTCCGCCGGAGTCAAGGAAAGCTTCAGAAGAAATTGTCTGGGTTCCAAAACGAATCTGCACAGGAAGGAGGAAGCGTTGAGCAGAAGAATGGGGAGAGGGACCAATTCCACCCAGGTAAGTCTCCCCAGTCTTACCTAGGTGTTGGCGTTTCCCGGCTTCACTGGGCACTCATAGGCGAAGTGGGATTTTCCACCACAATAGAGGCAAAGTCCAGCAGCCCTTCTCCGAAGCTTTTCCTGTTCGGTCAGACGAGCCCGTCCGATCTGCATTGGTTCTTCCGAAGGCAGGGAAGAAGAGGCAGGAGCCGCAGGATTTGGAGAAGACAAGGTGGAAGCCGGGTTGGGAAGAAAGGGTCTTTGAAAACGAGGAGCCAGAGTAGGTTGGAACCTGTGGAATCTTTTGGTTGGGGAGCGCTCTCTGTCGAGTTCAGCTTGAAACTCCCTCTGCCGAGTATCTACCTTTATGGCCAGGGCGACTAAATCTTCCCAACGGGATGGAATTTCCCTGGACACCAGATCAGTCTTTATACGTATCGCCAGGCCGTTGTAAAAGGCAGCGTGATACCCGTCATTATTCCACGAAGTCTCTGCAACCAGGGTGCGGAATTCAATGGCGTACTCCGAGACTGAGCGAGTTCCCTGTTGAAGATGGAACAGGCGTGCGGAGAAAGCAGTGGCACGACCCGGAGCATCAAAGACCACTCGAAGTTCACGAACGAAGGCTCTGGCATTATCGATAATGGGATCCTCCTTCTCCCATAGAGGTGAAGCCCACTCCAATGCCTTCCCTTGCAGACGGGAGAATATGAAGCCCACCTTGGCACGTTCAGAAACGAATTGGCTGGGTGCGAGTGCAAAGTGGACCTCGCACTGGTTGATAAACCTACGGCAGGCTGCAGGATCACCACTGTAGAGTGGGGGAGCCGGAATGCGGGGCCACAGGTACAGGTGCAGGAATAGGATCAGCGGGTGTTAGAGCCGACAGCTTTGCAAGAATTGTTTCCAGAGCCTGACCAAAGTGAGACTGCTGTACCTCATAGGACTGCATCCGGGAAGCCAGACCACGAAGCGCTCCACCGACATCAGGCGGTGCTGGATTCTCCTCCGAAGGGTCCATGGCCCAATTATAATGTAAGGCCTAAGGCCTCAGGAGTAGTGAGGACCAAGGGAGGAAATAACAATGTCCAAGTTCGCAGTACAGAAGAGGATGAGACGGAAGAATGGTCAAACAGGCAACAAGATCAGTCCAGGCAGAAGAGGTTCAAGGTCGAAGATTTCAGGCAAAGGTCGGTACACAAATATCAAGAAGTTCGCAATGAATCACACCCAGGAGTAGTAAACTAAACCTATAATTGGGCACTGATGATTATCCAGAGTTCCTTCTTATAGGCCCTGATTTGGCGCCAATTTTGGACGCATCGGCGTCATGACGTGTGCGCGGACGCGCTGACGTCAGCGACTGACGCGCTGACGTGTGCGACCGACGCCGGCGCCCATTATTGACGCCGACGCCCATTCCATCGCCGGCGACCAATCTGAGTGCGGGAAGAGGTCGGCATCATCCGTCTGCGTCCGTGAGGAACCAGAGAGCCACCATCTTGGACGCCATCTTGGTCACCCAGCTCAGACTCCATTACAGCTACTGGGACAAAACTGGGTGGGCACCAACCTTCATGGACCCCTATGGCCCAGTCCATTCCCCTGCCTGGAAAGTAGCCTCTACCTGGATCTGGTAGACGCAAATTAAGGAGGAGTTGATCGGCATGTGCACACAGTTGGTGGGTGCTTGATTGGATATATTCTAATATTCCATTAGCCCTTAATGTATATTTCCAGCATACTTATGCGCATAGAGTGCAATTTGCTTGTCCAATCAGTCTTGTATAATGCGGGGGTTCCTTGGTGTCAGTAGATACAGTAGGGAGCAAGTATATTTTTTGAATGGATTGAATTCACACACAAATTTGTGTTCACTTGCACTTTGGGGTTGTAAATGGAACTTCATATATTCTGTTTTAACTGCACTCTGTTGTTGACAACCCTTGCATCCCATATAGTACTGTGACACATACCTATGCAGTCCTGGGAAACCAAAGAATTCATATTGTACAGACGCTTTATTTACATATCTAAGTAGATTCTTCAGCATTGATTTGCATGAAGCCACTGCTGGAGCTTGCATGGTGTTAGCATTCTTTGCAGTCATCAAATCAGCTGCCCGATGTTCTGCTAGTCGTCACATGTAAAGCAGCTGAGACTGGAAATCTGGACTCTATCAGATATATTTATTCCTTGACAGACCCTTTAAGGGAACCACCTGCTGTCTTAGAATGAGACTACTCTTAAATGCGGGGAGAGAACATCCTCTATTGTCCCCAGGGTTTTCATTTTCAGGGCCCAAAATTGTATTAATTCCGCCACAAGGTAGAGTGTTTAGTGGGGTCTAACTCCAATGAAAATTCTCAGTGAAAACCCTTGAAAAAATTCTGCAAATACACCTGATAACATGGAACAATCCCTCTTAACACTCCTAGGCTACTTATTATAATTTGGAGCAGATTACCTCTATTTACTGCTAAAGGTCAGAATCAGACCTTGAAGGGGTTGTTCACCTTTAAATTAACTTTTAGTATGATGTAGAGATTGATATACGGTGACATGTTTTATTGTTTCTGTTTTTTCAGTTATTTAGCTTTTAATTTGGCAGCTCTCCACTTTACGATTTCAGCAATCTGGTCCAAATTACTCAAGCAACTATGCATCAATCTAAATAAGAGACTGGAATATGAATAGGAGAGGCCTGAATAGAAAGACGAATAATTAAAAGTAGCAATAACAAGTAGCCTTAAAGAACATTTGTCTTTTAGATGGGGTCAGTGACCCCCATTTGAAAGCTGGAAAGAGTCAGAAAAAGTAGGCAAATATGAAAAAAAACTATACAAAAGAAAACATGAAGGCCAATAGAACAGTTGCTTAGAAGTAGCCATTCTTTAACATACTAAAAATTCAATTAAAGGTGAAGCACACCTTTAAAGAATCTATGGCCAGAGAATACAGATAAGAGAGATCAAGCTGCTGTGTTTGCAGACAGGCTACTGCATAGGCAATCTCATTTACTTTCATGAATTTAAGGGACACTAACACTTCTTGGAAATTTACTGCAAAGGCTCCAGGCATTACATAAGCTACCCATCTCAGCAGTCTGGAAAACTTACGATACCTTGGAGCAGATTGACTTTATATTTTATATACTGTTAAATTAAAACTATACCCCTCAAACAATGTAGGTCTCTATAAAAAAGATATTGCATAAAACAGCTCATATGTAAAACCCTGTTTCATGTAAATAAACCATTTTCATAATAATATACTTTTTTAGTAGTATGTGCCATTGGGTAATCATAAATAGAAAATTGTCATTTTAAAAAATAAGGGCCGCCCCCCCCTGGGATCGTATGATTCACGGTGTACACAAACATACCAAACAAACTGTACATGTTAGGTCACATGAGCCAATTAACAGGTCTGTCTTTTGTTTCCACACTTCTTCCTGTTTGTAAGACGCACCGGGAGATTGTCCTGGTCTCTTACCTCCCGGCCCGTATCTCAACGTCTGTTGGTGCGCAGGCACGCAGTTCTGCATCTGTCATGCGCTCCGGCTAGGCGCAAATGACGCTGGCGTCGCAGCGTTTGATGCTGAGTGTCATAACGTCATTTTTCGTAGACAGATTTAAATTTTTTGCCCCAATTCCTCTTTAAAAGGCCCTGTCTCCATTTTAACAGTGCCCAAGCCTGCTTCTGTTCACAGATCCTGCCAAAGCATTTATACTGTTTTGAATTCCTGTTTTTTTGACTCCTGCTTGTTTTTTTACTTAGATTCTTGCCGCCTGCCTTGATCCTTCAGCCTGTTATTCGACAACGGTTTGCCTAATCCTTGTTGGTACCTCATTTTTGGACTTGTTACTATTTACGCACTAGTCACTACTTCTAGCAGGTTCAATAGAATCAGAAGGCCCAGGGCCCCAAAAGGGCGTCAGTGAACACTGGAATCCACAGGCAGCGCCGGATTTCAACGTGCGGCGCCCCTAGGCCGCGCGGTCCGACCAGGCGGCCGCGCGGTCCTAGCGCCCACCTCACCTCCCTTTCCCAGCGCGCCGGCGTTTTTTCGCCGGCGCAGCTGCAGTAATTGAATGGGGACGCACGCGTCCCCATAGTGCGGCTGGGCGGCATGCCGCCCCTATTTTTTTGCCGCCCTAGGCCCGGGCCTATGCGGCCTTGCCGCAAATCCGGGCCTGTCCACAGGGGTGCCCTATGCATCTGAGTGTACCCACTGCTTCTAAAGGTTCCTAACAGAGGAGAACATTATACTGTTACAGTTAGAGCTGCAGTATTTCAGGCAGGCCCGCATTTACAAACCGGCCCCCCTAGGCCATCTCTGCTCTTCACTCCTCTCCCCTTCCGGTTTGTCCCCCCTCCACTGTCCCCTCCCCTTGCAGGTGCTGTCCTGTTCCAAGCAATGTCCTCTCTCCTCCCCTTCCCTCCTGCCAGGCACTGCCGTCCCCTCCCCTTCTACATGCCAGACGCCGCCCCCTTTCTCTGCGTGCGTGCACATGCTCACATGCGCGCACATGCAAGACCTGATTTCTGGTCAGGTGATCTCTGAGGCAGCACACAGACCATCACGAAATGTTGGCTCAAGGCAAGAGCTGTAAAAGGGCAAGATTTACTTATATATATATTTCAGTTCAGTAACGTAACTAGAGGGGGGCGGGCCCTGGTGCGTGACGTGCAGCCGGGCCCCGCCCCCCTCCGTATGGCCTGAATTTCAGTGGCGCAAGGTGCTACCGGGGGAATTTCAGTGGCGTGCGGTGCTGCCGGGGGGGCCTGAGGGGGTGCCCTGGCCCGCTCGCAAACCCTGCTCCCCCGGTAGTTCCGCCACTGTTCCAGTTTGATAACATTCTTTAATATGACACTTAATTTGATATAAGCTATCTGTTGTTCAAATTAGGGATGCACCGAATCCACTATTTTGGATTCGGCCGAACCCCTGAATCCTTCGCGAAAGATTCGGCCGAATACCGAACCGAATCCGAATCCTAATTTGCATATGCAAATTAGGGGTTGGAAGGGGAAAAAAAATTTACTTCCCTGTTTTGTGACAAAAAGTCCCGCGATTTCCCTCCCTGACCCTAATTTGCATATGCAAATTAGGATTCGGATTCGGTTCGGCCGGGCAGAAGGATTCGGCCGAATCCGGATCCTGCTGAAAAAGGCCGAATCCTGGCCGAATCCCGAACCGAATCCTGGATTCGGTGCATCCCTAGTTCAAATATTCATTTTGGGGGTATTGGGGAGTTTTCCTTTAAATTTCTGAAAATCAAAAGGAGTTTATGGCAAGAGAATGCAGGTAAGAGAGGCCAAGCAGCTGCCTAGGGGACCACGCCGGACACGGATGCAAAAACTGCATCCGCCCCCCATTACCCCACCCCGCGAGCTGAGAAACCCACCATGTGCCTTCTCTGATTCTCTCTGCTCAGGTAAGGGTGCAGTTGTACCTGCTGCTCCACTGCAGGATTCTCTGACAAGCAGGCAGGGGCAGAATGGTTATAGGCTAAAAAGGCTTGTGCCTTGGCAACAATGGCTGATGGATGCAGTCCAAGAGGAAGTACTGAGGAGCAAAGCAGGGGGTTGCAGAAAAAGCAGTGGCAGACCCATACCTCCCAACATTTTGGAAGTAAAAAGAGGGACAAAATTTTTTTCCGCACGTAGCGCAGCAACATTTTTGAGCCATGCCCCTTTCTGTGGCCACACCCCCTACTTACCATGTTCATTTTACAAAATTTGGCAGGTTGTGAAAGTTTGAAAATAATTCTTATCTAAACTGTTTTCTTGTGTCTCACAATTGTTACAAAGTATCTTATTTGCACCTGTTAGCTATAGATGTTCTGTGCTATCTGCTAAAGCCAATTAAGTTAGAAACTTTGTTTCTTTTTCTGGTTGTTCAGTGAAGAGAAAATAGGGACTTTCCAGTACAAATGAGGGACTGCAGGTTGAGCTGTCAAAAGAGGGACTGTCCCCCAAAAAAAGGGACAGTTGGGAGGGATGGCAGACCGTTGGCTTGCAGACCCATTTTTAGGTGCAGACCCTGCAACAGGGGCAGGCAATCAAGCGAGCAAGTCCAAAATAGTTGAAAATAGCAGATATCTGGATGCACACCGCAAATAAATATCCATAGAGTAATGGAAGTAGTAAGGCACTCACAGGATTTTGGAAAGGTGAAGAGTTGTTTTATTTAGAACACCAAAAAAAAAACCTTTTTTACTTAAGTGCTGACAGATTTATCACTAATTTATATATAATGAGTATCGTATGTCTATATAAACTGTATAATACTCATTATATATAAAGGAGAGATACATCTTTCAGTGCTTATAAATATGGCAATGCCCCTTTAAACTGAAGACTGCTTCTCTTTGGTTCCTCCTCGTGCCAGACAGACGCAAGTCGAAAACAAATGAGTAACGGAAGATACATAAATATTCCCTATTTCCCTATACAATATTATGATGAATCGGCCACTTTTATAGTTTGCATATGCTAATTATGACGTTTGCTTGATATTTACTTTTTTCTGCTCAACTTCTGAAAAAAACTTGTTAACCCTGTAGGGATTTGACTACAATTAAAACTCAACACGCAAGCACAAACTCACTCTTATATTTCTCATTGAGGTGCAAGTAAAGGGGTAATTCACCCACCTAATGCACATACTGCTCTTTGGTGCTTTGTATATTCTTTCATTAGAATTATAATTGTGCAACTGGAGAATGGTACAGTTAGTATATTTACCCCTCATCCCCACCCCTAGAAATATTCAGTTTTACTGCAGGGACAAGTAAACTACTCTTTACATACCTGAAAATGTTCCCAACTTGGGAATGACAGTCTCAGATCTAAACAGGAGGAGCTAATAAGAAAGATTGGGGGTACATGCTAAGGGCACATTTAAGTTCAGAATTGCAGTAAGATGTTAAAAGGTGGTTCACCTTTAAGTTAACTGTTAGTATGTTATAGAAAAGCTAATTCTAAGCAACTTTTCAATTGGCCTTCATTTTTTTTCTTAGAGTTTTTGAATAATTTTGACTCTTTCCAGCTTTCAAATGGGGATCACTGACCCCATCTAAAAAAACAAATGCTCTGTAAGGCTACAAATGTATTGTTATTGCTACTTTATATTACTCTTCTTTCTATTCAGTCCCTCTCCTATTCATATTCCAGTCTCTTATTCAAATCAATGCATGGTTGCTAAGGCAATTTGGACCCTAGCAATCAGATTGCTTAAATTGCAAACTGGAGAACGGCTGAAAAAAAAGCTAAATAACTCGAAAACCACAAGTAATAAAAGTGGACTGGTAGGTGCAGGGCCCACTGGGGCTGTTGTCTTAGGGGCTCCCACAACCCCCATGGGCCCCCTGCTGCTCCTCCTGCACCCTCATGGGGCCCCTGCTCCACTGCCGCACCCCCCTACAGGGCCGCCGCCACCAGCCCTACCCCCTCCCCTGAGCGTGTGTAAATTTATCATTTTATCAGCGCATAAGATAATGGAGATCGGATCTGGCCCAGTCCGACTCTGGCTCAATCTGCCATATTCTTTAATACTGAAGTCCATTTTTTTTAATAAGGAATTACTATTTTCAAATTAAAATATGTATAAGTAACTGGGGTGATGGCCCTTGGGTCCCAGTGTCACATTTTTATTGTGTCCCCTTAAGGACCTATTTATATATATATATATATATATGTATATAAATATATATATATATATATATATATATATATATATATATATATATATATGTATGTACTCAAGGGGCCGTGCCTATATATAGTAGTTATTACATTTTTTGTAAGTAAGATGTAAAATCATCCCAGCTGCCACCGCCAAAGACTTGTTGGGGGGGGTTGAAGGGTATTACGCACATTGTAGTGAAGAAGCGATGTTAAGGTGGCCATACACGGGCTGATAAAAGCTGCCGACAGACTGTGTCGGCAGCTTATTGGCCCGTGTATGGGGGCCCCCGACGGGCTTCCCCGATCGGCCAGATCTCGATCGGATGGGTTTAAAAATCCCGTCGGATCGCGGCCGCATCTGTTCGTTGATGCGGTCCCGCGATCCGACAGCCCGTTTGCGAACTCTAGGATCCGATTATTGGGCCCTAGGGCCCATGATCGGATCAGCCCGATATTGCCCACCTCAAGGTGGGCATATCGGAGGGAGATCCGCTCGTTTGGCGACATCGCCAAACGAGCGGATCTATCCATGTATGGCCACCTTTGCACATTAACGGAAGTGATGTCACACGCAGTCATACACATGATGTCACTTCTGCAAGCTAGGAGTGCATTTAGCTCTGGTATCTAGGGTGTCCCCCTTCTTATCACCTCATAAACATTATCTACCCTATAATACACAAAAGCCATGAATATCCTGTAAATTATAGCCTTATAAACGGTGAGTTCTGATGTCATCAGTTATAAACGGTGAGTTCTGATGTCATTTTTGTCACATGACTCACTAAAACTTGTGTATTATAATAAATAAAGTACCACCAGTTGCAAAATACGAGGATATTAGAAGTTACCTCGGAGTTCTATGACCTGTATAAAAAAACTCGGCCTTCGGCCTCGTGTTTTTATATGGTCATGAAACTCCTTGTTAACTGATAATATCCTTATATTTTACAATAGGGGGTACTTTATTCACTATATATCACTATGATTTGCTTTAATCTCACCCCCTCTGTTGCCTCAGGATGGGCAGAACTTTTCATCTGAAATTGTTGCCCTAATGTGCCAAAAATGTGAATTATTTGTTACTATTTGACCTCCTTTAGACTTGGAAGCTTGTGTGGCACTTGCAACCCAAATTAATACACTCATATTGGTAAATATTGCCCTTTTACATCTTTTCCTTTGAGCCACCATTTTGTGATGGCCTGTGTGCGTTGTCATAGATCACCTGACAGGAAATAATGCAGTTCTAACTGTAACAGGAAGAAGTGTAGGAATAGCAGGAATGTGTGCCCTTGATTTGTGTGTGTGAACACAGTGCCTCTTACAATCCAAAGGGTGGGGCTTAGGACCTAAAATGTCTTTCCTTGTGGGTTTATCCAATGCTACACATGCAAAGGCTTTATTTAAACAAAATATTGATTTGGACTGTTTATGGTGATTTTTTTTTTATAGCGATTCTACAAAGTGGTGGGAGCAGCGACAAAGGCAAAGGACACTTATTAACACAAAGACGTGTTAATAAGAGCTGTGGCAACAGGTTGGGGAAATATTAAAGGGGTTGTTCACAATTGCGTTTTAGGGGGTTATTTATTAAAGGAGAATTCAACCCCCCCTCCTCCCCCCAGCCTACCTGCACCCCCGGCCTAATTTTTTGCTCACCCCTCTGTTCAGATTTTGACCCCAGAGTTCACTGGCACCATCTTCTTCTTCTCCGGTAATCTTTGTGTCGACAGCATTTTTGGCCAGTGAATTCTGAGGCAAAAATCTGCACGGAGGGTTGAGTAAAAAATTAGGGGCATTTGCCCGGGGGGCAGGTAGGCTGGGGGGAGGGGGGTCTACCCAGGGTAGAGGGTTGGGTTTTTTTTATTAAGGGTTGAATTCTCCTTTTTCACTAGCAAACTTTTAGAGGGAAAAAAAACTTGATTTTTTTGAGATTGATTGTACTTCGATGCTGCAAAAAGCCTGAATCTGAAAATCTGCCATCTCAGACCTGTCAATGTCCTGTATAAGTCAGTGGGAGAGGAACCTACCTCAATTTGAAGTTTTTCGTGGTCTGCACTGGATTTAGCCAGAAAATTCAACTCTTTTAGGGTTTTCGGCCAAAAACTCGAAAAAATGTAAGCAATTTGGGAAAAAAGCCTGAAAAATTTGAGCGATTTGGGTTTTCACACAATTTTATCAAGTTTGGAAACTTTTTAAAACTAGGTATTTTTATTAATAGATAAGCTAAAATCTAGCATGGGAGTTTGGTCATGGTTTCTTTTTTAAGAAATATGAGATAAATTTAAATTTTAGTAAATAACCCGCCTAATATGATGTAGACATAGATATTCTGAAATAATTTGCAGTTAATTTTCATTTTCCATTATTTGTGGTTCTTGAGTTCTTTAGCTTTTTATTCAGCAGCTCTCCGGTCTACAGTTTCAGAAATATGGCTGCTGGGGTTACCAAATTAGCAACCATGCACTGATTTGAATGAGAGACTGGAATATAAATATCAGAGGACCTGAATAATACAAAGTAGCGGCCAATTGATAAGTTGCTTAGAATTAGCCATTCTATAACATGCTAAAAGTTAACTTAAAAGTGAACCACCCCTTTAATGATGTCAAGCTTTACAAGACAAAAAAAAAATAATCATCTTTTCATTACAGTATATATTACATGACAACCAACTGAAATGTTGTTAGAATTGGACATTCTTTAACAAACTAAAAGTTAACGTAAAGGTGAACTAGCCCTTTAAGAAGCATACATGTGAGTGGGTTCAGTTATTTTGGGTTCCCTGCACATGGACAGGCCCTAATATCTATCAGGGGATACATAGCTAGATGTGGGGGCCTGGGTGTGAAGCAAAGGAGCTTATAAGATGACGCTACACCATAACCACGATACTCAAAGCTCCCGTCCCAACACCAAACCAGTGTAGACTCACTTATTAAAGGTGTGATTTTCTAAGGTTCGAATGGTAAATCAGAATTAAAATTTTTGAGTTGTTTTTTTTTTTATCAAAACTCGCATTTTCGAGATTTTAAAAAAAGCCAAACTCGAATTTGAGATTTATCATACCTCAACCCTGGAATTAACTTCAATTCAATAGTACGTGACCTAAAACTTGCCAAGTACGACGTTTAGACGTTCAAGTTTTTTCTTAAATAAGATAGCATTTGAGTTCTGAGTTTATTCGAGGTAAAGACAAACTCCACGGGTGTTTTTAATCGGATCAGCATGCAGCGACAAAAAACAAGTTGGATGTAGTCGCAGGCGTCAAAATATATTTGGACTGAACGAAAAGTCACAGGTAGACTGTCGGATGAAGACGCTGCTTTCCGCGTTCATATCAGACAGTCATGTTGGATGGAACGTGGTTTTACCTGAGACTTTTCGTTTAGTCCAATTCTATTTTGACGCCTGCGACTACATCCGACTTGTCTCCTGCCTTTTGTCGATGTGCGCCGATCTGACGAAAAACGCCTATGGAGTTCAGCCCCAACACTCGAACTTTGATAAATAACCCTCAAAATGTATTGCTCTGGGCCATTAAATTTAGTAAATAAGATTTATATAGTCACATGTTCCCGTAGCAGGCCTAATTCCACCATAGGGGAGATTGAATAAGCACCGAATCAGCACCAAAGCCTGCATTTGCCATCACTTTTCCTGAAAGCAGCGAATATGCCAGAGAAGGCGCAGTCGTAGCCCCGCCATTGTGATTTTCTTGTATTTCTAAGCCCTGATTCATGATGACAGGTTTTGAACGTTTACAATTCACTGAGCTGCAGTGCAGCGTGGAGAACGGGGAGAATAATACGCATGCATTTTTAATATATTAACCCATTCATTATTTAAAATATTTTCACATTATCTTGGTGGGAGGCAGATCTGATGCATTTAGATGGAATCACTGGTTTAGGTTCAGTTAGGATTTTTTTTATTCCCAGAAGTGAATCATCGTGCATTCATTTTATTCTTTTTATACAATAAACGTGAGATTCCAATATATTTCTGACACTTAGCCATTTATTCTTAGTAAGGAGCAATTTTGCTTGAATTATTTATAATGAGTAAAACAGGTACAGTCCAATAGCACCTCCCCTTAAAGGAGAACAAAATCCTAAAAATGAATAGGGCTAAAAATGCCATATTTTAAATATGGAACTTATTGCACCCATCTAAAGTTTCAGCTTGTCAATAGCAGCAATGATCCAGGACTTCAAACTTGTCACAGGGGGTCACCATCTTGGAAAGTGTCTGTGACACTCACATGCTCAGTGGGCTCTGAGCAGCTGTTGAGAAGCTAAGCTTAGGGCTCGTCACTAATTATCCAGCAGAAAATGAGCTTCCCTGTAATATAAGCTGATGCTACAGGTTTTCTGATTATTAAATTCTGATGCTAATTGCACTGGTTTCTGTGCTGCCATGTAGTAATTATCTGTATTAATTACTAATCAGCCTTATATTGTGACATTTCTATTCTCTGTGTACTGTATATTGTGAGTGGGTCCCTAAGCTCAGTAAGTGACAGCAGCACAGAGCATGTGCAGTGAATCAGCAGAAAAGAAGATGGGGAGCTACTGGGGCATCTTTGGAGACACAGATCTTTACTGCTAAAGGGCTGTGGTTGCCTTGGGCTGGTACAGAAGCACAAAACATAATGCACAACATTTCTAGCTACTTCTTTAGTTAAGTTTTAGTTCTCCTCTTAATACATCTAACCCAGTCTATCAGCCTTCTGCTACTGACAAACCTCAGAATATTATGAAAAGCCTTGTCAGGTGTGCCTTGTTAATTCAAGCAGTACAGCAACATCAGCATGATAATAATTATGTTTGTGTTACAAAATAAATGATCAATGCTTATGAATGCTGACTGCTGACAATCATCTTAAAACACGTACAGGTATGGGATCCATGGAAACCCATTATCCAAAAAGCTCCAGACTATGGAAAGGCCATCTCCCATAAACTCCATTTTAATCCTATTATCTGATTTTTTTTTTTTAAATGATTTCAGGTGATCTCTTCCTGTTACAGTTAGAGCTGTAGTATTTCTGGTCAGGTGATCTCTGAGGCAGCACACAGAGCATCATGAAATGTTGGTTCAAGGCAAGAGATGTAAAAGGGAAATATTTACTTAAATATATATTCCAGTTTGGTAAGATTCTTTAATATGTCACTTAATTTGATATAAACTATCTGTTGCTTAAGTATTCATTTGGGGGGTATAGTTTTCCTTTATGTTAACCTGTAGTATGTTATAGAATGGCTAATTCTTAGCAACTTTTCAGTTGACCTTCATCTTTCTTTTTTTTTAATTATTTGCCTTCTTCTTCTGAATTTTTCCAACTGTCAAATGGGGGCAGGGTCGGACTGGGGGGCTTCGGGCCCACCGGGGCTCCGGCCCCCGCTGATGCTCTGGCGTGCTTCATTGGACTAATGCGCATGCGCGCGGTGCCGCGTTTGTGCGCACGCTTGCAGCAATACCTTTGTGCGCATGCACAGATCTTCCATTCTACCGCGACCCCCGACAAAGTGGGGTCGCGCAGCCAAACTAAGTAGCGGATCTGGCCCAGTCTGACACTGAATGGGGGTCTGAAATTTTGCATACCGGAGAGCTGCTGAATAAGCTAACAGCTAAATAACTAAAAAAACAAAAACAAATGATAAAAAATCAAAACCAACTGCAAATTGTCTCAGAATATCAATCTGCATCATTTAAAGGTAAACAACCCCTTTAAGCATATTATGAATGAAAATGGAAAACGTTAAAGCCAAATAGAAAGAAGCATCCTATTTATATAGTATTTTTATATACTATATATATTTATATAGTATACAATATATATTTAATATATATATAACAGTAGTAAAGGTGATACCCGCACTCCGTCACAATATTCCGTTTTCCGGGTGCTTGGCCAAATAATATGTAGATAATTATGAAGAGCACTCCGTTTTCAAAAAAACACCATAATTTATTGTAGTGCCACAGTGTCTCCAACGTTTCGGCCAGTCCTTGATAAAGGCCCCAAAGCGGCAATAAATGATTGTGTTTTTTGAAAATGGAGTGTTGGTCCTCTTCATAATTATCTATATCTATCTATCTATATATATATATATATATATATATATATATATATATATATATATATATATATATATATTATATACTTACACATATATAACATATATATATATATATATATATATATATATATATATATATAAACACAATATAGTCTGTATGTCACTTTTGTGAAGGAAATGCTGCTGCATTATAGATAAGGGAATAGTTCTACAGTGTCTCTACAGTCTGGAGAAGAGCAATGACAAGCTCCATGGATCAATACAGAGAGGGTATTACAGCCTAATACATTTTTGGAAAGAATTGGGAAATACATTTTGTTAATGAATACACGACAGGTTAGCCATCTGGGACTGAGTAAAGTGGTTGCTTAATGATATAAAATATAACTGCTCAGTGGATAACAGAGTGCAGTTTCCATGTGGCACTACTTTAATGCCTCCGAACATATTCATTTACAGAAAACATAACAGTATGCAGAATCTTCATGCTTGGCTTGGGTGCTTTCCAAGAACACACACACTGTTCAGCCACTTAATGGTTTTATGCAGTATGTATGAGCCTAACAAGTACTGGAGCTTCTGGCCACAGAAATGGGCAGGTTTCAGGCACAGCTCCTCTGCAGATAAGTGATACATACAGCTGAAGGGCCAACTCGCTGCATTCTTCATGATGCTCATCTGTAATTCTCTGCACCCCCTGTTACCTTGTCTGAGGTCTGATGGGAGTGGAATGTTTATAATTGCATAGATTTGCCATCCCTATGTAGCTGACCCATTCCACATCTGAAAAGCATACCAAACAATAATCAATCAGAGATACTTAACATGGTGCTCTCTAGCTTTCCCCTTCCAAACCATATGACTGCTTGGCTTTATGGAATATTTTTGTCACTGTATATGTGTATATCTGCATTTGGATAGTGCAGGAAACAACAAAAGTCAAATAAAGTATTATATAATCATCTCTACTAAAGATAGATAGACAGACAGACAGACAGACACATACAGTAGATAGATTGTAAGTGGAAAGATGTATTGATAGAAAGATTAGGATAATAGTTGGATCAATACATTGATGATTAATTTGATAGAAGATAGATGATGCATAGATAGATAGATAGATAGATAGATAGATAGATAGATAGATAGATAGATAGATAGATAGATAGATAGATGATGCATAGATAGATAGATAGATAGATGATGCATAGATAGATAGATAGATAGATAGATAGATAGATAGATAGATAGATAGATGATAGATAGATAGATAGATAGATAGATAGATAGATAGATAGATAGACAGATAGATAGAAAAGAGTATTGTTTGCATTTTGAGGTGATAGACAGATAGACAGATAGATCAAGGGCTAGATAATAAATAAATGAATTGAAAGATTGATAGTAAATAAGTGGAAGACTAAATACATGTATACTTAGAATGAATAGATAAATGTTATATAACAGATTTATTGATAGACACTAGATAGACAGAGAGATAAGAGATAGATAGATACAGTAAATAGATAGATAGACAGACAGACAGACAGACAGACAAATGGATAGATAGCTAGAGAGAGAGAGAGAGAGAGAGAGAGAGAGAGAGAGAGAGAGAGAGAGAAAGAGAGAGAGATGATAGATAGATAGATAGATAGATAGATAGATAGATAGATGATAGATAGATAGATAGATAGATAGATAGATAGATAGATAGATAGATGATAGATAGATAGATAGATAGATAGATAGATAGATAGATGAATAGATAGATGTAGATAGATAGATAGATAGATAGATAGATAGATAGATAGATAGATAGATAGATAGATAGATAGATAGATGAATAGATAGATGTAGATAGATAGATAGATAGATAGATAGATAGATAGATAGATAGATAGATAGATAGATAGATAGATAGATAGATAGATACAGTAAATAGATAGACAGACAGACAGACAGACAAATGGATAGATAGCTAGAGAGAGAGAGAGAGAGAGAGAGAGAGAGAGAGAGAAAGAGAGAGAGATGATAGATAGATAGATAGATAGATAGATAGATAGATAGATGATAGATAGATAGATAGATAGATAGATAGATAGATAGATAGATAGATAGATAGATAGATAGATAGATAGATGATAGATGAATAGATAGATGTTATATAACAGATTTATTGATAGACACTAGATAGACAGAGAGATAAGAGATAGATAGATACAGTAAATAGATAGACAGACAGACAGACAAATGGATAGATAGCTAGAGAGAGAGAGAGAGAGAGAGAGAGAGAGAGAGAGATGATAGATAGATAGATAGATAGATAGATAGATAGATAGATAGATAGATAGATAGATAGATAGATAGATAATAGATAGATAGATAGATAGATAGATAGATAGATAGATAGATGAATAGATAGATGTTATATAACAGATTTATTGATAGACACTAGATAGACAGAGAGATAAGAGATAGATAGATACAGTAAATAGATAGATAGACAGACAGACAGACAGATAGACAGACAAATGGATAGATAGCTAGAGAGAGAGAGAGAGAGAGAGAGAGAAAGATAGATAGATAGATAGATAGATAGATAGATAGATAGATAGATAGATAGATAGATAGATAGATAGATAGATAGATAGATAGATAGATAGATAGATAGATACAGAAAGCTAGAGAGATACAGAGACCAGCTATTTATCTACTTCAGACAGACAAAGAAGACAGGGAATTGCTAAGGCCACATGCAGCTAACCCTGGAATAAAAAGAGGCTTATTTGCTTCAGGAATGAGTGGTTTCACCAATTAAACAAGTGTCACTAACAAGCCTGTGCCTGGTACATTACTGCGCACACTAGAGTGACATTTAACGCAGTACATCTGATATTTCCTAGGAAAGCTGACACTGCATCTATATCTAGGAATGCGTGTGTGCTGTTAAGGTTATTGTATGTCTATGGCACATCATATTATTTTGCACCTCAATAACTGATAGCCTGTATTACTATTACGCCTGGTGAGTTCAGACAGGTTAGCAATTCTGTGCCTTTATTATTACAGTCTGGCTTTGCTATTGGCTCACTGTGCCTTACAATATAGATCTATTTGTACAGACTCTGAGATTGATTTTGCTGCTCTTTCTGTATCCTTCAGTACATCCCCCAATAAGGAATGACGCTCATTTGCACAGCATAAATCAGATAAAAATGCACCAGCAACATCTACGGGTAAATGTTTGGTGCAGTGTTCTATGTCAGCTGATAAAAAGTACTTCGCTTAAGTAATATGGCAGCTCCCACATATCAGCACCAACATATATGGAAGGAATTGTATGATACTCCATTAAGGTATAGCATTCCCCATTACTAAGTTATCCATTCAAAAAATATACAACCCAATAAAAGGGGGGCATTGCTCTTTAAAATCCAATGAGTGGTCTTTTACATTGATATATGGATAGTGCAGATCTTTGTCTGGCAGGGGGCGCTGACAGTTGCAGTTTCACAATAAGTCCGAAAGGGGACTATAAATTCCTGGCTTTCCTATCTGGGTGCACGCTCAGCAATCATGTTGGTGTGTGTGTGTTGGTATATAGGGATGTATAGAGACTTGGGTTAAGCAGGTGTAGTAGTGCAGAACAGCTCCAACCCATCTCATGCAATTCAGTGATTAAGGCAACAGTACGTGAGCAAAATAATAAGCAGCCATTGCTCGTGACTCTAACTCAGGACACAAGGAGGAACAGTTCTAACACGAGCATCGATTCATATGGATCTAAACTAAAGCCTGGGAAGATTTGTTACTAAGCTACAGTTTTAGTGCTATAATTTATTAGCGACATTTCCCAAGACCTTTCATCTTCGGCAACCCCTTCCCCCCCCAACATCTACGTCTCCAGAATGGATGGGACTGTGAAACCAGTGACATGACATATGGCTATGGCTCAGGCACTATGTGTCTCTCAGTGTGGGGAAGGGCCATACAGCAATATATGTATTCAAAGGGTTAGTCTGCATTTACCTTCAGGATAGCACATTCATCAGTTTATTAAGATTTAGTGACCCTTCAGACATAGATTCTAGGGGCCCATTGTAGCTTAGGATAAAGAAAAATCCTTTGACATGCCAATCATTGAAAATATAAGAAGTACTGTATCACAGAAGCCTATACATAAACTAGATTAGTAGTGATGGGTCGATTAAATCCGGCAAGCATGGATTTGCGGCGAATTTACGCGATTCACTGCCGGCGAATATTTTCGCGAAAATTCGCTGGTGAAAAAATTTGGTGTGTCAAAATTATTCGGGCGCCCATTGACCAATGCACTTGGACCAAAAAGACCTGCGTATAAAAATTGTCACTCACGTCAAAATTGGCGCGCGTCAAAATTATTTTGACACCCATTGACTTTAATGCGTTTGATCAAAATAGTCCTGCGCATAAAAATTGTCGCTCACGTCAAAATTGACTAGCATCAAATTTATTTTGACTTTTTTTTTGCCGTTTCGGGAATATTTTCACTGTTTCGCAAATTGTTCGGCGAAACGAAAGGGGACAGATTTGCCCATCACTATAGATCACCCCATAAGGCAGTTATTTTGATGTTAACCATCCTATTGGACCAAGGGTCATACAGCTGCCATCTGCATGGATTGCCACGAATTATGCACCCATGCTACAAATACGTGGCTCTGAAATATCAAGAGCTGCATTCTCTCTGATCTGCCAGTGTCTCATCCACGTGCTAAGAAGAGGAATGTTCAATCCAGGCAGACTGAGTGAAGTTTGGTATCCCATGATGGTGTCTCAAAATTGGCCCATATAGATGGTTGGGCAAAACTAAAATAAAAACCCAACCAACTACAAAATTCACATTTAATTTATTAGACAACTAGGATTTGCTAGGGTACATTTTAATTAGTGAAGCCTTGCAGGAGGCATTTTTTTAAGGTTTAACGTAGGCCCTCCAGCTCTTGTGAAACTATTATGGAAAGCATGTAAGTAGGAAAGCTGAGAGTTGTGGTTCAACACAATATATAGCACCATGTTACTTGTACTGTACCTTGTCTTCAAAGCCTTTCTAAATATGGAGTGCCTCTCATCAAAAGAGGTGTCTCTGTAAAGAACTGCAGGGGGATCTTTAATTGTTCTGTACCTCTCTGGCTGCTACTTTGCCCTCCATTGGGGGGTTTGTATTATAAATCAATGTAATCAGTTCCACATTGCCTATGCACAGCACCACTCACACTCTCCCAATCAGCAGACCCAGCAATCTTAACCCTTTCCCCTAAGCTGCAGTTCAGACTAAGAATCCGTGGCAGTAAAAGTACAAAAAAAAAATGCAGCATTTTAAGATAGAAAATTTATTCCTATAACAATAGAAGCTAAATCCATGCTACCGAACTCAGTTTCCTGAGAAACCTCTAACATCAGTAGCCGTGTAACATAAAACATAGGTCGGAGAGAAAGAGAGAGAGAGAGTGCATAGTACAAGAGCCATGTTTTTGCCTCGGTCCCAATTAGGAGTTAACTTAAGGGCACATGTTGTTCAAACATTAAAAAAACAACATTTGGGTTAATAGTAACTGCATAACTGCACTTCAGGACTTCACATCACCCAATAATGCTTTTTACCAAAAAAAAAAAAAAAAAAAAAGGACTGTAGCTCCATCAATATCTCCATCAATAGGGACAGTTCAGAGAATTTGGCATCTGGGAAAACCCATCAGAAAGAAAGAGAATGTAGATTTGAGGCTGCAGGCAGGACTCTGGCATTCAGCACCAGCACGTTGGACAGCTCCTTAGAAATCAAAGGGAAGAAGCAAAGTGCATCTGGTGGGCTCCACTACTTGACTTAAGCTCCACAAGGCAAATATTGTCCTTAGAAAAAGATTATTATTTTGGGAGTATGGGGGGTTATTATATGCTTGCTGAGAGTTCCTATGAAACAGGTATCTGTATGGAGAATTCTCTCTAGGAAGCCACACTGCTTTATACAACAGACATTGGATCCCACTGTAATATCCCTGGGATTCGGTGTTTCTGGATAGTGTCTCAGCTGTTTTGTTACTGTATCATAGAGCAGAGAAGAATGCGGCTATCCTGTTACGATGAGATCTATGTACAGAGCAAATGGGATTTCCCTCAGGCAAAAAAATGACATTACATTTGGTAGCTTTGTGCGGCTCCGTCCCCCCTGCAAAAAAAAAAAAAAGAAAAAAGAATAAAAAGCGAAGCCTTTATCGCACGATTTCATGGGTATAACGCAATGTGGTCTTGATCATGCGCTGAAATAGTTGATTTTTTTTTTTTTAAATGTATCACCAATTATGTACAAGATGTTTTATCTCCTTTCTATGCATCTAGATCATGACAAGACCAGGGATTGCTGCTGCAGGTGCTCTGTGGCTCTGTCCAACCCTGAAGCTTCCAGTTGAGGTTCCTCATTATCCAGATTTAGGTGAATGTGCTCGTTCCTCTGTATGGTGGGGGAGGTAGAGCAGACATGGGTGCCCATTCCATGGAAGTGACTTCTCTCCGCCTTGGGGCTGCAGTGATCCCTCTCGTATTCCTCCTGCGCCTTCTCTATTTTGCGCTTCTTCATTTTGCTCTTGTGCATGTGAAAGGTGCTCAAGGAGAGGACCACCAAGCAGAAAATCACCGTGGCCAGGACTATCAAAACCAGAGTGGAGGAGAAGGACTGAAAGAGGGGTTCCACCTCAGTCGGGCAGCTACTGGTGTTGGAGACAGTGGTCCTGTTTATCAGACAAGGGGGCACAGACAGCCTCAGCTGCTTAGAGATCCTGCCACTCATTTAGAAGGTTGTCGCACAAGATCAAAGAGGAAAGCAATTTCTTGCACCTTGGCCTGCAGGGTAAAACATAAATTAATTAACTGCTGGAATAGGAATTGGGAGTAAAGCCCAATCTGCCTCAGTCCTGCTTCACTTGCTGATAAAATTCAACTCCCTCCCAAATTGGGATGAGATGGGAATAAATGTGCCTGAAGAATCTCTCGTCCAATTACTGCGCACAGACAAGACAACAGCTGCCAACTTGGACCAGGGAGAAGCGACTAACTGCCCGCCAGTAACTGCCAGCCCTTTGTCTTACGCTCAGCCAGCCAGAATGGGCTGCAAAAACACTAGTAAATTATCGGAAACTTGAAAGCCAAAGAGCCTTAACTTAGAGGCAGTTGCCAGGGAGCAGCAAGATACAGCCGGAGCCTTCTCTGAGCTATCAACTGGCGCAACCGGTGCACGCAGCGCAGTAACCCCCAGCTCCCCTCTATACTGATACACCAAGTGCCCTTGAGAGTTAATTTAGCTTGGGTTCGGCCGAGCACTTTTGGTGGCAGGGTAATAGGTCGCTCCTGTCCACCAGGAGGTACAAGACGCGCAGAAACGCCGGTTTTCTTGCTTTGGCAGCCAAGCGCTTACCTGTGCTCCAGTAACGTTTGTTCTGCTGCTGCTGCTGTTCAACTCCCCACCGCCGGCTGCACAAGGCACTGAATGAGCGGACGGGCAGCTCTGGAGCTCAAAGCCTATTGGCAGCCGGCGCTGTGCTGACGTCATCCTGCCGCTGTACCGGGCTCCCTCTCTGCCTGCAGTAACCCCTGCAGCTATGGGTACAAGGAGAACCCCTACCGGATCCCCGGCTGCCAGGGCGGGACACCCCAAAATGCATCAACTACAATTTTATGATACATTTTTTATCTATGTATCACACACCCTGTGATTATCCTGCAGCCAAGAAGGACACACAGCCTGGGACCCACTCCCATTATTCAGCCTCCTGATTCAGCAACAGGGGAAGACTATAATTAGGTGTTTCTGTACTTCTGCCATGGACAGTTATTTTGTTTACAATGGAGACATGACTTACAGTCAGCTAACTCCTAGCTCCTCCTGTAGTAACTCCCTGTATCCCATTGTCCAGGAAAGAAGCCAAGGCAGCACATGGATAAGTCATTGAGCCCTTGTCCTTATTCATTGCTGCTGGCTACCTACCTTGTGAATTACAGATTCTCTAACACCATATCTAGTAAGGGAAGCCTTGGAGTAGGGATTTAGCGAACGTCGGAAAAAAAGTTCGCGAACATATTCGCGAACTTGCGCAAAAATGCGAGCGGTTCGCGAACGGTTCGCGAACCCCATAGACTTCAATGGGAAGGCGAACTTTAACATCTAAAAAAGATATTTCTGGCCAGAAAAATGATTTTAAAGTTGTTTAAAGGGTGCAACGACCTGGACAGTGGCATGCCAGAGGGGGATCAAGGGCAAAAATGTATCTGAAAAATCTGCCTGTGTGTGCTTGGAAGAGATAGTGTAGGGGGAGAGCTGTTAGTGATTTCAGGGACAGATGATAGTAAGTTTGCTGGCTAGTAATCTGCTTGATACTGCTCTGTATTGGAACAAAAAAATAAATAAAAGCAGTCCTTACAAGGACTACTGTTATTGCAGCAGTCAGCAGATGAGATCAGAAGCAGGACAGCTGCCCACTGCAGCTACATACAGAGCACTGCAGTAGAAGGTAGATTACTAGCCAGCAAAGCTACCTAAGCTTAAATGTCCCTCAAACCCCTGCAGACTTCTGTCCCTCCAATAACAGAGCAGTATCAAAACGATTACTAGCCAGCAAACTTTCAACTGTCCCTGAAATCACTAACAGGCAGCAGCTCTCTCCCTACACTATCTCTTCAGCACACACAGGCAGAGTGAAAAAACGCTGCAGGGCTTCGGTTTTTATAGGGAAGGGGAGTGGTCCAGGGGAGAGCTTCCTGATTGGCTGCCATGTACCTGCTGGTCTGGGGTGAGAGGGCAAAAAAAAGCGCCAACAATGGCGAACCCAAAATGGCGAACGTCGCGCGACGTTCGCGAACTTCCGGCGAGCGCGAACACCCGATGTTCGCGCGAACAAGTTCGCCGGCGAACAGTTCGCGCCATCTCTACCTTGGAGTGTCGGACTGGGACACCAGGGGCCCACCCAAAAACCTTAGACGAGGGGCCCACCAAGAAAATTTAGACCAGGGGCCCACTCTCAGTACTATTATTCTTTCTCTCCTCACTCAACCTCTATTCGCCTAGTCTCTTTTAGTTATACATACTATAATCTATTATTCCATCTATTTAGCCTATTTGTTCTCATAGAAACAGGGAATGGCCATGAAATAGGCCAAATGTTTTCAGGGGGTGGCAAAAGAAGGCCGCCTCAGGCGGCATAATGGCTAGAATCACTCCTGGCCATACGGTTACAATGGCTGCTCATTGGCATAGAGATAAAGAACTCCTACAAGGACATGTGTATTGATTTATAGTAGGGATGGACCGAATCCAGGATTCGGTTCGGGATTCAGCCAGGATTCAGCCTTATTCAGCAGGATTCAGATTCGGCCGAATCCTTCTGCCCTGTGGAATCCTAATTTGCATATGTAAATTAGGGGCAGGGAGGAAAATCACGTGACTTTTTATCACAAAACAAGGAAGTAAAATATGTTTTCCCCTTCCCATTCGGTTCGGTATTCGGCTGAATCTCTCACAAAGGATTCGGGGGTTCGGCCGAATCCAAAGTAGCGGATTCGGTGCATCCCTAATTTATGGTTTCTCTGTATCCCAGTGACCCACATGGGTGACATGCACACAGACATCAGTCATGTCATTGAGGGAGTGCCACTGTGATTATATTTACACAACCTTCTACCATTATATATTTTGAATAATAAGAGATAACATACCACCGGCTATTAAATATTAAGCTCATTAGGGATGTAGCGAACTGTTCGCCGGCGAACTAGTTCGCGCGAACTTCGACTGTTCGCGTCCGCCGCAAGTTCGCGAACGTCGCGCGACGTTCGCCAATAGGCGTTCGCGTCAAAATCGTTCGACCATTCGACCATTCGATCGCTAAAATCGAACGATTTTCGTTCGAATTGAACGATCGAAGCCATTGGATTGAATGAAATCATTCAATCCAATGGCTTCGATCGTTCGATTCGAACGGAAATCGTTCGATCGAACGATTAAAATCCTTCGATCGTTCGAATCGAACGATTTTCGGATGTTCGAAGTTCGCGAACTGTTCGCGAACTGTTCGCAATTTTTGCCGGTGTTCGCGAACGCCGTTCGCGAACACATTGTCGGCGGTTCGCTACATCCCTAAAGCTCATCACATTGCTGTCTCGCGTCTTTATACAGTAACAGAACTGCTTAGTGTCTAACAGTATCACTCCAAAAGTAAATATGTTTTACTGTAGCGCACCAATTAAGAATTGTGGCTCATTCCCCTGGGTATCGTGTCCTGATATCCCAAACAATCATCCAAAATTGAAATATAGTACGTAGGATGAGTCCAAGGCAATATTTCCAGCTGCAAATACATTTATTGAGGAAGTGGGTCACACACTACATGTTTTGGGCCAGGCCCTTTATCAAGTGTTCCTCAATCAAAGTATTTGCAGCTAGAAATACTGCCTTGAACTCGTCCCACAAACTATATTTTAATTTTGGATAATAGTATCACTATATTACGGTAGGGCAATGCCACCCTCTCTATGCTCTCTGGTGATGAGCAGACCAGTCACTATTGATGAGTTGGGGGGACCAGGGAGCAGACAAAGAGTAAGCAGACAGAAGAGGTAAATGTCTAGCACCCCCCATATGCCCAGGATTTGGGTCTGGAGCCACCTAGTCACTGGACCTATAGGCACCTCCCCAACTGCACATGCACTTGGCATCCCCCAGCTCCACTGCCGAATTAAGACAGCAAACTATGGTGGCACGCGGGGGGGGGGTTATTTTTTTTTTTTTAAATCTAAAAAATGCATTTTTATATAGGCACTAGAGTAGGGATGTCGCGGACTGTTCGCCTGAGAACTTGTTCGCACGAACATCGACTGTTCGCGTTCGCTGAATGTTCGCGAACGTCGCGCGACGTTCGCCAATTTGGGTTCGCCTTAGCTGGCGCTTTTTTTTGCCATTTCTCCCCCAAACCAGCAGATACATGGCAGCCAATCAGGAAGCTCTCCCTCCTGGACCACCCCCACACCCCCTGGACCACTCCCCTTCCATACATAAACTGAAGCCCTGCAGCGTTTTTTCATTCTGCCTGTGTGTGCTTGGAAGAGCTAGTGTAGGGAGAGAGCTGTTAGTGATTTGAGGGACAGTATAGTAACTTTGATAGTAACTTTGCTGGCTAGTAATCTACTTGATACTGCTCTGTATTGTAGGGACAGAACTCTGCAGGGATTTGAGGGACAGTGAGTTTAGGTTAGTTAGCTTTGCTGGCTAGTAATCTACCTTCTACTGCAGTGCTCTGTATATAGCTGCTGTGGGCACTGATCTCTTCTGATCTCATCTGCTGACTGCTGTAATAACCCAATAGTCCTTGTAAGGACTGCTTTTATTTTCTTTTTTGTTTTTTTACTTTGCTACTATAAAAGCCCAGTGCTATTAGTCTAGCTGTGTTGGGGAGTGGGACTGGTATGCTACTGTGCTGCTCCTAGTAGTTCAGCGCCAACCAGAGTATTTTTTTTTTTTAATATACATATATATTATCTTTTATTTTACTTATCTTACTGTTCTTTAACGTGTCCAGTGCTGTTTGCTGTTCTTCATAGTAGTGCACCAATAGTAGTGCACTTGCAGGCATTATTTGCCCAGTGTGTTCTTCAAACAACTGCCACCTAGCTGTGTGAGCTTGTTCACATTCTGTCTAAATATCAATAATAATACCGTCTCCAGAAACACCACCCGAGTGACGTTTTTCAAGCAGCAATAATATATTCCGTATCCACTGCTGTAGTGTATACGTTTACCTTGCAGGCATTGTTTCAATTTGTTTGCCCAGTGTGTTCTTCATTTTCAAACAACTGCCACCTAGCTGTGTGAGCTTGTTCACATTCTGTCTAAATATCAATAATAATACCGTCTCCAGAAACACCACCTGAGTGACGTTGTTCAAGCAGCAATAATATATTCCGTATCCACTGCTGTAGTGTATACGTTGACCTTGCAGGCATTGTTGTTTGCCCAGTGTGTTCTTCAAACAACTGCCACCTAGCTGTGTGAGCTTTTTCACATTCCGTGTCCAGAAACATCACCTGAGTGACGTAGTGTTATTTCTGCCCTTTACAGCACAAAACGCAGCGCTGTGTCAACAATGTATTTTTCAGATACATTTTTGCCCTTGATCCCCCTCTGGCATGCCACTGTCCAGGTCGTTGCACCCTTTAAACAACTTTAAAATCATTTTTCTGGCCAGAAATGTCTTTTCTAGCTTTTAAAATTCGCCTTCCCATTGAAGTCTATGGGGTTCGCGACGTTCGCGAACCGTTCGCATTTTTGACGCAAGTTCGCGAATATGTTCGCGAACTTTTTTTCCAACGTTCGCTACACCCCTACACTAGAGGGCCGCCCCATTAAAGCGGTTATCCTAGGCAGAGGCTCTAGGGTGCATATATATAAATATGGCCCCACACATGCCTCTTTTGCGTACCCCGAGTTTTGACCCTGGGGAGATGCCGTATATGTAACTGATATGACAGGGCACTAATTCATATGCAGAGCACCCTAGTTTCTTTGCTGAGCTTTGTATCATTATTTCTATATTGTGCAGTAGCTGCATAGAGCATGTGCAGTGAATCAGTATAAAAGCACATGGTGGGTTACTGGGGGCATCTTCAGAGGCACAGACCTTTACTGCTAAAGAGCTGCAGAGTAGTGATGGGCGACTCTATTCGCCAGGCGTGAATTCTAGGTGAATTTCCATGTATCGCCGCCGACAAACATATTCGCGAATTTGCAGCGAAAATTTTTTTGATGCCTGCTACGGAATCGACGCTGGCGACAATTTAGACGCCATCGACACCATTGACTTTAATGGGCGCTGGCATCAACTTTGAGAATAAATGGGTGAAAAATGAGCGAAATACCGATTGTGAAGCCAGCGACAATTCGCTGGTGCCAAAATCAACGTTTTGCGAACTTTTCGCAAAATTTGCGATATTCATGGCAATATGGGACAAATTCGCCCATCACTGCTGCAGAGTCTACGGGCAGCTACAGAAGCCCAAAACATAGGGTCTATCATTGTTAGTGTTCTTAGTTGAGCATTAGTTCTACTTTAGATAATGTGATCCATCTCAGATCCAAGAGGAAGCAGATGCCTCTTTGGAAAGCTAGGGCCAGAATTCTCTCCATTGATAATAAAGCTTATATCCCTTGCAAAGATGTGTGATACACATCCAATACAAGCCAGCCATTAATGTAGGTTACTGCTGCAGATAATTCTACAAACATACAGTAAACTGCCATTAGTTGAGTTTCACCTTTGCGGTTTATCAGTCGCTTTATGTTTTTGGCAATTCTACATTAATGCAAGCGCCCCATTCGCCGGCGAGGAATGCCTTATTGAAGTTATGAATGTTTCTGTGATAGCGGTAACAAGGCCATGATATGTGCAGAGTGTCTCCACAAATTATGTCAGAGGACCAGTGTTCTAGTGCAGTTTGCTTTGCTCTTCAACAATATATTAACTGCCCGGCTCTCTGTATGGTTTCTAATGAATGCACATTGATATCAGAGGCTGCCAAGGTACAGTCAAAATAGCTGATGAATAGCTCGGGCCTGGCAATTGATTTGCTGCCTTACATTCGCCTCGGAACTCAGTTTAGCGCATTGAAAAAAGGTTTTAAATATTTCTTATCTCTTCTTACAAGAAATGCATTTTCTGCTATTTCAGTTCAAGCTTCTCCAATCTTTATTTATGGTCCGGATAGTACTCGGGGCATTAAAGGCTGGCTGCATAACTGATACGTGTTTATGGTGTTTCGGATATTTAATATTCATTGCATGGGATATCAGAGGTGTTGAAATAGGTTTCAAAAGAAATACCCCACTTTTGTCTGACGTATACAGTGTAAACAATGACTTTTAATGAGTTTCCCCTAAATTAAGTAGTAATTGCTTTAACACGGTGATGAAGCTTTGACTATATCAGTGGCTTAACGCTAATAAAACTGTTATCCCAGTACTGTCATAACTAGGGATGTATTATTTTGGGATTCAGCCAAATCCCGAATCCTTCATGAAAGTTTCAGCCCAGTGGTGTGTAACTAGATGTTACTGGGCCCCACAGAAAAATTTTTTTAGGGCCCCAAACAAATCCAGAGGTTTCCCTGTTTTACCAATAAATGTTGAAATTGCTCATTATTTGGGCCTCATGGGCCCCCCTATGCCTCCTGGGCCCCCTGCAGCAGGGTCTGCTTTCTATGTAGTTATGCCCCTGCTTTGGCTGAATCCGAAGCCTAATATGAAAAACAAGGATTGCATTTTTTTTGCTGTCATTTCTTTTAACAGTGTCAATAATTCGATATATATTTGCTGTTATATCAAACTAGACATTAAGCCCGTTAAATTAACGGGTGCTAGAACATATGTAGTCAAACATTTATAAAAACAGAATTGTTCTAGTCTAAAAAAAATTCGCCAGAGACGATCCGTGGGGCACATGCGCAGTAGCACAATCCCGTGGACACAGGGTCTGGACGCAGAGACACTTCAACTTTATTATCTAAAAAAAATTTGCCAGAGACGGTTCAGGAAAGGAAGTGCAGTGACTGGATGTTCACAGTCTCTCACCGAGCAACTAGTCTCTAACCCCCTATTCCCCGCCTCCAAAAGCATCCTCGCTCTCATTGGCTACTTTATGCTTACAAATTCTATACTCTCCACCTCCCAACCTGCGTGGGCCATCAACTGCAGCTTCGTAAGTAGGTGTGGACACGCATGGTCCTGACACAATGATTTACTACGTTCCTCACCTATTACTGTGAGCACCGCCCTTCAAGACATTTCAACCAATCAGGAGACGGAGATGGGGTTCAGCCTCCATAGTTCATGGAAGAGGCAGTGGGTGGGTGCTGTTGGCGTGGTGGGTTTAATGCTCTGGCCGTTGATGTGGGCAGGGTGTGTTGCATGTAGCGCCGCCCCTTTCTGTGCCGGCTGTTTATTTTTGAATTTGTTGTGGTAAGGCACTGGACGCAGAGACACTTCAACTTAAAAATTTGCCAGAGACGGTCCGTGGGGCACATGCGCAGTAGCGCAATCCCACGGACACAGGGACTGGACGCAGAGACACTTTAACTTTATTATATAGGATTCGAGTAGTAATGATCCACTCCAGGCATTTTTGAGACTTTAGGGATAATGTACTGTGTCCTCTTGCATTTACACTTGGGGAGATGGTAAATAGGCTAAGTTGCCCTTGCCCCAAGGGCAAATGCAAGAGCAGGAGCCCTTATTTTGTATTATGATTCAGAATGAACGGGAATTAGGGTTTTAAAAATTCGGAAATGAATCACCCCAGTGACATGGGTTTTATGAACACCTCAATAGTTGGCAGTATATAAATATATATATATATATATATATATATATATATAAATAAAGAGAGAGAGACAGACATAGAGAGAGTGTGAGAGAGAGAGAGAGAGAGAGAGAGAGAGAGAGAGAGAAATAGGCAGACCACATATTCAGAACTATGTTATCAACTAAGGGGGCCACATGTTGGACCTTAAAAAGGGGGCTGCGATACATACAAAGGCCAGCGCCGGATTTCGATGACGGGCGCCCCTAGGCCGCGTGGTCCGACCAGGCGGCCGTGCGGTCCTAGCGCCCACCTCACCTCCACTTCCCAGCGCGCCGGCGAAAAAACGCCGGCGCAGCTGCTGTAATTGAATAACATAATGCAGCTGGGCGGCATGCTGCCCCTAGTTTTTTGCTGCCCAAGGCCCCTAGGCTATCCTTTCAAAGGTCCCCCTTCTAGGCCACACCACTCCCAAAAGTTTAGAAATATACAGTTAATCAGGGTCATGGGTGCACCTGGAGACACAAGGGGCCCTTCATCTAGCTTTTTTCAGTTTTATTTATTTTCTTTTATATTTATATACACTCTGGACAGGTGCACGGCCGGTACCTGCAGGGTGAAAATTAGGCAGCCAGACAAGGCAAGGAATGTGTGTACATGGCATGTGTTATGTTTTGGTAGCCGTGGATGAATAGAGTATAACAGTGCTTTATTAGCAGACTCATGCAGCCATTACTCAACAGTAAGCAACTCTATCACTCTTAAGCAGTATTGATAGTACTATGTATACACAGTATAACTCATGTGCACAGTGACACCTGCAGGCCATTTGTATAAACACCACAGCAAGCGCCAGAGTTCTCTAAGTCACATCAAAGTTAATGTGCACTAGTGATGTCACTGGTGTGCTCTAAACCCTACACATCTTAGAAAGCTACACGCATTGCTTTGTCTGGCTGCCTAATCTTCTCCCAGCAGGTACCATGCACCCCTCCAGATTAGACCCAGGCCCAGCAGCACAGATACAAATGGGCCCCTAATCTCTCTGGGCCCCTAGGCTATAATTATAGCTCAGTTTAGTATTTTCATGAATCTGCCCTGGTCTCATCAGTGGTACTCACTCTGTGTTGCAGTTGCCTGTACAGAGAGGAAGAGGGGTACCAGTTAATGTGAGAAGTGCAGGAGGGAAGGCTGCAGGAAAAGCAAAGAGAAGAGAGCGCTGGTGAGGCCTGAGCTAAATCCACATGGTAAGTAAGTTGAGGTCTTATGAGTAAGCCAAGCTCTCACTTTTTAGGGAGTCCATGTCAGGGCTGTGAGAATGAACAGGTGCTCTTGTGAGGGTACTGGAAAGGATATATATAGAATATGTAGTATGCATTTTATCTGCTCTGAAGTGGTAGCCCTGAGTATGGGACCAGTCAGGGCTGGCATCAGGGGGTACATAGGGTACTTTAGTCAGGGGCCCCATGGATTTTGGGTGGAGTTTGGGAAGAATTGGGGCATGGCCAGGGGCGATCCTGCTTATTTTGCCACCCAAGACGACCTTCGCTCTGCCGCCACCCCCTCCCCACCACACTCACCTTTTCAGCGCTGGAGGGGGTCTGGGGGTCCACGTTATGCACTATCTGCACTAAAAAAGCTACAATTCTGGGTTGAAAAATGGAAATTTAGCTCTTGAAGTTACCAGGAGCGGCAACCAGGGGGGATTTGTCGCCTAAGGCGAGTTTCTCAACTCACCCCATTGACGGAGCGCCCCTGGGCATGGGCAGATTAGGGGTGTGACTGCATTTCTGGGGTGTCTTTTTGCTTATTATACTTGTTGGCAGGGCCCTGAATGCAACCAAATATGGTGGCTGCCAACCTAGCCAAGCAAGAATCTAAAAATGAGGATTCAGGAGCCCCTTTTGTATCTGATGGAATGGTTAAGGAGGGTTGCCAGTGCTGGGGGGCCCCTAGTATAAAACAGCCAGGCAATGTCAATTCCATGTTGGAGAATGAAGACAAAAAACTTGATTCAAAAGAATTTCAATTTGTCTTAGATTCCAACTGTCCAACAGCTTTTGCTTTATAATACAAATGCATTGACTGACTGATAGGATACGGTATATATGTGGATCCTCAATTATGAATCCTTGTTGTTTAGTGGTCTCAGGCTTATTAACATGTGGAATCCATTAATGTGGCAGAAATGCTTTTAGGCAGGTTTTTTTCCCCATTCTTTTAATTTGACAGGCAAATGACAGTAAGCTTAAGTGGTCTACACAATCCCTACAGCATTCAACCTTGGCAATGTCATTGCAGGCAAGAGGGGCATGGACTATTAATAGGCAGTAGTCAAACTAACAGTGTATCCATAACATTAACTGGAATAGATCATGCATTAGAAAGAAGGGAAAGTGGGATGCAGAGAGATACCTAAAACACTTTATTAGGCAATTTTATATGTATGTTATTTGTAACACAGAAGTTACAGGGGCCTGGGGCACATTGGGTGACCTGTTGCCTGTGTTCATTACCCTCATGGTCTTATTAATAAATGGGCAGATGCTATAACATTTACATGAAGTATCCCCTGGGAATGGACAAACTCACATTTACATGAACTGGAAGGGTCTACATAAACATTCTATTAATGTTCAATGGGAATAAATGCCCTTATAAAGATAAACAGTCCGGTAGGTTTAGTGAAGATGTGGCCCAATGTAGAGATGGGTTGTGACAATATTGTTCTGCGTGTTTGTTTTGCAGCAATAACACCGTTAGCAGATGTCTTGCTTGCTTTTTTCATTCCTTGCCTTATTATAATAAAGCTCACCTGCTTGAGGGCAGTACTGACACCCATTTCTTAGGGTGGCTTTGAGAGCCCTGGGCCGTCAGGTACCTTCAAGCAGCCCAGTCCAAAGACCTTATATTGATGATGTGGCCAGAATTATTATTCAGCAATCGTTTTGGGATAGGACTGAGAAGGTTTTTGCCCTAGTTCCCCCATGAGAAAAAAAATACTAAAATTACATATTAAATATAAAAGTGTATATTATGACACGGTTGTGTTCAGTATATACATAAGGGATGTCCCAACTGCAGCCCTCCGGCTATTGTCGAGCTATAACTCTTGCTATCTCCCCTGTATTCGGAGTCCAGATTGGCTTTCTAATTTGTGTGCTAAATGGGACTTACTCAAACCTTGGACCCTCAGTTTTAGAACCCCTTCCAAATTTGTGTGCTATATTCCCAGTTTGTGTCCCTAATTTGGAGCAGATCCTTGCTCATATTGGCTTTCTGATTTGTGTGCTAAATTGAATTTAACCAAAACTTGGGCCATGTTTTGGATCCCATGAGGACCTCTGCAGAGTGGTAAGCCATAGACCACATCCTGAACCCAGTGCTGCCCTACTCTGGCCAACCTCAAACACTCATCAATCAGCCCATGAGCCAACAGACAGAGACCATACGTGGGGTCACACATATATGGCTGCCTTCCGATCAAAACAGCAAGAAGTGAAGAGGCAGAGTGGCTCCTTTTCACTTGTTCCTCTATTGATGAACCAGCCAACATTGTGCAGTAGATGCAATATTCTGACCTGCCCAATCCCCAAATTGTCAGTATTCACACTGCATGAATATGAATATCATTTGGGACTGGCAAAGCATCTTATATATACCAACAAACATACAATATTACTGGCACATGTGTGTCCAACTTATGACATTGAGCGAAACCAATTTTTGAATGAACTATTGCGTTATATACGTAAAAGGCAACACATCAGGCTCTTATGGGAAATGTCTCCCTCGAATGTTAGAATATATAAAATATCTGGGAAAATATTTTTAAAAGAGCATCATCTGCAGTATTAGTTCTCACCACTAGCAACAATCAGCCCTAGAGTTCCAATAAAACAGCGCCATAGTCTGACGGGCGCTGCAGATAAGATGCTTAGAATGGAAATGGAATTATTTCTTTAGTATTTCCCGGCTTCAGCTGTCATCAAAAAGCTGATAAGACCATTAAATCAGTATCTAGGCAAATGCAGATGTAATCCTGCTTTATCTCAACTGAAAAAGGTGAGCAATGCTGCATCTCAGGGCTTCACATCAATAAGACAAAGGTTTATGAATTCCTCATATTTTCAAAATCCACAATTTCTACGTGTATTTGCCTTTTCTCAAAGCACCGGGGAAAATCATTTATTTGCCTAATACTCTGAGATATCCCGGAACCAAAGCTGCTGGAAATAAGTGATTGGTGTTTATATACTTCACTGTATATAATAGTGATCACATTTGTTATTTATTGTACAGGCATGGGATCCATTATCTGGAAACCCGTTATCCAGAAAGCTCTGAATTATTGAAAGACTGTCTCCCATAGACTCCATTACAATTAAATCCAAATTACGGAAAGATCCCCTTATCTGGAACACCCCAGGTCGTGAACATTCGGGGTAACTGATCCCATACCTGTACTTGTGTTTTTCTTATGGTGTAGTGTATAATATCCTTTTTACTGCTTATTAAAGAAAAAATACAATACACATTATTGCATATTCACTTTTAGATTATACCCCTGTTGAACAGGACCCTTTTTATCTCCTGTATTGATCAGTATTTCTATGTTATTTGTATGCTTGAGACCCTGTGGTTGTAGGGGGGCAGAACATCTAGGGGCCCCATGAAGCCCCAATTAATGAGCAATTTTAACTTGTATTGGTAAAACAGGACAACCTCTGGATATGTTGGGGGCCCTAAAATGAATTTGCTCTGGGGCCCAGTAACATCTAGTTACACCACTGTGTGGGGCTATGACCCTTGGGGAGAGAAGCTTAAAGGAGAACGAAACCTTTAATTATAAAAACCCCTACCCCCTACCCTACATAGACCCCCCTCCCTACTCCCCCCAGCCTTCGGTAAATGCCCCTAACTCTTTACTTACCTCTCTTTGCAGATTCAGCGCAGTGGAGCTCACAGGTGCAATCTTCTGGCTCTTTGGTAATCTTCAGATCTTCTTGCGGCACTTCTGCAATTTCCGTCAATTTTGGAGCATGCGCGGTTGTAAAAAAACCCGAAGACTGCTCCAACTGCGCATACGCCAATACGGCATTTACTTCCTGAAGAAGACCTAACAGAAGAAGATGGTGCCCGTGAACTCCGCTGAGCTGAATCTGCAATGAGAGGTAAGTAAAGAGTTTGGGGCCTTTACCGAACAGCTAGGCTGGGGGGGGGAATGGGGAGGGGGGGTCTATGTAGGCAGACCTGCTCATCCCCGTTGCCCCATAAATAAATAAACCTGTGGGTAGTGTTCATGAATGCGTGGCAATGACACTGTGTTTGCGCATGCACGCAATGGTCGGGAGGGGGCCCCTGAGGAATACAAGGAGTGCCCTTCGTTTGCAGCCCCAGTGGTCCCCCAAGGCTCCAGTCTGACCCTGTATGTGGCAGGGTAGGGGTTTTTATAATTAAGAGTTTGGTTCTCCTTTAAAGCAGTGGCAAGGGGGCTCAGCCCAATGCAGTTAGTAGTGATGGGCTGGATTTTGGGCGACCATTGTGGGTTCAGGTTGGTTGTGGGTCAGTGCGCTCATCCTCCTCTGCTCCTAAAGGTTCACAGTCTTGGAACCAGAGGAACATACAGAAGTAGCGTATGCAGCAGGATGATATGCGTTACCGTTGGATGAGGTTAAAGGTATTGTTCACCTTTAAATGAACCTTTAGTATGATGTACAGAGTGATATTCTGAGACACTTTGCAATTGGTTTTAATTTTTTATTATTTGTGGTTTTGTAGTTATGTAGCTTTTTACTCAGCAGCTCTCCAGTTTACAATTTCAGCAATTGGGTTGCTAGGGTCCAAATTACCCTAGCAACGATGCACTGATCTGAATAAGAGACTGGAATACGAATAGGAGAGGCCTGAATAGAAATATGAGTACTAAAACGTAGCAATAACAATACATTTCTAGCCTTACAGAGCATTTGTATTTAGGGGCCAGTGATCCCCATTTGAAAAGGTAGAAATTGTCGGAAGTATATTCAGTATATTGTTTTGAAGTATATTCAAAAAAAAATAATGAAGACCAATTGAAAAGTTGTTTAGAATTAGCCATTCTATAACATACTTAAAGGTGGACCCTATCCCATTTTTTTGGGATAGGGACAGATGCAGTTTGACTTTTCAAGCAACATAAGTAATGTATTGTGTATAAAAATAAAAAAGCTAAAAGGCAGGTTATTATGAGATACTTCTCAATGCTAATGCTATACCAGGACTTTTTGCTCCGCTAATAAATGGCACTTTTAGTATGTTTAAATAAAGAGGTTTCTGATATGATTTCACTGCCCTACATAAGTACTTAATGTATGTCTCCTGTGAGTGCCTCTTTAGCTTTGTATATGTCCTTAACACATAGCAAACACAGCAAGAGAGAAGCTTATATTGTGAAGGGGGATACTGTAGCCCCTCCAAATCCCACCATATAGATCAGAGCATGTAGATCTGTTGTACAGATGTATGACCCCTTAGAGGAATAATGTGCTTGAAACTGTAAGTTGCCCAATACACTGTGCAAAGAGAACTATTGTATTTTAATGGGAATCCACTGAGCATTTTTTTAATGGAAGGTTTTTATTTATAAAGTAAATAGGCAGTCAAATATGATGCACATATTTCGAGACAGAATGTATATTCAGCTCACTGCTCCACATTCCCAGTAGATGGCACTAATTGTGAGTGATAATCTGAGACAATTTGCAATTGATTTTTATTTTATATTGTTTATGATTTTTGAGTTATTTAGCTTTTTAGTCAGCAGCTCTCCAGTTTGCAGTTTCAACAAGCTGGTTGCTATGGTCCAAATTCCCCTAGCAACCATGCATTGATTTGAATAAGAGACAGGAATATGAATAGGAGAGGACCTGAATAGAAAGAGGAGTAATAAATAGTAACAATAACAATACATGTGTAGCCTTACACAGCATTTGTTTTTAAATTGGGATCAGTGACCAGTATTTGAAAGCTGGAAAGAGTCAGAAGAAGCAAATATTTAAAAAACTATAAAAAAATTAAAAATGAAGGCCACTGGAAAAGTTGCTTAGAATTAGCCATTCTATAACATACTAAAAGTTAACTGAAAGGTGAACCACCCCTTTAATATATTGACCCAAGCACATTCAGAAAGGCATCCCCTTGTTATACTGTTTACTCTTCCAGTCAAATAATCTCTTAGGAATTCCCACTGCTTCATTCGATTATCAGAAAATAAAACAACTGAACAGCAATTGGATATTGTCCACACGAGGGCTGGAAATTCAGAAAGGGATTCTGAATGCAGCTGAAATTACCACTGCAATATAAAATGGCTGCACGAGTTCGCTGAGTACACACAAAATATGGTCTTGAGTGCTGTTCAGGGAAAAATAACATTAGAACAGTTTAGCAAAAAAAATGAACATCAAAGACTGCCGTTTGCTGTACAGACAATGTGCAATATTATAATTGTGTTGTGTTTTTTGAGCCTCGGGGAAACCCAGCGTGCACTCAAAAACGCTTGATAAATAATTGATATCTGAGCGGAGACATTTCCACTATAGCAAGGCTGATATAGTTGGCTCCATTCCTTGCTATTTACCTGCAATGTATTATTTACATACTGTAATAGCTCATGCTGAGCCCCTGAATCCACGGATGCAATGAGACAAGGAACTCTGAGCTGGACTAATTGTCTATTTGATTTATATGAAAGTGATTCTATCATCCCGATATTTCTGATATTTCTATTTCTATCTCCATCAATGTCTTGTTTGTTAGAAGCAAATTAAATCCTGGTTTATTGAAATTTCTGTGACAATGCCTTGGTATATTTTCTTACCTGCTAACATGGGGGACATGATTACACTTTACAAGTACATTAGAGGACATTATACAGGCCTTGATTTGTGGCGAGGCCACAAAGGCCCAGGCCTAGACTGCAACATTTTAGGGGCCGTCCAGCCGCATCCTAAGGAGCACTGGGGACTGAAAGCTCCCCAGTGCTCTGCTGCTTGAGAGCGCGATTGAGTGTGCATAGCGGCGTTCTCACCCTAGGTTCCGGTGCTAGGACCATGCGGGTATGGGGTGCACGTGCATGTGAAGCTCCGGTGCAACAGCCGCCTCAAGCTGGCTCTCAAGGCTGTGATCACTAAGGAGACCCTTGTCCAGGTGAAAGGGAGAAGAACCTCCGGTTCCTTCAAGCTCAACAAGAAGCAGCTGCAGAGCACAAAGAAGGCCGCTGCCAAAAAGAAGGCAAAGCCAAGAAACCAGCAGCAAAGTCCCCGAAAAAGCCCAAGAAGGATGTCTGCAGCTGTCAGGAACCCAAAGAAGGTCAAGAAACCCCCAAAAGTTCCTCAGCCTAGGTGCAGACGCTAGGAACATGCGGGCACGGGTGGGGGTGCACGTGCATGCGAAGTTCCGGAGCTGGGACCTGCCGCCTCTTCAAATCCGGCCCTGACATTATAGACAAATAGCAGGGGCTAGACTGTGAGTAAGTTAGGGTGAGAAATAGGGAGAATATCTATCAGGCATCCTACAAAAACAAGCATTCAATTGGGATGAGCTTTGGGGGTTAATATGTATTTGATATTCTAGATGTTCTTGGAACTATGACCAAATGATTGAAACATTCAATTAAGAGTACAAGTGGAGCTCACCAAATATCTTAGTCGGATTTTCCCACGGGGTATCCTGTGCGTGTTATCCCAATTAGGTCAATCTGTAGAAATATGTAGAGGTGTGGGACAAATCCAAGGCAGCAACTGGACTGCAAAACTTCTTTATTGGGGATAGAGGTACACAACATGTTTCGGGCAGCGCCCTTTGTCAAGTGTGGGGGTTAATATGTATTTGATATTCTAGATATTCTTGGAACCATGACCAAATGATTGAAACATTAACACATTCCTATATCTTTACCCATTGCATGAGTTAAAAAGGACCCGGCCAAAGGTTGACCTCTAAGAGGGTGTAAACTGGAAAAGCTTGCCAATGTCTGAATTACAGGGATACTGACACCATATTGAAATTGTGGTTCTGCTGTTCTTGGCACTGGAAGTAATAATGGCATTTTTACCCTATCAGAGCTGAAATTTCTAGTCTGGCTCACTAAGGTGCACTCTAGTAATTTGGGGTGCTGCATGCTCCCATAGACAGAAACATATCATCCAATGAGGATTGCCACCTGTCTGGGGTAAAGTCAAAGTAGGACTGGCTAGACTATGAATGATTTGACGTAGTTGGCCAGTTTATATATATTGCATTAACCAATAATTTGTATTAATTAATAATCAGCCTTGTGACATTTCTATTCTATGTGCACTGTGTATTGTGAGTGGGCCCCTAAGCTCAGTAAGTGACAGCAGCACAGAGCATGTGCAGTGAATCAGCAGAAAAGAAGATGGGGAGCTACTGGGGCATCTTTGGAGACACAGATCTTTACTGCCAAAAGGCTGTGGTTGCCTTGGGCTGGTACAGAAGCCAAAAACATAATGTACAACATTTCTAGCTACTTCTTTAGTTAAGCTTTAATTCTCCTTTATTGCACAGTTAAGAAAAAAAAAACTCTATAGTAAAATGATTAGAAGTTCAAATATGAATTAGAATATATTTGTTTTGAAATTTCATTATAAAATGAGTCACTGTGAGTCTAAAGTGCCGCTCAGACTGTTTTTCGCATGCAAGGCAATAAAAGTGCCATCTTGTTTAGTGCGTTCAGCTTCCCTTTCAGCACCCGGCACGAGCGACTGAATAATCCTATTTTATTTATACTGAGCCTTTCAACCTGGTTTTATGTTTTATCTCCAAAGTGCTGAACAGCAGTGGGGCCGGCTATCTCAGGACGCACACTTGCCACGGCTCTTGCAGATTAACTGTAACGTATAAAAAGAAAAAAAAGGCAATCAAACTGTTATTTGTAGCAAAACAGCAGTTTGTTGCCATTGCTTCCGGGACAACAGTGCTGCACTTTGCTGGCGAGATCTAATAAATCTCTGGGGTGTATTCTGCTTCCCAACAGATCAATGCACAGAAGGCAGAAGATACTTGCACTTAACAAGTCGGAAATTGATTTTTTTTAAAGACTACTCAGTGAGTTCAGGAATGGACACCCTCCTCCGTAAGGTCAGGGATACTGTTTACTTGTCTGTGCAACACACTTTGTATTGAGTGTGTTGTGTGTCAGACAATTGGTCTCACATCAGCCACTAAGCTGGAGTTCCAACCTTTTCAATTCAGCTCTTTTCAGCACCAGATACAAAGGGTGCAATAAATAATAAATACAACTAGAAGTGGTTGTACTTCATGATCAGAGCACGTCCAACCTTGGGCCCAATCAGTGAGCTGTTTAATTCATTGTTTTTGGATTCGTTTGTATATTACACTAAGCAGAAAAAAAGTCAACTTTGTCCTTTGGTTTAAAATAACGTCGACATTAAGGATGTGGTCTGATGAGCCAATTATAATTTGCCTCAACAAAAAAAAACTTGTAAAAGGTGCTGGAATTCAACATCCTCACAGCTCTCACTGTAAAAAAAAGCCCTTCCGAATATTTAGGCGGAACCTCTTTTCTTCTAATTGGAATGGGTGACCTTGTGTCAGCTGTAAAGACCTACTGGTAAATAAATCATTAGAGACATTATTCTATGATCCCCTTATATATTTATACATAATTATCATATCTCCCTTAAAGGAGAATTCAACCCTTACGTTAAAAAACTTCTACCCCCCTATCCTACATAGACCCCCCTCCCTCCTCCCCCCAGCCTAAGTGTTACCCCGGGTAAATGTCCCTAAAGTTTTACTTAACCCTCGGTGCAGATTCAGCCATCGGAGTTCACAGGCACCATCTTCAGACGCTTCTGAATCTTTGGAATGAGACCAGCGCTTTGGCAATTTTTGTGAGTTTCGGTGCATGTGCAGTTGTTGCAAACCAATAAATTGCTCCAACTGTACATGCTCCGCCACACCAGTCTCATTCTGAAGATTTTCAAAGAAAAGAAGATGGCGCCCGTGAACTCTGATGCCTGATTGCCTGAAGTTTTTTAACACTAGGGTTGAATTCTCCTTTTAGTGCCTCTTCTCCAGCGTGAACATTCCCAACTTGACCAGTCTCTAGTCGTAGCTAAAATTGTTATACCTTTTACCAGCTTAGTTGCCCTTCTCTGTACCCTCTCTAATACAATAATGTCCTGTTTGAGTGATGAAGACCAAAACTGTACGGCATATTCTAGATGGGGCCTTACAAGTGCTCTATACAGTGGAAGAATGACCCCCTCCTCCCTCAAATCTATGCCCCTCAAAACCCTGTTTGCCCTTGAAGCTACTGACTGGGCTTGTTTGCTGCAGTCAAGATTATTATCTACAAGGACTCCAAGGTCCTTTTCCAATATGGATTTGCCTAGTTCAGTCCTATTTATATCATAAGTGGCTTGCATATTATTACATCCCAGGTGCATGACTTTACATTTATCAACATTGAATCTCATTTGCCACTTAGCTGCCCAGATTACCAGTTTGTCAAGATCATGTTGCAAGGATGTCACATCCTGGATGGAATTAATTGAGCTGGATAGTTTTGCATCATCTGCAAACACTAATACATTACTTACAATACCCTCCCTAAAGTCATTAATCAACAAATTAAATAAAAGTGGACCCAATACTGAGCCCTGAGGGACCCCACTAAGAACCTTACTCCAAGTAGAGAATGTCCCATTAACAACCACCCTCTGTACCTGATCCTGTAGCCAGTTTCCTATCCATGTGCAAACGACTTCATTAAGCCAAACAGACCTTAGTTTAGGGGGGCACAGTATCAAACGCTTTTGCAAAATCCAATAGATCACATTCACTGCCCCCCCCACTGTCCAGCATTTACTTACCTCGTCATCAAATTAGTCTGACATGACCTATCCTTCATAAAGCCATGCTGATTGCTGCTCATAATGCCATTCACTAGGACAAAATTTTGAATGTGATCCCTTAACAAGCCTTCAAATAATTTGTCCACCACAGATGTCAAACTTACTGGCCTATAATTGCCAGGCTGAGATCGTAATCCCTCTTTAAATATCGGAATGATATCAGCTTTTCTACAATCCATAGGTACCATACCAGATGAAAGCAAGTCTGAGAAAATCAGAAATAGAGGCTGGTCTAAAACTGAATAAAGCTCCCTTGAACCCGGGGGTGAATGCCATCAGGCCCTGGAGTTTTGTTTACATTAATTTTTATTAAAGCTTTATGGATCATATCCTGAGTCAGCCACTGACTAGATTGAGCTGAGCCAACAGTGTAACTATGAGTTGGGTCTTGACTCCTCTATTGTATACACTGATTTAGCACATACTGCACTTGTATTTATAAATGGCCCCTATAAAAAGGGGATGTAAGTTTATTTCTTATGACAATCCCTAAGCTTGACCTCCCAACCGAAGCCCAGACCACGCTGAGCATGTGCATAGTCTTGGTCCTGCAAAGATGTATAACAAAGTTACAAGATGGTCACCCCCTGCGGCCAACTTTGAAAGCATAAATCATTTGTTTAATTTGGCTTGTGGTGCAGTAAGTTCATATGTATGTTTAGTATACAAAATACAGCATTTCTAGCATTATTCTATTTTAGACTTTAGTTCCCCTTTAACAACTAGAGTGGCAGGTATCCAAAGATTACAAAGGGACTATTCACTGATTACATTTTTGTGGAGGGGGTTTACATGTCCTTCAAGTTCTGGTAGTGAGGAGAGGATTGAGACCAAGAGTATGCAGGAAGAGACCCAGCAATGATCAAGGAGCAGCGTCTTTCCAATTAGCCTCTGGTTATGACTTGGTGTTGTCAACAAGTTGGTTGGTTATATGTAGGGATGTAGCGAACCGCCGACAATGTGTTCGCGTACGCCGTTCGCGAACACCGGCAAAAAATGCGAACAGTTCGCGAACTTCGAACATCCGAAAATCGTTCGATTCGAACGATCGAAGGATTTTAATCGTTCGATCGAACGATTTTCGTTCAAATCGAACGATCGAAGCCATTGGATCGAATGATTTCATTCAATCCAATGGCTTCGATCGTTCGATTCGAACGAAAATCGTTCGATTTTAGCGATCGAATGGTCGAACGATTTTGACGCGAACGCCTATTGGCGAACGTCGCGCGACGTTTGCGAACTTGCGGCGGACGCGAACAGTCGAAGTTCGCCGGCGAACAGTTCGCTACATCCCTAGTTATATGTACTGCTGGGTTATAATATTAGCTGTTTGTAGCACATGCCCAGTGATTATTACAGCTAAGTAGCTGACAGATTTGAAGACTGGGTTAACTGCAGGCTTGGGTCAACTTCAGTGGTGCCAACTTCAATTGCCCACCTGACTTCCCAGGGGTGTGTGGTGGTTATTCATGACAAACATTCCTAAAGGGGGTATTTTTGATATATGGTATAACAGTTATGTTTGTATTTATTTCCATTGTTATCTGTTAATAGAAGATGTGGCCTTTTTCAATCCCAAACTGGACATTGTTCTTTGTCTTCTGGGACTTAATGATGGGTGGAGGTGAGGCAGTAGTTATTGGGGGTAATTTCCTTTAGCTGCAATCTCAAAGCTGCCCACGTCATGGCCCTGAGATGTTTTGTTGCATTTAGTATTCCAATGCTTATGCCTAAACAAAGTCAAATGGACAAAGTCATATTTATATATACTGTATGTATAAAATATACATTTTCTTCCTAGAGATGATTGTATAAAGTTAGTACTGCACATAAAACAATGTTATAATATAAAGAAAGGCATGAAATGTTATGAAGAACAACACAAAAATCTCTGCCTAAGGTACAACCATAAAGTGCTACAATTGAATTACATCTTACAAAAAAAGGATATTTTTACATAAAATAACATTGTACAAGGTGATACAGAGCTCAGTTACATTAAAGCTTGACGTGACAAAAATGTAAATAAAACTTGCCATACAGTATTTGTTAGTAATGATGGGCGAATTTGTCCCATTTCGTGTCACCATGAATTTCGTGAATTTCCCACGAAATTCATGAAACTGGCGAAAAATTTGTGAAACGACGATCTGGCCTGGGAGTTATGTCCATTTCATTGGATTCTGGGATTTTTAGTCTTGTCTTCAAATGACACATCCTGTGGCTCCGCCTACTCATCTCCCATTGGCCATTTCTCTTTAAATACTGTGCATGTATTGCTTAATGTCTAGCCCATGAGTAAGTGTCCCTGGTAGACATGAAACGCGTCAGGCCTGTTTTCTTAATTATGGAAAATAAAATCGACACTTTTTTAACTCTTTTACAACCTGACTCCGGCCTTACTACTTCATGGGGCTTGTGCCAGCCTCCTTTGAAGTTTTCAAGTTATTTTATCACCTAGTGCTTCAAATACCAAAAATTTGATTAAAACCTGTAATGGAACCTCAATAATGATTTGTACAGCCATAAACAGCAATGCAATAAAACAAGAATAGATATTTTAAAGGATATCTTTTCCCCCAAAAAATTGTTTTGCAATAAAAGAAAATGTAATTTTATGAGATGTTCAAATACAGATATGGGACCTGTTATCTAGAATGCTCTGGAACTGGGGTTTTTCTGGATAAGGGATCTTTCTGTAATTTGGATCTCCATACCTTGTCTACTAAAAAACATGTAAACATCAAAAATAAACCCGATAGGATTGTTCTGCTTCTAATAAGGATTTATTATATCTTAGTTGGGATCAAGTACAAGTTACTGTTTTGTTATAACAGAAAAAAGGAAATCATTTTTAACATTTTGAATGGTTTGATTAAATTGGAGTTTATGGGAAATCGAGCTTTCTGGATAATGGTTTTCTGAATAACAGATCCCATGCCTGTATATTTCATTACACATCTTGTAAAGAGGTTTGTAAGTGCAATGGCAGTTGAAAGATGGATTGGTCTCTCCTATTCTGTTCTGTGGTTCTGAGACTTCTGCTGCAGAGAATATAAATAGCCAGTTAAATACCACTTCTAACAGCGATTACATTTACACATAACATTAAAATCAACAACATTTTTCAATGAATGTATTTACTTGATGTGATGTGATAGGTGTAGCATCAATCCATTTGGTTTCACTGAATGTAAAGATAATAACAGATTTAATAAAGGGGATCCCCTTTGAAAAAGCTATGGGCGAAATGCGCATTGGGGTGAATTTGCAGCAATGTTAAGGTGAGGACTAAAGGATTGTGCTGTGGCAGGTGGTTGCCTTCATTGTAGGCTCTCAGTTTTGTGAAATGATTTATTTTTGTTTATCCCAGAAGGCAACTGGGGCATTGGGCATAAATTTCTGGTTGAACAATACTTATCATTATTTGTATGGGAATCTTTTTTGAATCCCTAACAGTACCCGGGTACTTTATTAAATGTGTTATTATCTTTACCTTTAGTGAAACAAATGGACTGATGCTACACCTATCACATTGCCGCCATGTCCAGTTTTTTGTATGTGTATTTTAAATTTGGAATAAAGTGTGTTTTACCTAATATACTCCGCTATACGGATTCTTTTCTTCTCAAATGTATTTTAACTTTACTATGGGGGGGAGCTCCGGCTTAACTTTCCCTTAAAGGGATATTGTCATGGGAAATTTTTTTTTTCAAAATGAATCAGTTAATAGTGCTACTCCTGCAGAATTCTGCACTGAAATCCATTTCTCAAAAGAGCAAACTGATTTTTTTATATTCAATTTTGAAATCTGACATGGGGCTAGATATATTGTCAGTTTCCCAGCTGCCCTAAGTCATGTGACTTGTGCCTGCACTTTAGGAGAGAAATGCTTTCTGGCAGGCTGCTGTTTTTCCTTCTCAATGTGTCTCAGTGGGACATGGGTTTTTACTATTGAGTGTTGTTCTTAGATCTACCAGGCAGATGTTATCTTGTGTTAGGGAGCTACTATCTGGTTACCTTCCCATTGTTCTTTTGTTTGGCTGCTGGGGGGAGGGGAAAAGGAGGGGGTGATATCACTCCAACTTGCAGTACAGCAGTAAAGAGTGATTGAAGTTGATCAGAGCACAAGTCACATGACTTGGGGCAGCTGGGAAACTGACAATATGTCTAGCCCCATGTCAAATTTCAAAATTGAATATAAAAAAAATCTGTTTGCTCTTTTGAGAAATGGATTTCAGTGCAGAATTCTGCTGGAGCAGCACTATTAACTGATTCATTTTGAAAAAGATTTTTTTTCCCATGACAGTATCCCTTTAAAATATACTGGGTAACTAAATGCAAAAAGCAGAGGTTGTGGGAGCACTACACGTCTAAATAAAAATGTACTGAAATACAATGGAAGTGTTACTGATCTGACCAACTACAGACATAGAGAAAAAGAAGAAAAATTGATCAATGCACATTCCTTGGTCCCCTATCATATAAGTAATCTATGCAGATGCATGTATTAAGACAGGGGTTTTTTAGTTACAAGATTATGATCATAAGATTGATAAGCCACCATACCACGTCAAGGTAAAACCCATATGACGGTCCCTAACTATTTACCTCTGGTCATAATATCAAATGCTAAAGCCTTCCCGGCCAGATCAGTAGCACTTCCATTGTATTTTAGTACATTTTTATTAAGCCATGGCGTGCTCCCACAACCTCTCCTTTTTGCATTTTGTATTGTAGCAGATCTATTCTGTTTTGAAGTTCAGCAGCTTTGCTGCAGGCCAGGCTTCCATGTGGTTAAATGGTGGAACAATGCCTTTGGAAATGGGTGTTGGTCTGGGCAGTTTTTCTCTCTTTAAAGCCACAAGCGGGGGAGGATTAATCTCATGGAACCAATGCTGGGGTCTAGGTTATCTCTCCCCTTTGAAAGCTAATGGCAGGGGAGGACTAAGCCCTATGATTGAAACCAACGCCCAGGTCGGAAGACGTTTATTTCAGGTAATGCTCTTATGCCGAGAGGCTTTAGCATTTGATATTATGACCAGAGGTAAATAGTTAGGGACCGCCATATGGGTTTTACATTGACGTGGTATGGTGGCTTATGATCATAATCTTGTAACTAAAAAACCCTGTCTTTGTAAATACATGCATCTGCATAGATTACTTATATGATAGGGGACCAGGGAATGTGCATTGATCAATTTGTCTTCTTTTTCTCTATACTGGGTAACTATAAGAATGTTGTACCTCTAGCTGCAGCTTTGGGATATTTTTTTTCTTTTTCCATTTCTCAGCACTGGTACCAAATCAGATAGAAAAGGAACAAATAAATATCCTGAAATTACCTTTTACAACTCTCCCGACCTTCTGTAAACATCCTCTCTGAGGTATTTGATTTACTGCTGTGCATTGCGATCCCTCCATTATTTAGGGCATATTTTCATCGTCACGTCGGCCCAATTGCACAGACCTCATACATTATTATAGAGACGTCTCAATCCTGTAGTGCGATGCCCGTTTTGTTAATTAAAGTGCTATTTCTGATTGCATACATGGCATAATTATGTTCATTATAAGCTGATTGCATTAACCATCTAACAGGAAATGTTGTGACAGCAATGCTCGTACTAACGATCGCTCATTATTTACATGTGAAGTGTGACAACATATTTATGGATCATTCAGGTTTAGATTTAAATAGCTGCCATGAAATCATGTGCTTTGCCTGCTACAGTCAATGAAAATACACAGTTTGGCTGCTATGGGAAGAATGAGTAACAGAATTACTGCCCTGACTTTTGCCCTGGCGCTTAACAATCATTTATTAAAGCAAGACTGTCAAGCATGGGAACAACAACTCCCAGCATCCATTCCATTATCTGGAAACCCGCTATCCAGAAAGCTCCGAATTACAGAAAGGCCGTCTCTCATAGGCTACACTTTATACAAATGATACACATTTTTAAAAACTATTTCCTTTTTCTCTGTAATAATAAAACAGTAGCTTGTACTTAATCCCAATTAAGATATAATGAATCCTTATTGGAACCAGCCTATTTGGTTTATTTAGGGCTCTTACACACGACCGTTCCGACCTGCGCTCCCCTGCGTTCCGTTTTTTGGCGTTCAGCCACAGGGGAGCGCAGGAATAGACGCAAGTAATTATTTGAAATGGGGCTGTACTCACTCAGGCGCGTGTAGGCGCCGAACGCAGGTTCAGACGCAACATGCTGCATTTTTCCTGCGTTCGGCGCCTACATGCGCCTGAGTGAGTACAGCCCCATTTCAAATAATTACTTGCGTCTATTCCTGCGCTCCCCTGCGGCTGAACGCCAAAAAACGGAACGCAGGGGAGCGCAGGTCGGAACGGTCGCGTGTAAGAGCCCTTAATGTTTACATGATTTAAAGTATGAAGAGTTTTTCTCCAAAAAGGAGACCCTCAGCTGTATGTCCTAAATAAATGGTGTGAACTTTTAATTACATTTTTGTAATTTTTTTTGAGAAAAACTCACATTTTATATTTTCTCCCCTTTTATTGCCCTTGGTATTTGATACTAATCTATAGTAGTGCTGCAATTTGCATCAATTTTGTTATTTTGCTTAAGGTATGAAGATCCAAATTAAAGAAAGATCCATTATCCATAAAACCCCAGATTCCCGAGCATTCTGGGTAACAGGTCCCATACCTGTACTAGTAAAAAGATGGATGTTCTCTGCCAGCAGGCTCCATGATATAATAGAACAACAGAAGAAAGTATCTTTTGCAGAAACACTGACCTGATTGGACCTGTCCAAGAACACTGAGAATTCTGGGAAGCTTTCTGCTTCTTCATTGCTTTGGGCTCGCTATGGCTTAACATGTGGCCATATTGTGCTTATTGCCGATCCTCTAGGATTACATAATACAACACAGAGAGATCAGTGACCCTTTTCTACTATAGCCAACAAATGCTGTCCTACAAAAGAGCCTGGGGGCACATGAGAAAACATATCTAGCTACTAGTGGCTACTAATATATTATTCAGATAAAATAAATATATTGAGAACCAGTAGCAAATGCTTTGAGAAATAACTCATACACAGCTTTCTGTGCTATTTGAAATCACCTATAATATTTTTTATACCAACGATTAAGGAAAGATAGCAATTAAGGCAAGATATGGGCCCTATATATAATGGTAAACCCTTTCCAGCTACAGTCAGGTCATTGTGGTTTGAGCAAACACCCAGTAAAAGTGTTCTACTTCTAGCTTTCAGCATGTTATAGATTCTGAAGCAATCGGCACAGGTGAGATCAATGTTTCCCATTTACGGTCACTGCTTTTCTTAGGACAGAGATTTAAAGCACTTAAAAGATTTAAATTTAACAATTTTGTTTCCATAGATTATTTTTTCATTTTGTTTCACTGATGCATTAATAGTGTAAAGCTTCCGATTGGCATATACAATATATATTTATATATATATATATATATATATATATATATATATATTAGATATATATTAGTGATGGACGAATAAATTCGCCTGGCATGAATATGCAGGGAATTCCCACGTTTCACCGCCGATGAATAAATTCGCAAATCTCCCGCGAAATTTCATGATTTTTCCGTGAAAAACATTCAAATTGCTCGATATTTTGTAAAAAGGTTCGAATTGTCTGTTTTTTTTGTGAAAACATTCAAAGTGCTCGGTTTTTCCGTGAAAATGTTTGAATTTCACAATTTTTTTCAGGAACTTTCCTTTTCACGATTTTTCGCAAATTTTTCGCCGTTGCGCGGATTTTGTGGGAAATTCACACATTTTTCGGAGAGATTCGACCATCATTTATATATATATATATATATATATATATATATATATATATATATATATATATTAATTGTATATAACAAACAAGGGGAAGCTGTGCTCACCACTAATTTTTGAACCATTAGCCGGGGGTGCAATAATGAGGTTGTGACCACAAAATTCATATAGACAAATACAAGACGCACTCAGCCCATTATCAATATATTTAAGACTAGAGATGGCGCGAACTGTTCGCCGGCGAACTTGTTCGCGCGAACATCGGGTGTTCGCGCTCGCCGGAAGTTCGCGAACGTCGCGCGACGTTCGCCATTTTGGGTTCGCCATTGTTGGCGCTTTTTTTTGCCCTCTCACCCCAGACCAGCAGGTACATGGCAGCCAATCAGGAAGCTCTCCCCTGGACCACTCCCCTTCCCTATAAAAACCGAAGCCCTGCAGCGTTTTTTCACTCTGCCTGTGTGTGCTGAAGAGATAGTGTAGGGAGAGAGCTGCTGCCTGTTAGTGATTTCAGGGACAGTTGAAAGTTTGCTGGCTAGTAATCGTGTTGATACTGCTCTGTTATTGGAGGGACAGAAGTCTGCAGGGGTTTGAGGGACATTTAAGCTTAGGTAGCTTTGCTGGCTAGTAATCTACCTTCTACTGCAGTGCTCTGTATGTAGCTGCAGTGGGCAGCTGTCCTGCTTCTGATCTCATCTGCTGACTGCTGCAATAACAGTAGTCCTTGTAAGGACTGCTTTTATTTATTTTTTTGTTGTTTTACTACTACTACTACTACTACTACTACTATAAGAGCCCAGTGCTATTAGTCTAGCAGTGTTGGGGAGTGGGACTGGTGTGCTAATCTGCTGCTCCTAGTAGTTCAGCAGCACCAACTGTATTTTTTTTTTTTTAATATTCATTTTTTTTTTATTTTACTTTTTTTTATTTTACTACCGCTGTAGTAGTGTATAAGTTGACCTTTTAGGCATTATTTGCCCTGTAGGCATTTTTTGCCCAGTGTGTTATTCAACCAACTGCCATCTAGCTGTGTGACCTTGTTCACATTCTGTCTAAATATCCATAATATTACCGTCTCCAGAAAAAACACCGGAGTGACTTTTTTCAAGCAGCCATAATAAATTTTACGTAATCCGTATCCATCGCTGTAGTAGTGTATAAGTTGACCTTTTAGGCATTATTTGCCCTGTAGGCATTTTTTGCCCAGTGTGTTATTCAACCAACTGCCATCTAGCTGTGTGACCTTGTTCACATTCTGTCTAAATATCCATAATATTACCGTCTCCAGAAAAAACACCGGAGTGACTTTTTTCAAGCAGCCATAATAAATTTTACGTAATCCGTATCCATCGCTGTAGTAGTGTATAAGTTGACCTTTTAGGCATTATTTGCCCTGTAGGCATTTTTTGCCCAGTGTGTTATTCAACCAACTGCCATCTAGCTGTGTGACCTTGTTCACATTCTGTCTAAATATCCATAATATTACCGTCTCCAGAAAAAACACCGGAGTGACTTTTTTCAAGCAGCCATAATAAATTTTACGTAATCCGTATCCATCGCTGTAGTAGTGTATAAGTTGACCTTTTAGGCATTATTTGCCCTGTAGGCATTTTTTGCCCAGTGTGTTATTCAACCAACTGCCATCTAGCTGTGTGACCTTGTTCACATTCTGTCTAAATATCCATAATATTACCGTCTCCAGAAAAAACACCGGAGTGACTTTTTTCAAGCAGCCATAATATATTTTACGTAATCCGTATCCACCGCTGTAGTAGTGTATACGTTGATCTTGTGGGCATTATTTGCACAGTGTTTTCTTCAAACCGCCATCTAGCTGTGTGAGCTTGTTCACATTTTGTCTAAATATTGATAATATTATCGTCTCTAGAAAAACCACTTGAGTTACTTTTTTTCAAGCAGCATTCTTATATTTTACGTAATCCGTATCCACCGCTGTGTATACGTTGACCTTGTAGGCATTATTTGCACAGTGTTTTCTTCAAACCGCCATCTAGCTGTGTGAGCTTGTTCACATTTTGTCTAAATATTGATAATATTATCGTCTCTAGAAAAACCACTTGAGTTACTTTTTTTCAAGCAGCATTCTTATATTTTACGTAATCCGTATCCACCGCTGTGTATACGTTGACCTTGTAGGCATTATTTGCACAGTGTTTTCTTCAAACCGCCATCTAGCTGTGTGAGCTTGTTCACATTTTGTCTAAATATTGATAATATTATCGTCTCTAGAAAAACCACTTGAGTTACTTTTTTTCAAGCAGCATTCTTATATTTTACGTAATCCGTATCCACCGCTGTGTATACGTTGACCTTGTAGGCATTATTTGCACAGTGTTTTCTTCAAACCGCCATCTAGCTGTGTGAGCTTGTTCACATTTTGTCTAAATATTGATAATATTATCGTCTCTAGAAAAACCACTTGAGTTACTTTTTTTCAAGCAGCATTCTTATATTTTACGTAATCCGTATCCACCGCTGTGTATACGTTGACCTTGTAGGCATTATTTGCACACTGTTTTCTTCAAACTGCCATCTAGCTGTGTGTATTATCGTTTCCAGAAAAACCAACTGAGTTTTTGTTGTTGTTGTTTTTTTAAAAATAATGCCAGGCAAAGGCAGGCCGCCACGCAGAGGCCGTGCTAGGGGCCGTGCTGCTATGCAATCCTGTGGCCCTAGCAAATTGCCCAGTTTTAAAAAGCCAATGACCCTGAACTCCCAAAATGCTGAAGAGGTAGTTGACTGGCTTACACAGCACACCCCATCCTCTACCGTTTCTAACTTTACCACAACATCCTCCTCATCCTCCACTGCTATGGCCACCCCACGTAACACTTCCTCCACCACCGGTGCCCCTTCTTCACTGGAGTCAGAGGAGTTATTTTCCCATGAGTTTCTTGAACTGAGTAATGCGCAACCATTATTGGCAGAAGAAGATGAAGGAGATGAGGACGTTACACCAGATTTAATTCTGGCAGAGAACACGACAGAGATGGACATAATGATGAATCCAATATCTGTAGTTTGGAACAAAGGACCAAATCGCAGGATAACTGCTAATGTGCCAAATTTTATTTAATCCACACACGACATGTTTCGGGCGCAACTGCCCTTTTTCAAGTGAAAAAGGGCAGTTGCGCCCGAAACATGTCGTGTGTGGATTAAATAAAATTTGGCACATTAGCAGTTATCCTGCGATTTGGTCCTTTGTTCCAAACTACAGATATTGGATTGATATTTTAGGTGCTTGGACGGAGCACCATAGGAACAGTAATAGGATCCATTGCAATCCTCCGTGTGTATCAATTACATTATTGGGACATAATGATGAGTGATGAGGAGGAGGTCCCCGCTGCTGCTTCCTTCTGTGATGTGTCAGAAGAAATTGATGCATCTGAGGAGAATGATGATGATGATGATGAGGAGATTGATGTTTTGTGGGTGCCTAGTAGAAGAGAGCAAGAGGAGGGTAGTTCAGATGGAGAGACGGAGAGTCAGAGAGGCAGTAGGAGAATAAGACTTAGAAGAAGCAGGGAGGACAGCCCGCAGGGATCAGTAGGGCAACAACATGTATCGGCACCTGTGTTCAGCCGGCCAACGCACCCGCCATTGCCGCCAATGCCGCCAACTTCTACTGTTACTGCCAGATCGCACACTTCCAAAAAGTCAGCAGTGTGGGATTTTTTTAATGTGTGTGCCTCTGACAAAAGCATTGTAATTTGCAATGAGTGCAGTCAGAAACTGAGCCTTGGTAAGCCCAACAGCCACATAGGTACAACTTCTATGCGAAGGCACATGAGCGGCAAGCACAAAGCACTTTGGGAGCAACACCTCAAAGGCAACAGGCAAACTAAAAGCCACACTCCTTCTGGTCCAGCATCTTACTGCTCTACCTCTGCTCTCCTTGACCCATCTGAACCACCCTCCACTCCGCCTTCCACCTTGACCACCTGTTCCCATTCCCAGTCATCTGCCACCAGCCAAGTTTCTGTGAAGGCCATGTTTGAGCGTAAGAAGCCAATGTCTGACTGTCACCCCCTTGCCCGGCGTCTGACAGCTGGCTTGTCTGCACTCTTAGCCCGCCAGCTTTTACCATACCAGCTGGTGGACTCTGAGGCCTTCCGCAAATTTGTAGCAATTGGGACACCGCAGTGGAAGGTACCCAGCCGCAATTTTTTTTCTAAAAAGGGAATACCACACCTGTACCAACATGTGCAGAGCCAAGTTACCGCATCTCTGTCACTTAGTGTTGGGCCAAAGGTCCATATGACTACTGACGCATGGTCCTCCAAGCATGGTCAGGGCAGGTATGTCACCTACACTGCCCACTGGGTGAACTTGGTAATGGCTGGGAATGGGAAGCAGGGAATGGGTAGCTCAACAACAACAACAACAGTGGAGTTGGTGTCACCGCCACGGATTGCACGCGGTTCTGCCACCACCTCTACTCCTCCATCGCTCTCTACCTCGTCTTCTTCCTCTTCTTCTTCTTACTCTGCTGCTGGGTCCTCCTTCTCCTCCTCCACACCTGTGCACCCCCAGCTCCCCCTAGGCTATTCGACGTGCCAGGTACGCCGTTGTCACGCTGTCTTGGGGATGACGTGCCTGGAAAGCAAAAACCATACCGGATCTGTACTCCTGTCATCTCTGCAGTCACAGGCCGATCGGTGGCTGACCCCACACCAACTGCAGATCGGAAAAGTGGTGTGTGACAATGGAAGCAATCTGTTGGCAGCGTTGAGACTGGGAAATTTAACACATGTGCCCTGCATGGCACATGTGTTAAATTTAATAGTCCAACGTTTTGTCTCCAAGTACCCAGGATTCCAGGACGTTCTCACCCAGTCCAGAAAGGTGTCGGCCCATTTCAGACGTTCCTACACAGCCATGGCACGCCTTGCTGACATTCAGCAGCGCTACAACATGCCAGTCAGGCGTTTGATTTCTGACAGCCAGACTCGCTGGAATTCAACGCTCCTTATGTTGGAACGTCTGCTGCAACAACAAAGGGCCGTCAACGAGTACCTTTTTGAACTGGGTGGTAGGACTGGATCTGCAGAGCTGGGGATTTTTTTCCCCCGTTACTGGGTGCTTATGCGCGATGCCTGCAGGCTCATGCGACCTTTTGAAGAGGTGACAAATATGGTCAGTCGCACCGAAGGCACCATCAGCGACCTAATACCCTTCGCTTTCTTCCTGGAGCGTGCCGTGCGACGAGTGACAGATGAGGCTGTAGACCAGCGTGACGAGGAGCTGGAAGCGCACGATTTATGGTCGGAATCACCAGAACGAACCCAGGCACCTGCTGCAACGCAGGGAGAGGTGCCAGAAGTGGAGTCAGAGGAGGAAGGTGGCTTTGTGGAGGAGGAGGAGGAGGACCAACAGGAGCAGGCTTCCCAGGGGGCTAGTGGTGACCTTTTGGGGACCCCTGGTCTTGTACGTGGCTGGGGGGAGGAGACCGTGGATGATGCAGTCCTTGATAATGAGGAAGCGGAGATGGATAGCTCTGCATCCAACCTTGTGAGAATGGGGTCTTTCATGCTGTCATGCCTGTTGAAGGACCCCCGTATCAAGAGGCTTAAGGAGAAGGACCTGTACTGGGTCGCAACGCTACTAGACCCTCGGTACAAGCATAAAGTGTCAGAAATGTTACCAACATACCACAAGTCCGAAAAGATGCGGCATTTACAAACCAGCCTGCAAAACATGTTGTACAATGCTTTTAAGGGTGATGTCACTTCAGGAACTCATCAACATTCCAGGGGCAGAGGTGCCAGTAATCCTGCCACGAGCACACCTGCAAGGACAAAGCCCTTTGGCCGGTCTGTAACGTCAGACATGCAAATGTTTTTCTGTCCAAGGCAGCGCCACAACCCTTCTGGATCCACCCTCAAAGAACGCCTCGACCGGCAGGTAGCGGACTACCTGGCATTAACTGCAGATATCGACACTCTGAGGAGCGATGAACCCCTGGACTACTGGGTGCGCAGGCTTGATCTGTGGCCAGAGCTGTCACAATTTGCCATGAACCTCTTGTCTTGCCCAGCCTCAAGTGTGCTCTCAGAAAGGACCTTCAGTGCAGCAGGAGGGATTGTAACTGAGAAGAGAACTCGCCTAGGTCACAAAAGTGTCGATTACCTGACCTTTATTAAAATGAATGAGGGGTGGATCTCGGAGGGTTACTGCACGCCGGAAGACTTGTTCTGACTTCTATGCAGCTGTCCTTCTCTTCAAGCCTCATGACTCCACACACAGCTGTCCTTTAGCGTCCTCCTCCCTCCGCCACCGTTACAAACTAGGGTGCAAACCCTACTGGTTTAATTTTTTCTGGCCTCTGTGCTTCAGTGGCTGCAACCAAAAAAACTGGGCAAACAATGTCTACAAGGTCAACGTATGGTGAAAAATGACTATTTTCAGCATTTATATGGCATATTTTTTCTGGCAACTGTGCTTCAGTGGCTGCGTCCAAAAAAATGCATATTTTCTGCATTTATATGGCATAATTTTTCTGGCCTCTGTGCTTCAGTGGCTGCAACCAAAAAAATTTATATTTTCTGCATTTATATGGCATAATTTTTCTGTCAACTGTGCTTCAGTGGCTGCGACCAAAAAAATGCATATTTTCTGCATTTATATGGCATAATTTTTCTGGCCTCTGTGCTTCAGTGGCTGCAACCAAAAAAATTTATATTTTCAGCATTTATATGGCATAATTTTTCTGTCAACTGTGCTTCAGTGGCTGCGACCAAAAAAATGCATATTTTCTGCATTTATATGGCATAATTTTTCTGGCCTCTGTGCTTCAGTGGCTGCAACCAAAAAAATTTATATTTTCAGCATTTATATGGCATAATTTTTCTGGCAGCTGTGCTTCAGTGGCTGCGACCAAAAAAATGACTATTTTCAGCATTTATATGGCATATTTTTTCTGGCCTCTGTGCTTCAGTGGCTGCAGCCAAAAAAACTGGGCAAACAATGCCTACAAGGTCAACGTATGGCGAAAAATTACTATTTTCAGCATTTATATGGCATATTTTTTCTGGCAACTGTGCTTCAGTGGCTGCGTCCAAAAAAAACTGGGCAAACAATGTCTACAAGGTCAACGTATGGCGAAAAATTACTATTTTCAGCATTTATATGGCATATTTTTTCTGGCAACTGTGCTTCAGTGGCTGCGTCCAAAAAAACTGGGCAAACAATGCCTACAAGGTCAACGTATGGCAGTTGTTTAAAGAGAACAGTAGATTACTAGCCAGCAAAGCTACCTAAGCTAAAATGTCCCTCAAATCCCTGCAGACTTCTGTCCCTCCAATACAGAGCAGTATCAAGCAGATTACTAGCCAGCAAACTTACTATCATCTGTCCCTGAAATCACTAACAGCTCTCCCCCTACACTATCTCTTCCAAGCACACACAGGCAGATTTTTCAGATACATTTTTGCCCTTGATCCCCCTCTGGCATGCCACTGTCCAGGTCGTTGCACCCTTTAAACAACTTTAAAATCATTTTTCTGGACAGAAATGTCTTTTTTAGATGTTAAAGTTCGCCTTCCCATTGAAGTCTATGGGGTTCGCGAACCATTCGCGAACCGCTCGCATTTTTGCGCAAGTTCGCGAATATGTTCGCAAACTTTTTTTCCGACGTTCGCTACATCCCTATTTAAGACATTGAGATATTTTGTGTATATATCACATATATATTCTAATAGCGGCTGTTTGTTCATTCTTCCAGGGTATTCTCATTTGACAGAACACTGGCATTTAGCGCAGCGTGGCAGATTTCCAAATGAAATAAAAATGAGATACACGGGGAAAGTGTCCACAACTACAAAGTGAGAATGACTGAAGCGATAATTAAATCCACTGGCTGAAAGGAACGAATACACAAAACACATTACCATGAATTTTACACCATTTACTGTTAGTTCTAACAGAGCTTCACTTGCCAAATAGTGACATGCCTCCTGGGTTTGCACTTGATTAACCGACCCTTCTACATGAAATCATATTTATATGCTTAGATAGATTATAGATTATATGGACCTGTAAAATTTGAAATCTAAAAAATTTAATCCGTCGACATCAGATGGTGCTTGACATCAAAATTCCATCTGCGCATTTGCCTATTGATGCACAGTGGGAGCCCCGGAATCAGCACCAGTTTGAAGGTGGCAATTGCTCTAGGGTTCCCCTGTGTCAATAGGTGTCAAGGAGGAGGGACATGTGCTAAAAACAACTATAGGGCTTATTTACAAATGGCATGTGTTTTGTGTACTCACATTGCAGTGCTTTTCTCCTACCTTGCAGGCATGAGGTGGCATCAGTTCTGGGTCAAAGGGTGACTATGCCCCCCATTCGTCATACGTAGGGTTGCCACCTTTCCTTGGCTCATGATCCAGGAAGGGGGCAGGGCTGTGATGTCACAGGGGCAGGTCAGTGATGCAACAGAATGGGGCAGTGACATCAAGGGGCGGGATGAGAGCCATCACAGCTATGATGTGACGATTAGCGATTGGCTGATCGCCATGTCAATCAAGAGGGATCCTGCCTTTTTTCCTTATTTGGAAAACTGATCAGATTGTCTTGACCCTGGCAGCCCTTCTGAAAACCCCAATGTCCAGGTCAAAACTGGCTTGGTGGCACCAATACAGTAGTCACACTTCCCTTCTTCTCCTTCTCAGCCCCCCGTACCCCCTGCTTAATGAAGTTCCCTGATTGCCCCTGCTGCCTGCTGTGCTGATAACTGTGCTACAGAACAAGGGAGAGAGGAGCAGGAGGGAGCAGTGAGTGGGGTGATGCGCTATAGAAGGGATAGAATTTGGGATAGGCAGAAGAGGCATAACCCCAAGAGAAATCTGTCTCTCGCACACCCTTGTGTGAGATAAATCAATGCTGTCTGGTGCACAATAGTAGAGGTTCAGCAACCTCAAATCCAATACAGAAGTCAAGCAATCCAGAAGCACACAGAACTGATGCAAGCAAGGAACACCTTGCACGTTTATTGCGGTATAGCAGTGCAACGTTTCGGGGTCTGGCCCCTTTATCAAGCATGCTTGAAACGTGCCTCTGGACCTAGCAGAACCCCACCATTATGCCCTGGGCACATGCCTCTCCTGTCTGCCCCTAGTCAGAGTTGGACTGGGCTGGCAGGACCTGGAAAAAACCGAGTGGGCCCTGACCTCTTACAAGCCCACTCCCCTGAATGGCTGTCCAAGTTAAAGAGAATGTATGGAACACATTGTGATGCAGCACACTTGTGGGGGGAGGGGTGGACTTCGAGAGGAGGGCCCTTGGTGTCACAGCCCTGGTGGGCCCCCAATACCCCAGTCTGACTCTGTCCCTAGTCCTAGGCCTAAGGTGGCAATACGTTAGATGCAATTGTGGTCAGTGCAATAAACGCCTGCAATTATGCTTGTACTAATGTACTTTAATGTGATTCAGACACAATTACTGAGAAAAACTATGAGGAGATGCCACAAGCGGCTTTAGATGCAAGTATCATTTGTGCACTTCGGAAATGAGTCAGTATAGTTAAGTGCAAAGTGCAAGTTTGGAGGCAAGTAGCTGTATGAATGGCGTCAAAGCCAGCAACGTTTGCTTCTGTTTTTCTGCAACTGTAATTTCTGTAACTAATTTCAGGCATGCCACAGTAATTAAAGTGTCTTCCGGATGAGCTGATTTATTGTGCAGAACTGAATGAGAAAATGAATTTCCCTTCTCTGGGCCTGATGTCTTGTTTCCCACCCACATAAATAATAATATAATAATACAGTATAAGTTTCTTTCAGACCGAAAAATATTCCACCACATCACAATTGCAGTTCTAAATACTATGCCATTTGTACAATATTGGAAATGTTTATATGCAAATACATTTCCTGGGTGGCCAAACCTCATATTCCATTATGTTTATTTCACAGGAGTCTATGAAGATTCTTATTTATCCAGGTCACGATATACAGTATCTAGTAGAATTAAGTCAAATACTTTTAGAGTTTCCTTCAAATCATAGCAAACGTCTACATAGGAGAAGTGGAAAAGAAAGCCAACATTTACATGGAAGAATTGTAAAATAAAGTCCAGAATACCTTCAAGGGAACAGAACCAAGTCATTGGTTCAGATATGTGGATGACACCTGGGTCAAAATTAAAGCACACAAGGTTCCAGCTTTCACTAAACACATATACTTGGTGCTTGATTTCTCCTCCCTGGCTATCTCCTATAGAATGCAGGGAGGAGAAATCGAGTGCCACGCGATGGATAGTCGCCCTCTCGCCTTTTCTGTAGAGTTTCGTTAAGTTATTTTTTAATAAAGACTTTGTCTTGGTGGGTTTTTTTTTTCGTTCTATACAAAATATTTTTTTTAAAAAAAATGTTGAAGTTACTGGTCCTTTAATGCTGTCCAGTGTAGTGAAGAGTGATCCGATCTATACATTGGGGAGACATAACAACGCTTTGTAATTAAATGGGCCAACAAAGAAGGGCTAACTCCTCAGAACCAGACTCAGCAGTGTATCTACATCTCAAGGAAAAGGGACACATTGAGGACAGCAATCTGCTCATTTTGGATAGAGAGGGCCGATGGTTTGAAAGAGGTGTGAAAGAGGCCAGTTATGCCAATTTGGAAAAACCATCCCTGAAAAGTGGAGGGGCCTGCAACAATACTTGCCATCAACATACAATACATGACATCCTTACCCCGGCAGTTTCACAACAATTCACACTTCCAGTCATGTGCATTGAAAGATTAACATCTGCCTCAATGAAAATCATGGTACCATTCAGGGCCGCTCCTGCCATGAGGCAAGGTGAAAACCAATTACCAGGGGCGGCAAAAAGTAGCTCTTGTAACTTAAAGAGCCGAATTTCAGTGGTTTAACCTGGAAATTCTGCTCCGCTAGTGCAGAGTGCTATTGTGCTCAATGCACTAGCGATGCTGCCCCCACTTTGACCTGCTCCGATCAATGGCGTAACTAGAAGTCACAGGGCCCCCCTGCAAAAATTCATTTGGGCCCCCCCGCCTCAACTCATCCTAGTTAACGCTACCTTCTACACAGCTTTGCTATATCCACATACTGTATAATGTGTAGAAGGAACACATCCACACAGGTTTAAATTGCAAAATCTTCACAGAAATAAACGATGTTGCTGTATCACTCAGAGAGGAGGGGGGAGATTACAGAAAGTTTATATAGTGTAGTAATTTCAATATTGAGTAAAATACACCCACAGTGTCCTCCAAACCTTACTAAAACACTTTTTTACTGTGATGCAAAAAGAACATACACTTGTGTGTTAAATTAACTTATTCACCATGTGTGTTCAATTATAGCTTTTTCACCCTTATTTTAGAGAACAGACAGGGGTGGGTGGGTCCGTAACTAAGGGATAGTGAGGTTAGCCAATTTCCAGAACCCACCAGCACATCCTGGCCTCTCCAGCATAAGTTGGCCCGGTGCACAGTCAGTAGGGATCGGCCACCCCAATTGTAGTCAGCGTAATAAAAGAAAAACTGGCACTCAGAGCTCGATGCATGCAGGCAAAGCCCTGCGTGTTTATTCCAATGTAACGTTTCGGGTGCGGGCCCCTGGTCTGTCTGACGAAGGGGCCCGCCCCAGAAACGTTACATTGGAATAAACACGCAGGGCTTTGCCTGCATGCATCGAGCTCTGAGTGCCAGTTTTTCTTTTATTATAGTGAGGTTAGCAACACAAATTCCGGATTGTTGCTTTCCGGTGGTATTATATACTCACAAGAAGTCAGTTTCAACTAATGTGAAACACAAACAGGATTGTCTCTCATCCAGGCTCCTTCTTCCTGAATCTCTTGATGGGGAGATAAAACAGATATCCTGTGCAGAAGCGTTTTTAAAACATATTTAATAAAAAAAGTAAAATTGCACATGTTTGTTAAGAGCATGTATGTGTGCACACGGGGGTGGAATAGCCGCCCCGGTGCCTAGGGCACCCTGTTGGCACGGCCCGGCCCTGCGATGATTGCGGGCCCCATCGGGTAGTTCCGCCACTCCTGAAATGGTCCTTGCTGGTTGCACATACTGATGAGGAAGCAGGCCCCTTCTGTACCCCTGGGCCCCCCCTCCCGCGACTGCAGGGTCTGCTTCCTCGGTAGTTATGCCACTGTGCGGAGCGGGTGAAGGGGGGCGGCAGCAGCCCCCGAATCGCCCCTGGTACCATTGTGACTAGATCACACTTTCAAACATCTGTGAGTTTCAGTAAACACCTTACTGAAGTTCAATGGAACCATTGTGATTGAACGTCTGTAACTTTACTACCCTCAAGGGTTTAAATTCCCTACTAATTGAACTGAAGAAGCCACTCAGATGAGTGGTGAAACGTTTTCACAAAAACTCTAAGGCGCAAATTCACTAAGCGCCGAAGCGCCGAACGCTAGCGTCAATTCGCTAGCGTTTGGCATTTTCGGTACTTCGCAAATTCACTAACGAACGCTGGCGTAAATTCGCTAGTGTTACTTCGCACACTTACGCCAGGCGAATTTTCGCTAGCGATATAACTACGCAAATTCACTAACTTGCGCAGTGTACTGAACGCTACCTTTTACGCTAGACTTCCTTCGCCACCTCAGACCTGGCGAAGCGCAATAGAGTAGATTGTTTCCAAAAAAGTCAAATTTTTTTCTAAGTCCCAAAAAACGCTGGCGTGTTTTCTACATGATAGGTGATAGGCTGAAAAAGATCGAAAATTTTTTTGGGGCTCCCCTCCTTCCCCCCTACATTTCCTGACTCATGGCAACTTACCTAGACAGTGGTCACATGTGTAGGGCAAAATAAAATTTATATTTGCTGATTTGAAGGTTTTCTAGGCATTTGTAGTGCTGATACGTGTTCCTCCATTGAAATTTGAATTTCGCGCCGTATGCAAATGAACCATCGCTAGTGAAACTTCGCTTCGCTTGGCGAATTAACGCTAGCGCAACTTCGAAAACTTACGCTACCCCTGTGCGCAACTTCGGATTTTAGTGAATTTGCAGAGCGCTGGCGAAAATACGCCTGGCGAAGTGCGGCGAAGTTGCGCCTGGTGCAACTTCGCATCTTAGTGAATTTGCCCCATAAAGTCCAGTTGCCTTTGACTTAATTTTACTAGGTACTGTATTTCATGGGATAAAATCAATAATAATTTATTTAAATGTGCTGCACTTTGTATTTTTGTTTGTTTTATTAATTGGATGTTCTGTTCTCAAATTCTAGACTAGACTATGGCCAGTATACTCAATCAGTATCATTTACTGACACGCAAAAATATTAGGGGTCATTTATAAAGTGCAGGGTGCAGAGTAAATGCAGTTATGGGTCCAATTGACTGCCATATCAATGAATGGGGCGGTGAGATTCAGAGATTTTTTTACACCTATTTACAAAGTATTATCTCACAATATACTCCTTTAGGGCACATTATAACTTCAACAAGTCTGTGAAGCCAACCTGCTCCAATGTATTGACACTAATGTAGCAGAAATTTATATTTATATGATATCATTATATGTTATTTTTGTCTGTCTGTGTATAAATTCCATATTCTAAGGATTTTAGGTGCACCCAGGACCCCACCTCCAGATGTAGTTTTCAGATACAATTGACATTGACGCGATTGTCGAGAGGGCCCCAAGGAGGTGCAGGCTGGGTGCACCCCCTGTAGTTCCGCCCCTGATGTAAAATAAACAGTGCTCAATCAGTGCTTCCTCTTTGGCTTGCAGCAGTTAATCTGGGAAGAAGTTCCTTTAAGCCTGGAGTCAACAAGGCCCCAGAAGTGCTAGACCCTAAAGGGACAATCTCTTTTTAGAAATCGGGGAACAGGGACCCCGTGAATAAGGTTAGCTAGTGTGCAGGTGTCACAAGCCTATCAGCTCCAAGCGGGAGTAGTCTGGTTCAAGGAGGAAGCTTAGTCCAAGTTTGCGGTACAAATAGTGTGCTGTTCTCCTCATAGTTAATTGCTTCATTATTATCAAACCTTCTTATCTATGTTATTTTCTGTGCATTGTTGTACTGCTGCTTTCTGCTGGACAAAATTTGCATGCTGCACACCTCTGTTCTTGTTAGTAAAGTTTTTCCTCTCGGGGGCGTGGTTTTCTGCAGCTCAGTCCTTCTCACTTCCAGCAGCCATTTTTTAGTGCCTCATTACTGTGTGACTGGACATTCAGACATTTTGGGCTTGTGAAGGCATCAGTTTTTGACCAGCAGTTAGCCTCAGGAAAGTCATCTACAGGACAGTATTGATACCACTACTACAGAACAGTATTGTATCATCATATATTGTTGTATTCTGGATCAAATAAACTCAGGCTGATTTCATCTCTGTGTCTACGTTTTGGATCCATCCAACCTGAGCATCTGCCGGTCCGGTCTGCCCCACTGCTTGGATACGAAGGTAGGAAGTCACACAGCTACTATTAGTTATACCTTCATTCGCCTTCATGTGGGGACAGAACAGTCAAAAACTGCCTTAATGCCCATACCCCAAGCCACAGATTACCTCACAGTTCAGTACCATACTCAGAAATCTGCCCAAAGCACCACGTGTCTGCAGTATCTATACTCTCACCTGAAAGTCCTCCACAACCCATCAAGCCATTTTCTACATCCTGTATTAACCTTTGCTCGCATAGTACAAGAATTGTGAATGCACGCGGGGTCCCCAAACTACCAAACCCCGCAATTCACCGAAAACACTTGAGGAACCTTGTCAGGGTGCCTCAGCGGAGCCGCACTGCTATTTTCAGCCCCCAATTCAAAAGTTTATTTTCTTAAAGAGACAGCGCACCTTAAATCAAAATGGCCGAAAAAGACCTCCCACAGTTCCCCAGTGATGAAACAATGCTAATGCAACCTGATACTGATCATTATGAAGTACAGGAAGCAGATTCCACACTTCCAGCAGACCAAGTCGTGCGATCAAGACGCTCTCTCAAACCGACAATAAAGGTCAGAGAAAACTATCAAACCAGGAAAGATGAGCTATGCGATAGCCTGGAAGAGCTATGGGAACGAGTCTCCTCCATTATGTCTGGACTTAAATCCTCAGGTGACGCCACAAGCTTACAAGTTGCTATAGAACGGCTGAATACAGCTCATGAAAGATATAAGAGACTGTCCACCAAGTATATAACCTTTCTAAAAGATGTTAATCATGATGAAGCCCCGTCAGAACTGAGCAAGGCAGAATTAATAGACGGACAAAGAGACGCCATGGTGCTGCGTGCTAGAGATAAAGCGGAACTCCGTATCTCCCATCTGCAAGAAACTAGATCCCACAGATCAAATTCATCTAAACATTCCTCTCGGTCATACAGATCATCGTGCTCAAGAAGCTCAGCTCTAAGCGACCGACTACTAGAGGCCCGCATAAATGCAGAGCAATCCAAGGTGAGACGCTCCTTCACTGAAAAAGAAGCTCTTGCGAGGGCAGAAGCAGAGACAAGAAGAGCAGATGCAGAGGCTAAGAGGGCAGAAGCAGAGGCGGAGGCCAAGAGGGCCATAGCAGAAGCAGAGGCGGAGGCTAAGAGGGCCGAAGCAGACGCAGAGGCTAAGAGGGTAGAAGCAGAGGCTCGGATAAAGATTCTTGAATCAGAGATGGAAGAGGAAATTGCATTAGCTAAAGTAAGACTACTTGAGCAAGCATTGGGCCAAGGCCTTGACCCAGTCTGCTTGCCACCACAGGAGATAGATGATCCAGCCGATCGCACCAGTGACTATGTACTAAAACAGTTACCTGCACCACCCCCAGTTTGCAGTACTGTCCAAGCCGACAACACTGAAACCTTCAAGTCAACTCTACCTACAGTGCCAGTGCCACCCACAGCACCTGAGCAATCTGATGACGTTCACCCAGCTGTGCCCTCTCAAGGACAGGTGTTACAGCAAAGAGGCTCCCAGGCATTTCCCGGCCTACCGCCACAGCTCAAGCAGCAGTCATCACAATCTACAGAGGCTAGACCACAGCTCAACCCTGCAGCAACATCATTCTATCCGGAAGCATCTCACCCTTTCACGCCACGCAGCCCACACGCCCTGGGGGCATCACAAGTTGTCATGGCAACAAGCAGTGAGAAATCGGATATGTCCGAGTTTGCCAGGTTTATGGTGAGCAGAGAGCTAATTAACACAAGTCTCTCAAAATTTGATGACCGTGCAGAGAGCTACAGAGCCTGGAAAGCAACCTTCAAAGCCGCTATTGCCAACCTCAACCTGACCGCAGAGCAGGAGCTCGACCTCTTGATCAAATGGCTGGGCCCAGACTCCACAAGTCGTATTAAGAGCCTCAGAACTGTCTATGTGGGACAAGCAGAAGCAGGTCTCGCTGCCGCCTGGCAGAGACTCGAACGTACATTCGGCAGTGCAGAAGCAATAGAGAAAGCCCTATTCAAGAGACTGCAGAACGTCCCAAAGATCAATCTCAAGGATGTCCATAAGCTTCAGGATTTGAGTGATCTGCTCATGGAATTAGAGCTTGCCAAAAGAGACACTCGCTTGACCGGCCTGTGCTACCTGGATACAGCCCATGGGGTGAACCCAATTGTCGTGAAGTTACCCTACAGTCTGCAAGAAAAGTGGGCGGCATCAGTCTCAAGGTACAAAAGAGTGCATGACGTCACCTTTCCCCCATTTATTCATTTCTGCAGATTCATCGATGAACAGTCCCAGATGAGGAATGACCCCAGCCTCGATTTCCTGGAGTTCAACGCTACAGCTTCAGCGACACCATCTTCAAGGTACGAAAGTGTCTTGCATAAAAACAGAGACTTTAAAAGCAGCGTGAGTGTCAGAAAGACTAACCTACCATCACCTGCAGCACCCACGGGTAAACAGTACAATACCTCATCAGGAGACAAGTCCTTCAATCGTGAGTGTCCCATTCATAAAAAACCACACTCACTTAACAAATGCAGAGCGTTTAGATCTAAAACCATACAGGAGCGGAAGAAAGTCCTCAGCGAGTTTGGGGTATGTTTCAGATGCTGCGCTTCATTGGAGCACATGGCTAAGGACTGTAAATCCATCATCAAGTGTGAGGAGTGTCATAGTGAAAGACATGCCTCAGCTATGCACCCAATTCCGCTCACCAGAGACTCACCAGCTGTCTTCACCACCAGTCCTGCTCCAAGTCATGGCGGGGAGCCTCAGAATCACGCTACCACAGCCACCGCCGTTTCCTGCTCATGTTCGGAAGTATGTGGCGACAGCCAGAGTGAGAAATGTTGTGCCCGAATATGCCTAATCAAGGTCTATCCAGAGGGACTACCAGAAAGGGCAGTAAAAATGTATGCTATCATTGACGACCAAAGCAACCGGTCCCTAGCAGGACCTAAATTCTTCGATGCCTTTGGAATAGAGGGACCATCAGAACCCTACATCTTAAACACCTGCTCGGGCCGTATAGAGACTAGCGGAAGGAGGGCACAAGGATTCATTGCTTCTCCCATCAATGAGAATACAGAAATACCCCTACCAACACTGATCGAATGCGATCAAATACCTAACCATAGGGATGAGATCCCTACCCCAGAAGCTGCATTTCACCAGCCACACCTAAAGCACCTTGCCAACGTTATCCCACCTATGGACAACAACGCAGAGATTCTACTCCTGCTCGGCAGAGACAATCTAAGGGTGCACAAGGTGCGGCAACAATGTAATGGTCCCGACTACGCCCCATATGCCCAGAGACTGGACTTGGGATGGGTAGTCATAGGAAACGTATGCTTGGATCAACCAAAAATTAACTCCTGCAAAACGTACGTGTGTGGAGATGGACGCACAACTTGCATTAAGCCGTGTCCTCATCACTATGAAGTGAAAGAGAAGTCTCCAGACCTCATACAACCACCTGACATTTCTCCCCTCTTTGCTGACAACTTGGGGAGATCGGTCTTTCACACAACCAAAGATGACGATAAGGTAGCCTTGTCAGTAGAAGACAGAGAGTTTGTCAAGATAATGGACAGTGAGTTCTTTAAAGACAAAACCAATCACTGGGTTTCTCCATTACCCTTCCGAGCCACCAGGGTAAGACTCCCGAACAATCATGTCAGTAACTGCATAGAGAGAATCAGGAGGTCCTCCAAACCTGAACAATGGCACTATGTACCATCCGAACTCAATCCAGCAGATCATGCCACCAGGCCTATGTCTATATGTTCTTTTACTAACTCTTCTTGGCTTACAGGTCCAGAGTTTCTGCTAAGAGAGGCGGATGAATGTGTACAGGAAGATTTCAGCATCCAGGATCCGGATAATGATCCAGAAATCCGCGCTGAAGTTAGTGCATTAGTCACCGAAGCAAGGCAAACCTCCAGCCATTGTCATCGCTTTGAACGTTTCTCCAGTTGGATGAGACTCATCAGAACTATTGCAAGGTTAGTGCACATCGCTAGATGTTATCACAATACCCAGGAAGATAAAGATTGTCATGGTTGGCATGTCTGCCATAAACCCTTGTCTGCTGAGGACATTTCTCATAGCGAGTCTCTCATAATACGTCACGTCCAGCAGGGAGAATTTAACATAGAATGGAAGTGCTTGCACAACAGACAGCAGATTCCTATAAAAAGTCCTCTTGCCAACCTAAATCCATTTATAGACAGTTTTGGCCTGCTCAGAGTTGGTGGTCGTTTGAATAAAGCCCACCTAGGAGTTGCAGAACAAAATCCTCTAATTATTCCCAGCAAACATCATATCACCGTGTTGCTGATCCGACACTACCACAAAAAGGCTGAACACCAGGGCAGACAAATCACCGAAGGCAAGTTAAGGTCTGCAGGTCTTTGGATTATAGGTATGAAAAAACATGTAGCCCGAATACTGCATGACTGTGTGCACTGTCGCAAAGCAAGAGGGAAACTGCTACACCAACAAATGGCCGATTTGCCTGCAGATAGACTATGTTCAGAACCACCCTTCACCTATACTGGCCTGGATGTCTTTGGGCCATGGATGGTGTCCGCACGCAGAACCCGTGGCGGTCACGCAAACAGTAAACGTTGGGCTGTGCTTTTTACTTGCATGAGTGTGCGAGCCGTTCACATAGAGGTGTTAGAATCCATGGACACATCCAGTCTCATTAATGCCTTAAGACGGTTCTTCGCAATCAGAGGACCAGTGAAACAGTTGAGGTCAGACCGAGGAAGTAACTTCATTGGAGCCTGTAGAGAACTGAACATCGACACTAAACCCATTCAAGATCAGTTGGCGGAGAAAGGTTGCACCTGGATCTTCAATCCTCCTCATAGTTCCCATATGGGGGGTTCCTGGGAGAGAATGATCGGGATCTCACGCAACATCTTAAATTCTATGTTGATGGATGTAAACTCTTCAAGACTCACGCATGAGACTCTCGTCACCCTTCTTGCCGAAGTTTCGGCTATTATCAATTCAAGACCCCTTGTGCCAGTGTCTATGGATCCTGAAACACCAGCCATACTGACTCCAGCTACTCTACTTACCCAAAAAACTGAGAATATACTAATGCCTAGTGGAGAATTTACTCACGCGAATATCTACCAAAAACACTGGAAACGTGTACAATACCTGGCGGATTACTTCTGGAACAGATGGCGAAAGGAGTATCTCAATCTTCTTCAAGGAAGAAGAAAATGGCAACACCAAAAACCAAACTTGAAAGAAGGAGACCTTGTATTGATGAAAGAGCAACAAACCGAAAGGATTGCCTGGCCAATCGGACTGATTACAAAGGTTTTCCCTAGCGAGGACGGCAAAGTCCGAAAAGTGGAGTTGAAGATCTTCAGGAAGGGCGAGCTTAAAACTTTCGCAAGGCCAATTAACGAACTCATTTTGATATTACCAATTGAGAACGTTCCTGCAAGATGAACAGGACTGAAGTTGAACTATAGACATCTTCTCCATTACAAGCCAAGAAAGCCAACTATATTATTATGTTTATTGCATTCTAACATGTTTTCGTTGCAGGTTTGTGTTATATTTCATGGACATTCGTCATAGTGAAATCTCCAAAGGAAATTTCAGACGGGGAGTGTGCTGTTCTCCTCATAGTTAATTGCTTCATTATTATCAAACCTTCTTATCTATGTTATTTTCTGTGCATTGTTGTACTGCTGCTTTCTGCTGGACAAAATTTGCATGCTGCACACCTCTGTTCTTGTTAGTAAAGTTTTTCCTCTCTGGGGCGTGGTTTTCTGCAGCTCAGTCCTTCTCACTTCCAGCAGCCATTTTTTAGTGCCTCATTACTGTGTGACTGGACATTCAGACATTTTGGGCTTGTGAAGGCATCAGTTTTTGACCAGCAGTTAGCCTCAGGAAAGTCATCTACAGGACAGTATTGATACCACTACTACAGAACAGTATTGTATCATCATATATTGTTGTATTCTGGATCAAATAAACTCAGGCTGATTTCATCTCTGTGTCTACGTTTTGGATCCATCCAACCTGAGCATCTGCCGGTCCGGTCTGCCCCACTGCTTGGATACGAAGGTAGGAAGTCACACAGCTACTATTAGTTATACCTTCATTCGCCTTCATGTGGGGACAGAACAAATAGGGATCAGGAGTAATCTTAGTAAATAGCCAGGCAAGAGTTCAGGCAGATAAGTCAAGGTTCAGGCAGGGTCAGAAGTCCAGGAATCTGTAACACTCGAATAATAAAGCACCCAGGAATGCAAAAAGGAAATCCTATACTCGGGCATTGAACCGGCGTCCTTTTATTTTGAATTTGACACCAAAACGAGGCGTTGCAATGTCACACGTTTGCGTCTTGACGTCAACTCGCCAGTGCCCGAACCCATGCAGCTTACATGGGTGCCGCCATCTTGTATTTGCCGTTGCCGGGACCAGGAGCACCGCAAATCGCTCCTGACAGCCGGATAGTCACTGTTGTAGCACTTTCTAGGAGAGTGAGTCAGTGAGTATTAATTAGCAAGAGCAGCTTTCAGCTCCACCAAGGAGGATAGATGGGAGTAGCTCTCCCCCAGGCCCTGCTTGTCTGTAGTGAAGGGACCTCAGTACTGAGAAGAACTGAAACGGGTTATTTTCCTTTCCATGTTCCACATCTATTGTAGGGATCCAGACCACATGCGGTACTGACAATCTGGAAGGTGCATACTTTCAACTCCCCCTGCTATTCCTTCAGTGGTGCCATCTATGCTGTGTCTGCTACATCTTTGATTATACAGGTATGGGATCCGTTATCCAGAAAGCTATGAATTACAGAAGGGCCATCTTCCATAGAATCCATTTTATCCAAATAATCCAAATTTTTAAAAATGATTTCCTTTTTCTCTGTAATAATAAAACAGTAGCTTGTACTTGATCCCAAATAAGATATAATTAATCCTTATTGGAAGCAAAACCAGCCTATTGGGTTTATTTAATGTTTACATGATCTTCTAGTAGAGTTATGGTATGAATATCCAAATTACGTAAAGACCGGTTATTTGGAAAACCCTAGGTCCTGAGCATTCTGTATAACATGTTCCATACCTGTACCTGGCATAATTGATCTATGTACCTATGTGCTGTGAGTATTGCAACCCTGTGGCGCTTTGAATATATGTATTGAATAAAGCCAGTTTTGTTGTTGATTGCAAATAACCTCTGGCATCCATTTTCCTAGATTTTACATCTTTGTTAGTATAGAGATTTAGTTTAACACCAATCCCACATGTGCCTTCCACCTAGTGAAGGTTCCTTCTGCTGAAAGAAGGTCCAGTGTGTAGCCCATGCTCTACTCTACTAGTTGTAGTTGACTTTTTAAGCCAAAATAGGGTTACACAAGTTTCTTCTAAACCCTTATCTAGTTTGTAGAAAAACCGCCAGGACTATCAATTCTTCAATATATTCAATGATTCAGTGATGTAAATAAAAGTTAAATCTACAGCAATACCTTTGAATGCCCCCCAAAACACCAGGAGGAGAACATATATAAGAGATATACAATATATTGATATTGCACATCATTAGGGACAAGTCCTGCACCCCCTGCAGTCACAGAATCTGTTTTCCCCTATTGTTCCATCCCTGCATTGATCCATAACTATAAATATCCTTGATCTGGAAATCCTGAATGATCTAAAAGCTAAGGCTGGTCGGACAGAACGCAGTTGGTAACAATCAGCAGAGGAAAGTTCTAAAGCTCTGGGGAAGATCTGCGTCTGCTTCTCGCTCATTGATCTTTCCTTGCGCTTGTTATTGTGTAGTGACAATTTTCAGCTCTGTGTTTATACATTATTTATAAGGAATACAGTGAGAGTGGTGCCGCTGAATTAAAGGGAAATACTGGACTATATTTCTAAGACGGGTTTGGCTTCCATTATTCATTCATGTGTCAGAGAAAATATAAGATTATTGTCTGATAGGTGTAAAGACTATATCTTCCCTAGGTATCTATCTTTGCACACACAATTATGAATAGTCATAAGAAGCCTATAGAGACCACAATATCTGGGGTCCCTTCCATTAGTCATACTGTAGTTGGCTGATCACAGTTAACTGCTTGATTGGATAACTCTGCACTTTAACACATTTTAGTTTTCTGAATTCTGAAAGCCAGTCCGAGTCCCTGTTACTGGTCTTTTAGGATTCTCAAAAGCTGCTTTCTTGGTTTCCACAGCCACCAGATGGAGAAGGCTTAAATGGGTTTGTAACGCTTTCTTGGCCTATTCTGCCAATTAGGAGTTAAGGGTGACCAGCTAGGTAGTGAGCATGGGTTACATTGCGAATCCTCACCCAGGGCAGAGCCTTCGCCAAATGGAAGCTTCCCCTTTAAACTGTAGTTGAACTACAACTCACAGGCATATAAGTACAAATATAGAATAATGGAAGCCAGGAGGTTCTTTAAAAAGGTAAAACAGGAGCACAGATTTATTATGCCAGAGGCAAATGACCACAGGTTTACTTACAAATATACGAAGGACACAGCAGGTGGAATCACTTTGGACAGTACAAGGTTCACAGTCAGACAGGTGCGACTCCCAAAGGATATTGCAGATAGGTGTACATCAATTCCCAGTTTAACCGACGTTGCCAGTGAGGGGATCGGGATCGATCAGGTAGGGTACTGGTAGTCCTTTGCTCACCTAGATGCCTATCAACTGAGTTCCCTGCTCTAAAGGCAAACAGGCCTTGTGGGAAGCTACTTCCTCCTACAATCCTCGTTGGAGCGACAACTGCTCTTTTTGCTACACCTCTCTGTCTTTCTCTCCTAGAGAGACTATAACAAGATCTTACTATCTTAGCTGGTCCTCGTTCACGGGGTTACCTGGTCCCCGACTTAGCACCAAAGGTGTCAGGTCCCTCTGAGGTAAATGCTTACTGGGGCCTATGGTGATCCCAGGCTCAATGGCAGCAGCACCAGGAGCCAAAGAGGAAGAGGCCACTCCCTGCACAACACTATATAGCAGTGTGGCAGGGGAGTGTCATTACACTCTTTGTCCAATAGGTGTGGGTGTTACACTTTACCAGTTACAAGGGCTTGGCACAATAACAAGGGAAAAGAGAACTACATACAAAAGAGTAGGGGATTAACTCTATAGGGATAGGATATCCTATAGGTCCCTACAGGTTGTTCACCATTAAATTAAGTTTTAGTATGCTGTAGATTGGTTTTCATTTTTTATTATTTGTGGTTTTTGAGTTATGTTGCTTTTTATTCAGATGCTCTCCAGTTTGCAGTTTCAGCAATCTAGTCGCTCAGGTCCAAATTACACTAGCAACCATGCATTGATTTGAAAAAGAGACTGGAATATGTAAAGGAGTGGACCTTTTATCCAGACGCAAAAATCTGTATAATAAAATTAAACATGAAATCCAATTGCTATTTTTTATTAAAGCATTCATAGCTGTTGTAAGCTCATTTAAAAATCTCAGTCATAGAGGCGGGGCAGACAATTACTTCCACTTTCCATTCAGTACTTCCTAGATATCACTGCTCTCCCCACATTTCCCAGTTCTGTTTACCGTTTAATTATGTAGCCAGGACATGGGGATGGACATTGGGTCCCCCATTCTGGTGCACAAACAAGATTCTGAGATGATACAAGACTTGCCTTAATAACACAAAATGGCTACTGCCAGCTTGCTATAATTATGAGTTCCCAGACTCCATTTTGTTTGACTAATGTGATAAAATAGGATTTTGAATAATTTTTTTGGGTTAAGGGTCCCCTTTAAAGGTGAATCGCCCCTTTCAGCACATTTTCACAAGGGTTAATTATCTTGAAAGGTCCATGATTCACATTAGGGAATATGAATATTAGGGAATTTGATTAGGAGACAACCAAAGGGCTAGAAGGGGAAGGTAGGGAAATTATTAGGATTTCATCTTCTCATCAGTTGAGGGATGTCACTTTCCTTAACTATCTAAGCGTTTGCAATTAACCCCCCCCCGTGTTGATTCTGCCAAAATGTGGAGCTCTCCATCTCCAATAATGGCCAGTGCAGAAGATTTGCCAGAGTGAGCCTGTCACCAGTTAAGGTTTCAAATGAGAGTAAATGGTAAAGGGAAGATTGTTTCATACTTACCGTGATCTTCCTTTCCCTGGCCCTCTCCATGTCTATACTCTACCTGACATGGAGAGGGCCAGGGGAAAACCCCTTTCTGTTTCTGAAATGTTTACAACCAACAGAGATGCTGCCTACCCCTATTTCTGGGCCTGGCAGCATCCCTAAAGCTCTGTGTACCCTACTTAATCCATAATTAGGTCTCTTTCAGACTATAAGGGGAGATATTATTATTATTAGCAACATGTATTTTTAGAGCGCCGACATGTATTTTTAGAGCGCTGCCAGATAAATGTGTTTATACAAAGAAATCACATGAATTACATACACAGAACGTACCAAGTTACATACATAATCAGTACCGGTACAAAAGATAAACTATAGCTATAAACCACAGCCTTATTGTTTAATATATGTTATACGTCTGCAGCCTGAGCTGCACTTGATTCTATGGGTTGCGGATTCAGCTGCCCCTTTGCCTTTATGAGAAGTCTCATTGCCGCTGTGTAATAGTAATAACCATTCTAAGATGCTCGGCCATTTTTCATGGTCTGCTTGTGAATTGATTCTTTTGCAGCAAGTGGAGCAGCATGGGAATTAGGGGCTATACACTGATAAACTCACTGGTGTACAGTAAATACAAATGTTAAGATGCAGAAGATAAGAATTCAGTCCTCCTCTCACAGTTTCATTTTTACTCGGCCCATTGTGTTGCCATTTAATACATTACTACACAGAGGCTACAATGAATATTTTCTAAATTCACTGCCATGTGGAGTTGGGGTTGTTTGAGACAGAGGCCAAGTAGGGTTTTTTCCCGGTATCCCTCTAGGCTAGTCCAACACTGCATTAAGTGACTGAAATCTGTGACACATCTAAAGGTCCAAGTCAGCAGCTTTTATCAGATACCTTTACCAATAAAGGGTCACTGACCCTGCTTTGATTCTTGCAAAGCTCTTTCTCTGATCCTGAGGAGTTATCTAATATCCCTGCCATAAAGTACAGCAGGGTTTTGCCTAAAATAGAACAGCAACAGTCATATCAGGAACAACATGTTCAAAATGTAAATTTATATTTTTCAGAAGTACAGTAACAAAATATAGTTTTCCAAACATCCTTAATGGACTTAAAGGGGTGTTTCACCTTTAAGTTAACTTTTAGTATGCTACAGAATGGCTAATTCTAACCAACTTTTCAACTGGCTTTCATTTTTTTCTTTTTTTATAGTTTTTAAACTATTTGCCTTCTTCTGACTCTTTGCAGCTTTCAAACGAGGGTCACTGACTCCATCTTAAAAACAAAAGTTCTGTAAGGCTACAAATCTATTGTTATTGTTACTTGTTATTACTCTTTATTACTCTTTCTTTTCAAGTCTCTCCTATTCATATTCCAGTCTCTTATTCAAATCAATGCATGGTTGCTAGGGTCATTTGGACCCTATCAACCAGATTGCTGAAATGCTGCAAACCGGATCACTACTGAATAAACAGCTAAATAACTAAAATCCACAAATAATAACATGAAAACCAATCGCAATTTTTTTTTTCAGAATATCACTTTCTACATTATACTCAAAGTCCATTTAAAGGTGAACAACCTCTTTAGGGCAGAGACACACACTCAGATTCGGGGAGATTAGTCGCCCAGCGACAAATCTCCTCTTATTCGGGGCGACTAATCTCCCTGAACTGCCTCCCGTTTGCTAGAATGTAAATCGCCAACGGGATGGCAATAAGAGCGCTTTGTTTTTCTCGCGAGGAAACTTCAGACGATTTTTGAAAACCAAGCGAGTTTTCTGAGTTCCATCCCTCTGGCGATTTAGATTCTAGCCAGTGGGAGGCAGTTCAGGGAGATTAGTCACCCCGAAGAAAAGGCGATGTAAAAAAAAATTTAATATTTGTTATTGGAGCAGACTTGTTATTCTAATGTAAATCTGATTGAACCCCAGCAGGAGAGAAGAGAATGTCCCCAGCAGGAGAGAGAGAATTTAACTTCAAACCAAATAAGAAATAGTTAATTCTCATTTTAATTCCATATTTAGCAGTTTTTTCTAGAATTTATTTTCTCTTCCACCTCTGATGGTACTTTTAGTAGTACCATTTTGACCTCGTGTAAGACAAAACTCAATAAAGGAAAACCTTTAGTAATAGTCAGGCAATTTATTCTTACATAATACAACATAACAGTTTTGTCTGGGTAAGCTGTTGGAGTAACACACAGAATGTCAGCCAAGGACTTACCAAAGACCCACCTCTTGGTCCAGGCATTATATAGCTTTCAGAAGGCTTTTACAATAATTGTGACAAGGGTTTCACGGAAATACCATACATAGTCTGTCTCCTCCTTATACAATTAATGTCTAAATGATTTACTTAGTCTTACATGTTATCAAAGGAATGTTGTAACATACTGTGTCTAGCTCCAACGGTCCACAGCCTCGCAATCAGCTATCGGCTAACCAAGGCCATTGTGGTATTTCCAGTAATCTGAGCCGCACTTCAGCAGTAAGGGGCCCCAACAGACAGACTGGCGTTAGACTGATACTCTGGAATTTAAGTAACAGAGTGATGATCTTTTGTTTGTATGGCCTAGTATAAGCTATATGAGTGACCATTGTCCACAGTAGACCATTCGTCCATCCTGCCTTGGGCCCTATAGCGTTATGGCGTCGTAGAGGGCGGGGGTGACAAATATCAACCCTCTGACACTAGCCATTCGTCCGTCATAGGAATTGGACTGTTCCAGATATTTTTATATTATATAAACATTCCTCTCTTGAAACATTAAATATGTTTCACATAAGTAATTACAGGCACTGGGAGAGTGCTGAGAGGACCCCCAGGAACAAGGGAGGTCTATTATAAATGGGACAGTGGTGTATGCTGTTGTGAGTTATAGTTCAACTGTCGTGGCAGCACCAATACAGAAGTGCAGCTGAAAAGCTGAAATGAATGAAAACAAAGCAAACAGGAAGCTAAGGAGCTACAGGTATTTCCTGTTTTTGAGGAACTAACGTGACTACGAACCGCTGGAACCGCACAATGAAGCAAGAGCTGTCTGAATATAACATGTAGCCTAAGATTTAAACAAATATATGATTATAGTGAAGTTAGGTTTCAAAATAAAGCAAAATAAAGCATTACAGAGAGATAATAAAAGGAAATCATTGCATAGAGATAATGAGACATAGTAATAATCATCCTAAGTAAGATAAAAATGTAAAAATGAAGATTTAGTAAAAATGAAAAATACTAAAATGAGGCTAAAAATGCTAAATTCAAACTTTTTTTCTACAGTTCTCTATTATCTAACATAACCCTTCTGCTATCAACTGTTCTTGTTCCTCTCTTTCTAGCTTCCTTTGATTCTCAGGCCCTTTCCTGACTTTCTAGGGCACATACTTGACCTTTTACTTCTTTTGCTGCCTCTCTCTTTCTCTTAGCTATTACGGGAAAACAACTCATCATAGAGTGGGGAGGCTGACGGCTCTATGTATGCCTTATGAGTTAATCTGTGTGTTTTTAGTCAGACGCACTTCTGCAGCATCCCCCGTCGCCCCCCTTTTCTCTACTTTGTATTGTACGGGAGGGGTAGAGCTTAGCTGTGGGGCTGGGGACAGCCTGCTTGTCTGTATCTGAGCTATAACTTTCAGAGAACTTATCTCTGAGCTGTTTGTCTTTTTTTTTCTCAAACCTCCCCCATAAGGCTGCGAAAAGTTTTATCTTATAGATGTAAATCAAATGTGAGCAGAAGTTGGAAGGTACTTATAGCACAAATTCTAACAAAGAAATATAGAGCAAGTATTAATGCTAGGATGACATGGATAGACTTAATGAAACTTCCAATGGAGTTGTTTAACCAGCTATAAAATTTTACCTAATCATTTGGAATAACTGAACTGTTCTATAAAAACATTACACTTATTGTAGCAGCTCTAAAACTTTGACTATATGACATTCAGCAAACATTTCAGAAACAATATGAGTACAACCTTCTTTTTCCTATCAAAACACATGATAATCTAAAATCATACTATTTTGGTCAGCTACTCTATTTTTTTTTTTGTAGATTTTACATTATGGGCAGGACTGGTCTTGGAATCTAGACTCTATTTAGTTCTAACATTAGCACATGACAGAGTTCTATTATTATGGTGTTTGTCATTTTGTTTATGTCAGTGCCGTTTACACACAACCAGCTACATAGAGAGCTGAGGACCTGGGGTAATAATACAATAATAAGTAATTACAGGAAACTTTCCTTTTAAAACCTTTTTAAACAGATACAATTTTACCTTTGTTGTTTTCATAACTAATCTAAAATTAAATATATAGAGAAAATGTTACATTATCACATTCCCATTGTTCTCATAAATTGCACACAATTTAACTATATCACATTCAATACTGCATGAATCTAAAACTTAAATTTAACCCATTTCAATATCAGTCCATCAGTTCATTATAGGGGAAAGTCCAATCAGAGAGACATCATGGCGGTGGATAGACATATGAAGAAATATTCAACAGTCACTTGTATTCAGTCAATGCAGCAGTCTCTGTAAAGTTCTTAAGAGTTCATAATCAGTCCATAGATTCGATATTAGGATAGGCAAAAATGTAGAGGCATCACAGATAAGAATGGCAAACTTTGAAATGGCTCTTTGTATGTATGTATGCAGAGTTTCTTTCAATGAGTGGTGTGATCAATGATAGCTGTTCTATTTGGAATGGATTGGAATCATCTCAACAGCTACTGATGGAATTTTGCTCAGATCACCAACCTGGAAACAAAGAGACAATGTGACAATATCTGGTGTTCTGGTAATACTGACTTGTCTAATGTACTAGCTAAAGAACTCTAATGAAACTACTGTATGAACTGTCAGTAATGAGAAGTGGTTGTACATTTATGATATGAGTGAAGGACGTTTGTTTTCTTGTGGTAAATTCAAATGGAGAAAGTCCACAACACCTGATAGGATTGTTGCAGAGAATTGATAGGACAGCTGGGAGTAAATCCAACCAAATGCTGCCAGTAATTGTTTTGTTGGAAGTGGGATGGTACAAAGACACAATTCCACTTAATATCAGTGTTATTTGAAAATTTGTAATAGAATCGAAAATTGAATTGTTTAAACTATCAAATACAACCTGTACTGTTTCCTTCTTATAACAAAATAATATTGATTAATCATAACCAGGAAAAACATTTAACAAGTTCTCTATTGTACCTTTATATATATTTATATATATATTTATATTTTTAGCCTAAATGAGAATGACATAGACCCATTTTAGTAGCATAATTTATTTCTACCAATTTGATAGTGAAATTACTGATTATCAGACAAAATCAACAATAAATTTAAGTCACTTCTGCATTTTCTTACACTTGCAGACGTGTGATACAAGATACACAAGTGCAAAGATTACGGAAGAATTTTTTTTTTTAGCAGCGGCACAAGCACATAAGCTGCATTTTTATGAACTAAAAACGTATTTAATTAGAAAAAATAGTAACAACAACATAACCCACAATATAATACTCCTCTCTTGTTGTACTGCAAATGCAGTACAATAATATGAAATAATAGATTCACATCTGTCTAGAGAATAATGAAAGGAATTTAACCTGTACCAATGAGTGAATCGGGTATGGATCCAAACTGCATCAAGTTTACCTTCATGTTGGTGTAAAAGATCCAGATGCAGGAGAGACAAAAAAAAATACAGATGAGTATGAAACAGTAAAGTTAAAAATATTTGCTGTGGTTAAAAGTTCCTGAGCCAGCTGCCTGACAAAAAAAGGGAAGTTACAAAACAGTGAGAGAAGTTAAGCATCTGAAATATTGTGCAACAGAGGATTCTGGGAAATGTAGTTTTTATGACAGTACCAGCAAATAGAATCCTTCTTGAACTATGAACTAGATTTCCTCTTAAAGGGTGCTGTAAATCTAATGCACCATTAAGTACTTCAGTGTGAAACAACTGACCATGATTTATTTGGTCGTCAGGACATTTGTCTTCAGAAGATTCAGGGGAAGTACTACTGTGAATAAGCTTAAAACATTCTGAACCATTATCTTCATTACTGGGGGCTGCACCGGCTGTGAAACCAAAAGTTCTGAGACTGTGTAACCCTGTATCACTCTAAAATTGCCAATAGGCACATTCAAAATAGCATTTAATTGCTCCTGAGTATCCATATAAAGGACTGGATCTAAGTTTGATGAACAAGGAGCAGAGAATAGGTGTAATGTCTCAGCTGTAGTATATGTGAGAAATATCACTTTCTATTGTTGGCAAAAGCCTGCTAGATCTAGTGGCATGCAATTAGTATAGTAAAATATTTACTCTTACACATATCCTTTATCTGTCACAGTAGAATTTCAAGTTGTGAGGGAAGAAAACTATCGCCTTCTGGCCAGGAAAACGCAGTCTTGTCCCCTCCACTGTGACACTTAACAAAGGCTTTGAAACTTAAAATGTTTTGGGCACTCAACTAGTATATCTAGGAGGATTGTTAGATATTCTAAACTGATGAAACATGTTTTTTTTCTTTCAGATCACATTTAAAACATAATACACTTAGAAAAGAGTTATCAATCTGACACATAAAGATAAAAAAAAAGAGAAATAAGGTTTTTTGAGACAAAAACTGCAACAGAGAACATTGAAAGAGACAACACTAATATTTCTGTTAAAATAGAAAGACAAGTGGAGTGAATTAACCTTATTCACGAGTAACCCATTCACAAACAGAAATACACAAGAGAACTAATGTTACTATGAGAATAAGAACAAAGAAGACAATGTTATGATAAGATAAGAATAGTGACATGATAGTCTAAGACAAAATGACAATATTTTAGTGACAGACACATAGAACAAATATTATATTACAAGAGGTACCTATGAAAACTTATAAACATTAAAGAGAACCAAAAACAGTTATGCAAACATATTCATTACAGACACATCAAAGTCATATAACCGTCAAGTCAAGTCAAGTCAAGTCCTTTTCTTTCTAACATACACACAAGTATTACATTCAAAATATGCTCTAACAGACCTGTAGGATGCAAAAAAGCTGAGCAGCAAGCAATGAACATTGGTTTATAAAACAAACAGGGCAAACAAACAGACATATAAACTGGAGTCACCTGCAGGAAAAATGATGTTATACTTTTCTCTGTAATTTAGAACAGGCTTACAATTGAGTGTAAAGGGAGAAAACAGGTTTGAAGTTGCAGATTGACAACACCTAAATGTTTGTAGGCTCTCGTTTTTTTTCTGACAATTCAAATGGACAGGAAAGTGATTCACACTTCACACTCTAAAGAATTTCCTTCAGAAAACCTAGTTTTCCATATTTCTGGCCTGCTAGGTCACCCCATAAACTCCTAAACAACAAACAGACTCTGAGATAGAGCCACAAATTCTCTCACACACCATCACACAGATATGACAGTTACACTATTGTTATTCACGCACTCAGCTAGGCAAACATTCAACATTCATGGATCCTTTTGCATACATCAAACAACATACACGTGTAATTTCTATTTCAAGATGTTTTAGACTACACTTCATGATAAGGAATAAGAGACGTATAAAATACAAAAACAGGAAGGAAACTGCGGATTCCTATCATGAATGGCAGATAATTTCAGCTGATTAACACAACAATTAACAAAACAATAGGCAAAAAGAAGTTAGAAAAACATATATACCCCACCCAGGGGTACTTACGCGCGCGAATCAATCATCCGTTAAAGTAAAGCTTTACGGGGAAACCGTCCTGGAAAAGAAAATATCCACGGGTAAACTATCGACATCCGAGAACATCCTCGGGTACACTCCAGTAGCCAGACTGGAGCCCTCCATTGCCTGAAAAAATGACTGGAAAAAACTGGATCACAGTCGGCGGTCACCATATGATGGTACTTTTAGTAGTACCATTTTGACCTCGTGTAAGACAAAACTCAATAAAGGAAAACCTTTAGTAATAGTCAGGCAATTTATTCTTACATAATACAACATAACAGTTTTGTCTGGGTAAGCTGTTGGAGTAACACACAGAATGTCAGCCAAGGACTTACCAAAGACCCACCTCTTGGTCCAGGCATTATATAGCTTTCAGAAGGCTTTTACAATAATTGTGACAAGGGTTTCACGGAAATACCATACATAGTCTGTCTCCTCCTTATACAATTAATGTCTAAATGATTTACTTAGTCTTACATGTTATCAAAGGAATGTTGTAACATACTGTGTCTAGCTCCAACGGTCCACAGCCTCGCAATCAGCTATCGGCTAACCAAGGCCATTGTGGTATTTCCAGTAATCTGAGCCGCACTTCAGCAGTAAGGGGCCCCAACAGACAGACTGGCGTTAGACTGATACTCTGGAATTTAAGTAACAGAGTGATGATCTTTTGTTTGTATGGCCTAGTATAAGCTATATGAGTGACCATTGTCCACAGTAGACCATTCGTCCATCCTGCCTTGGGCCCTATAGCGTTATGGCGTCGTAGAGGGCGGGGGTGACAAATATCAACCCTCTGACACTAGCCATTCGTCCGTCATAGGAATTGGACTGTTCCAGATATTTTTATATTATATAAACACCTCCCCATCCCATCATTGTTTATCTACAATCCCTGCTTCTCAAAATGTTTTCTTAATGTTCCAAGCTAATATTAGACACAGGGCTTCCTTTGTGGGAAGGTATTCAACAAACCTGCGCTTCTCTACCTAAAAATGGAAATAAATAATTGCTGATGTTATTCATTAAATCTAAGCCTATCATAATGAATCATACCTCAGTCAGCATGAGGGTCTCAGGCACAAGGGATTAATAGCTACCATTGTTCGCGATGTCAGTATCTCCATGGGAAACCCATTAACAGGAGGTGCATGAGGTGCATTTGCCTCTCTGTAAAGCCAACAGAAAAATAATGGATGTTTTATCTAGGTTTATGAACAGTTTTGGGACCAACAGCCATGGGACTAGATACATAAAAGATGCAATAAGATAATAAACAAAGAAATTAAAATAACTGTGCTTGGTTAAAATAACTGTGCTGTAGAGCAGTTGATAAAAATGAGCCATCTCTGCAAACATTATACCAGATGGGCCCTGGACAAATGCCCCTTTTAGCCATTTATTAAAACAGCCCAGACTACATTACTTTTTCATCTTTTCCTTAATATTTTGTAGCCCACCCGTGGGTTTGCTGTAGACGTGTGGTACAAGTGTGTGCTGCTTACAGTCTGTCATCTGAGCCCTGTAGTTAGACAACTCCCTGCAACTCAGAGCCATCTTAAAGGAGAAGTAAGCCCTAAAAGATTCAGCTTGTCAATAGCAGCAATGATCCAGGACTTCAAACTTGTCACAGGGGGTCACCATCTTGGAAAGTGTCTGTGACACTCACATGCTCAGTGGGCTCTGAGCAGCTGTTGAGAAGCTAAGCTTAGGGGTTGTCACTAATTATCCAGCAGAAAATGAGCTTGGTCTGTAATATGAGCTGGTGCTATTGGTTTCTGGGCTGCCATGTAGTAATTATCTGTATTAATCACTAATCAACCTTATATTGGGCCATTTCTATTCTATGTGGTTGTGTGGTTGTGTCATAGCCCACCTACAGTAAATTGGAAAGCAGCATTGAAGTAGTGTCACACGAGCAGGGGCATGTACCTGGAGAAAGCAGTGATGTAAGACAGGAGGGTAAGGGGGTCGGCGACCCTTCAGTGAGAAGGTCCCTTTATCCCATCAGTATAAGGGGTACCCGGAAAGGCAACATTAGCAGTAAATATCTTTGCCTCTTTCTATTTCTGTTAACGGATATACCTTACATCAGTATATATTTCAAATAACACTTTGAATATAAAGAATGTTACTTTTTATGAAGGTGAACTGCCCCTTTAATAGCACGTAAAACAACAGATTGTGGCATTTCTCACATCCTTACAGCAAAACAATGAACGTCTGCTCCCAGTGTTATGTTTTATCCAGAGCCTCAAGAAAAGAAACAAATTTAAAGAAGTTAAATTTGAGTTTATTGAACCAGGATACACAAAAACGCGAATACAAGTAAGGGATCTATTATGCTTAGAACCAGAGGTTTATTTAGATCACCATACCTTAAAGGAGAAAATGAGGTTGGCCTGTAATATAATCTGATGCATCATGCTACAGGGCTGATTATTAATTTCTGATGCTAATTGCACTGGTTTCTGAGCTGCCATGAAGTAATTATCTGTATTAATTACTAATCAGCCTTATATTGTGACATTTCTATTCTATGTGTACTGTATATTGTGAGTGGGTCCCTAAGCTCAGTAAGTGACAGCAGCACAGAGCATGTGCAGTGAATCAGCAGAAAAGAAGATGGGGAGCTACTGGGGCATCTTTGGAGACACAGATCTTTACTGCTAAAGGGCTGTGGTTGCCTTTGGCTGGTACAGAAGCACAAAACATCATGTACAATATTTTTAGCTACTAGCTTCTTTAGTTAAGCTTTAGTTCTTCTTTAAGTACCTGCCCACTGGCAGTTTAGGCAAATAAGTAGAGGACTAAGATTTCTTCAAAACAAAAACTTCTTTATTTATCCCAGGCATATTAATTCTAGTGATATCAGAACTGTACTCTTAACAAACTAGCGCATATTGATCCCAGGCATGTTACTTCTGGTGGCATCAGAACATTTGATTATAAAGAAATAGCACATGAATATAGCATGAACACATCTTTTTCTCAGTCAGCAGCATACAACTTTGCAATTGTACTCATGATCTGTCCTCTCTAGAGGTGGTAGTACTTACCTTAGTGCCAGTCCCCAGTGTAGTCTAGTCCCATTGTGGTGTCCTTGCTCCAGGAATCTCACTCACAGTGTCCCTAAAAACTCCACCACTTGTATCCCTATACTGGGTGTCTTATCGCTGTTTTATCACTGAAATCCTACCGGATTACTGGGTGTTTTATCACTGTGTGGTAGTGACATCACTATCCTCCTTGTTGGAGCCTTGAGCTGCTTGGCTAACTGAAATCCTACCTGTCTCTCATTCCAAGAGTGACTATAACAAAGTTATCACTGACTTTACTAATCAGGCCTGGCATTCTGCCCAGAGCAAATTTCGTACCCACCTCCCCACTTGGTGTAATCTAGGGAAAGAGCCCTAAGCCTGAATTGCCATTGCTTTTTTACTATACAGTTAGGTGTCCAAACTATAGGAGAAAGTGCTTGAATTAAATACAACTAAACTTTCAGGGTCCCTACAATTAATTTAGTTTTGCATCTAATCTTTTGGAGTTTATAACTTTTAATTCTCCAGAAAACCTCCTAAATCTAGCATTCCCTTAATTTTACAGACATTCTATTATGAAACAGAGCAATGGCTTTCTTGTTTGCACCTCTGGTGTCCTTTCCCTTCTAATTGTTAAGTACCAATACATGGTGATGATGCCTGGCATGCTTGACCCTAATATTCTATCTCAAACTATTTGGCATATGAAAGGAGAGAGCCCAGTTATAGCTACTTCTCATCATAGTGCCATGTACCCATTTATGTTAAGCCATTATGTCTCTATATACTGCATATTCTTCAACAACTTAAAGAAAATGTAAAGCCTCAAGATAAAGCATAACGAACTTTTGCAATTAACATAATTAATTTTTTTTTTCTTTCTATTATATTTCATTGGAAATAACACTGCCACCTGCTGGTCATTTAAGCTGACTGGACACTTTCAGTTGAACATCTTTTTTAAAAAAGGGGAAAGGAACATTCTGTTTGGTACTATATAGGAATTGATGTTGGTGAATGAAGAAGAGACATCTGATGTTACTCTGGTCAGTTCTAGGTAGAGCAACATCACAAGACATTTATTTTCTCACAGAATTTAGTTTCTTTTTGCAAGTGCAATTAAATTAAATGCAAATGTGTGGAGGAAACAAGAGGTGTTGTAGAACTGTACCTATCAGCTGCTCAAAATAGAATTTATGGATGCCAGTTTTTAAAGGAGAACCAAACCCTTAATTATAAAAACCCATACCCTACATAGAGTCCCCTCCCTGTTCCCCCCAGCCTAGCTGTTACCTTCGGTAAATGCCCCTAACTCTTTAGTTTAGATTCAGTGCAGCAGAGCTCACGGGCGCCATTTTCTTCTCTTAGGTCTTTTTCGGGAAGTAAGTGCCGTACCGGAGCTTGCGCAGCTGGAGCAGTCTTTTTGCATGTGCCAAAATTGCCGGAAATTGCCCAAGCGCCGGAAGAAGACCCACAGATTACCGAAGGGCCGGAAGATGGTGCCCGTGAGCTCCGCTGTGCTGAATCTGCAAAGAAAGGTAAGTAAAGAGTTAGGGGCATTTACTGAAGATAACAGCTAGGCTGGAGGGGGAGTGGGGTCTATGTAGGGTAGGGGTTTTTATAATTTGGGGGGTTTGGTTCTTCTTTAACCAAAATAATTTATTAACAGTCACAATGGTGCTGGCAGTACACAGTAAAGTGGTCAAGGTACATTCTGTTACAAAGCATATCACACACTGACACTGCCCTGAGGACAGACTTGACAGGATCCCACTTCACCTCTGTGACACCTTTTAATGGACCTGTTTCCAATGGAACCTCCAGGGAAATCCTCTAACCTGATTCCCTTTCCAATATAATCCCAACACTCCTAAAGTGTACTCTGAAGCTACACCTACCACTACCTAATATCTCATTTATGGGGACCTTGTATCCCTGCCTGGGTCCCAGCCTCCCCAGCACCATTCACCCTATGAAGACCAAACAGGAAGAGCAACCTGCTCCCACAAGTGGTCACCGCCCACCCCAGCCAATAGGGAACACATCCTGCCCAGGTATCCAGGTTACAGGGATCAGGACTTCCTGCCAGAAAATGGAGGGAAAACCCTAACCAGTACATTTCTGAAGGAAAGAAGTGTCTGCATTTCTCTTCTAATTATGTTTCTGTTTGCAGAGGAAAACTTCTGCCTTCATGTGACTTTTGACCACAGCCCAGAAATAGCCCCAAATAATTGTCTGCTGTAGTTTTTCTGTGATGTTTGCTCTGGAAAGACTTCAATAATTACAGCGCTAGAGCCGTTATAAGTTTTCATAGCAAGGGGGAAAAAGCCATGTTTTGGTTTTAATTAAAGGAGAAAGGTCATCACTTTGGGTGCCAAAAGTAAGGCACCCCTAAGTGATCGCATGTACCTGAAACCAGCATCGATTCTGTCATAGGAGCCGTCTGAGGCTCTTCCGCAATAGTACAGCAGAATTTCCGGTATAAAAATTGAAAATTCATCTCTTAAAGGCGCAGGAGCGGCCTTTTGCCGCCCCTGGAAACCTCTCTGGCGCTGTTGCCTGAGGCGAGCGTCTCAACTCGCCTCATTGGCAGAGCTGCCTGAAACCCCTCCTATCAATAGAAAACTGCACCAGCCTGGGATTCTTCCAGCAAGCACCACGGATCGATCGTCCACGCTTCTTCTTTTTTCTCGTGGCTGCACATGCAAAAGCCAACCTTTAACGAAAAAGTCAGCTATTTCATTTTACTGCACATGCATCTGCCCCGGGAAACTTGAAGATGGAAGAAGCCGGTAGATGATCGCTCTGTGGTGTTCGCTGGAAGAATCCCAGCAGTTTTCTCCTAATAGGTGCACCGGCCTGGGGTTTCCGGTAAATACTTGGGGGTGCCTAACTTTTGGCACCCTCAGGTTAAAAGACCTTTCATTCTCCTTTAAATCTTCAAGTTTTAGAAGCGAGGTATGATTAACCCCCAAGAAAGTCAGTTAAAAGGACAAGCATAAAACATTAACATGACAAACACTAAAATATATATGACACAGAAAAGCACAATTGTTTTATTTATCAGTAAATCAAAGGCATATGAAGATTTTAAAAAAAGTTTTTTTCCCCTTTGGATCAGTTATTAAAGTGCCTGTGTTGGGAGCAATGCAGTTTTCTTTTTTTCTGTCTCAACTAATACAATCATTCCATGGGACACTTGTCAGTCGAAAAGTGCTGTAAGCAAAGTGCAGTTTTAAGAGCAGTAAAAATAATTTTCTTTTCCCCCCTCAATGCAGTGTTTTTCCTAGAGTTTCAGGGTCATTACAGACACAAGGGGGCGATGCAATTGGACCTGATTTAGCAAGATTACTGCAACGGCTTCCACATTTTGTTGCAAATGAGATGAAATTGTGTGTAAGTAAGCCTGGCGTAATTTCTCTTTAGGCACTAGTGTGCTTCGTCTATTGATGGTGGGCACATAGGGAACCCGGAAGCTACTGCTTGTCCAGGAGATGGTGGCAGCTCCAGGGTTCCCCTTTGTTAACAGGCCTTAACTCTCCTGGCACTTCCTCAGGGTCTATGAAGCTCCAGGAGAGTTAAGGCACGAAACACGTAGGTTTTCTCACCAACCCACTGCCAAATGTTCACTAGATGTGCACAATAAAGCCGCATGATTATTGAGCAAGACACGTCTCCTCTGAATCCTTCGGTCAGCGCTGCACACCGGGTTAATTTTTGCACAAATGTTACTGAAATGTCCCTACTTTCTCTTTGATCTCCTGTGTTGAACAGCCAGAAAAAGATACAACGTTTCTTAAACTAAATTGGCTTTTGGCAGAGAGCCCAGAATATGTGGCAGGTGCACTTAGATACATTTGTAACAATGTCAGATAAGCAAAGAAACAATTGTAACAATTTAAGATAAGCAGGTCTCTTGGGGAAACTGTGACTTGCATCTTAAAGGGCAATTCACCTTCATTAGCAAAACTGGAATAACACATAAAAAACATAGAAATGTGTTCAAACTTTCATAACCTTCCAAATTTTGTAAAATGAACACGGTAATTAGGGGGTGTATCTACTGACAGCGGGGAAATGGCAGGGACTGTAACTGCACTTGCGGACGTACATGTGCCCTCATGGGTGCATCTATCTGTAAGAACAAAACAAAGGGGCAACTTTATTAATAATCGATGCAATTTGCTGATGTCTCAGTTTGATCTGTAATAAGTCTGCCTCTATGGGCATATAAAATGATTCCCCCCCCACACCCAAAAAATTTGTGTAAAATAAATTGTGCATGTAAAAAGTTCCATTGTTGTCATATGTGAAGCAACGTATAGAGGTCAAAAACTTTCACCCCACAGGACAATGATAGGGGCACTTAGCACCTGCACTGGAGCCACAAGGCAAAACACTGATCTGCACCTAACTTGCAAATCTCAATAAATCTATATAGTGGTGCTGAATGCATTGTATTCATGGGGCAAACATAGGTTCCTGCACTCACAGGGCAAGATTTTTTTCGCTCTGCCTGCACATGTTACCCATCATTACCCATCATATATCACAATTACAGAAATAATTCATTACAGAGAATGAATGATGTTATGTATCAAGCCAAATATCATGATTTCTGTCATTATTTTAAACCCATTAAAGTCAATGCAACAAATGTAACCAGAGATCTCTACTTTGATAAGTCATGTAAACAATTATTTTATGCTGCTTTATTCAAGGTGTTCGCTCTTACTGTATATTCCAGAATTTTACACAAGGTTTGCACAAATTCAGATGACAGGACCCAGCTAACACAATTCCCCACTTTTAATTAGAAATGGACATAAAAATGAATTATTTCACGGGGAGGTGTTGTTTTTCATCGCTAGCAGACCACCCCTCTATTGCTGTTGTTCACAGCGCTGCTTGCCTCAGTATCCACCTGCCAGCTACCTGCATTAGGATTCTTCTTTTCTTCCACTCAATCTCTGAGGTTCTTGTGCGATTGCTGCGACTGGTAACAAATTGGTCAGTCAAAGAGGTTATACTGTATTTTTCACTTGACAATGAGTATCAGATATTTTAGCTACTTCTATCCTCAACTGATACAACTAGGAGCCCATATGGTATTATTTTGGACTCTTTTATACTGAAAATATGTACTTTTGGGCACATTAATGCCAAATTATTACACATTTTTAACACGCAATATGACGGCACATGTACTTCTGCAAGTGCACTGAACAAAGTGCAATTGTGAGCGCAATCACCATGTTTTTCCCACAGTCCAGTGTTCTTCCCAGAATTCCAGCATCATTGTGGATGCTTGACACAACAATTGCTCCCAATTTTCCAAAATGACTGCACATGCGTTTTGTCACATTACAGATTAAATTGCTCAGAAGTCCACCTGCCATCATTTCTGGTGTTTGGCATAGTGATTTTTCTCATCTTCTTGTATTGTTTTGACGATAATGGCAACATTGTCTCATCATCTACTTAGTCCCACCTACTGAAACAAAATTGCCAATATAATTTCTAAATTAAAACTGGCATCCGTGATATTTACAACCACCTAATTAACTTTGTTGAATATTCATTATTCACTCAAGGGAATATAGACCAATACTGTGTTCATTTTGCTTTGCTAAAAAGTTCAGGCATGGATGAAGTTATGAGGAGTAATTTCCACAAATGTAATATTGCAGTATGGGAAGAAGGGAGAATGGTTTTATATCTGTCAAAGCCATCAATAAGAACTGTTTTATTTAGGGATGCACTGGATCCACTATTTGGGATTCGGCCGAATCGCCGAATCCTTTGTGAAAGATACCAAATACCAATCCAAATCCTAATTTTCATTTGCAAATTAGGGGAGGGAAAGGTTTTTTTTGACGAAAAGTTACATGATTTCTCTTACCTCCCCTAATTTACATATGAAAATCAGGATTCGGTTCGGCCAGGCACAAGGATTCGGCTGATTCTGAATCCTGCTGAAGAAGGCCAAATCCTGGCCAAATCCCGAACCGAATCCTGGATTCAGTGCATCCCTAGTATTTTCCCCACTTTTCACCATGAAGTGAGAAATTAGGGGAAGTGAAGGAGTTGCCGTAGATAAGGAGAATAATGCAGTGACTGCTTTATGTTTATAACAGTAGTTGTTAACTAGTCTGAACTTGAACTGACATTTCTGTAGGGAAAAATTTCCACTTTATCCTTTCCCATCCCTAATTTGCAAATGCACATCAGGATTTGGATTCAGTTTGGTATTCGGCTGAATCTAATGTCATGTGATTCCCAAGGATTAAATAACGGCATGGGACCTGTTATACAGAATGCTTGGAACCTGGGGTTCTCTGGATAACAGAACTTTCCGTAATTCACATCTTCGTGCCACTTCCAGAGCAATTTGACTAAACTGGAAAACTGGGCAGCAAACGTTTATATGAGGTTTGATGTCGAAAGTACAAGGTTATGCACTTTGGTAGAAATAACATAAATGAAAGTTATACACTATATGGCGCCTCTTTAAGTGAGAAAGATTTGGGGGTTAAGCAGCATCATAGACATGATTTATAAAGTTGTAGACACAATGAACCCACAGATAAATCAGATTTGCAGTTTAACCACAGAAAAAGAGATTTCAATGCAGTTCTGTCCTCCAATAGAAATATAACTTTGCTCTTCTTATTTTCATAGGGAATAGTAAATTAAGACCAGCCGCAGTGAAAATTCTATAAAAGAGCCGCCCCACCAGCCCCCAAGTAACTTTTCTTATGACGATTTGCAGTTGCCGAGCACCATTTAGAGATAATTGGGTATACTCGGGGAAAAAAATAATTACAGAACAGACATTTAAAAGTCAAAAACATGATTATAAGCCAAGGAAGAAGAAAGGTATGAAAAGTACTTCTGAGAACCACAGTAATTGGAAATTCAAAATGAGTGTGAACTTTTTTTAATGAGTTTTTCAATCAGCGAGTGATGTAAATAGCTCTTCATATGAGTCATGCGTAGATGGTGCTCTGCTTGCCTTGCTGACCTGACCTCCCTCCCCTTCATTATTCTTATATCTTCTTTCACTCTGGGCCTGCTCCATTGATATATCTAATTAACTCTACGGTAAGACTTTTATATGGCATTTTAGAGAGCCGCAATGAAAGGCTTAATATCAAAAATAATTAAAAATAATGCAATAATAGTGCATAGCAGGCTACTTGCTTCAGACACTGGTTATTATAAGTCCCCATTTCTTTGTGACACAGCTGCTAAAGAAAATGATGGAATCAAGTTTTAAAAACCCCTAGAATGTAATAGGGAATAAGGATTTAATCCCTCCTTTATTGTTTAGTAGACCTAGCTATGGACTGGGTCAGTTCAAAGGATAAACGTTCACTTTTGCCCTTTGATAATATGCCTAAAAATCCCATAGAAATGAATAGAGAGAGGTTAAAAATCCCAATAAATGGAGAGAGGCCAAATTTCACATTTCTGGCAGACTGTGGTAAGCTCTTTTATAAATATACTCATCAAATCCCAAAAAATCGAGCAATTCGGATTTTCTCTCGATTTTGTTGAGGCTTTTCCCAACCCGACCTTTTGCAAGCTGATTATTTGATAAATATGCTAAAATTGTGGATGGGAGTTTGGTCAAGCTTGGTTTAATAAAAAGATGAGATAAATTTGAGTTTCTGTAAATAACCCCCTTAGTGTTGCACATATTTACAATATATATTACAATACAGAAATTGCACAGACAGTGGGAACAAATGCTGAAATAAATGAAATATATTCAGTGCCATGTGTTAAGATACATAGGTGGAAATGAGGTAGACCATACAGTCTAAAATAGTAGCTGTGCTAATACAACATGCTTGAGAAACGCTCTTTATAGCAATTTTTATTAGCATGCAAAGTGTCTAAATAGTGAAATAAAATCAACTGCAAATAGCCTTAACCTTTCAGGCAACATTTACTCAGAAACTCAATTAATTTATTTCAGGGTTCACTGTGTGCATAAGATTAACTGAGCTGAAAGGTTTTTGGAACACATATTACATGCCTTTACCAACCTAGTATCCTGAGGAGGTGACTTGCATTAAAGCAGTATGGGGAAATATGGAAGCCTTGGGATATCTGCAGATAGTCTATAAAAAAAGATTGCAAGCTTCCCAAAATACAGGCAAATAATGGGGAAATTTGGAAGCCTTGGGATATCTGCAGATAGTCTATAAAAAAAGATCGCAAGCTTCCCACAAAACAGGCAAATAATGGGGAATATGGAAGCCTTGGGATATCTGCAGATAGTCTATAAAAAAAAGATTGCAAGCTTCACACAATACAGGCAAATAATCAATATGTTTGGTCTCCTGTAAGATAAAGGTTCATGGACCACCACCAAAATATACTTTATGGCTCCCCATACCTGTATTTCCTATACATCCTGGACCCAATATATTTTCTTAACCATAAGCTTAATATAAAGAGAAATCAGGGAAATGGTTCTACTTTGCAGAATAAGAAAACCAATGTTCCTGTTAAAGTTAGAAATAATTTTTGTTTTTCGGGCTATTTTTAAAAAAATAAGAAGTTATTCCCCATTTTCTAACAGCTGTTACTTCAACCAGGGGATCCTTGTACAATGATTGTCTAACTGTCCAGATAGAACTATGAACAACATTAGTAAAAGTAAAACTGTGTAGAAGCTGGTACATATAATATCCAATATAAACATATCAGTACAGATGGAGGAATAAATAGTTAGAGTAGACCTTATTAATAAATGTATTTGTCCCCTTGGCATCCGTGTGCTTTCTCATATAGTTTTTATTCTGGGTTGGTTTCATTGAATTCCAGGGATAATGAGATGCACATTTTTTTCCCTTATATAATACTTAATGGTCTATATTAACCCCATCAGACAAATAAAATGCATATAGACAACTGCAATAAATAAGCAAGCTAGATAGGTCACTAATGCATATAGACTAGTTTCCAAGTATTCTTAATCTTAATCTTGCTGTTTTATCCAGTCAACAACCTTCAGAAGGGATAGAAGATGGTCACGCTGTCCCACCAGGAAGAAGTTGGATTTGGGGAGAAGAGAGGCAGGAGACCTTGGCACAACAGAGAACTTGAACAGGATCAGGGCTTTTTCAGCAAGTAGCAGGATATCTTTGACATTTGGCCATTCATGTTGTCTACAGTTACAATTTTGTTCCTTACTATCCAGAGATTTGGAATAACTTCTGGAGTCTTCACTTCATAAAGCCCCTAACTATGCTCTTACTCAGTTCTGTCCAACTGGTGGGCCCTATGCACCCCCCCTTGTGTGGCCCCCAAATTAAAATCTGCCTGATATGACTGCTACTTTGTGTGAGTTTAAAAGGTATCAGTACTGAGATTCAATGACCCTGCATTGTATACACCTCAAAATCCTGTATTGTTCTCACCTGTAACACCTCTATTGTTCATATCCATGATGCTCTGTACTGTTTACAGCTCAGACTCATTGAAAGTGCCCACATTGTTCACCTCTTCACTAGTGATGGGATTATCTGTCCCGTTTTGCTTCGCCGAAAAATTCACGAAACTCCAGAAAAATTTGCGAAATGCATTGCAGCCAATGGGCATCAAAATTATTTTGACATGTGACAATATTTACACAAGTGACAATTTTTACATGCACGACTTTTTTGTCCAAATGCTTTAAAATCAATGGGCGTAAAAATAATTTGGACTCAAGACAATTTGCACAGTACCGCTAACGTAACTCTATCTAGAAACCGCACGATAACTCTTGATAGAGTCCAAGCGCCCTTCTAGCTATAGCCAGAGAGTAATCACCAATCCTAGACTTCTGTTTTGTGGGTGCACACCCAATGTGGCCATACAGTATTATAAACTGCACTTGCTTTGACATAATTTAGGGTATGCCACATGCCCCCTCTCAGGGGCTATTGCTGAAATTTGAGGGCTTTGTACTTAACCTTATTCATATAGTGGGTGCTTCAACATTTCCCTGTACCAAATATATTGTACACTGTCTCTTTCTTTCTGTTGCAGCAGATGTGCTTATTGGTAGTTTTATGGTACATTTTAAATTGTTATCTTAAAATATTATAATAGGCCCATTCGTACTATAAACGTTTCCATAAAATATATGCTTGTTTTAAAACAGTTATTATAGCTTCAAAAATTCTGCGGCATATGTATGTCCTATACAATACTGATTTAAGTATTTACTTTATAGACTCCCTGCCACGAGTTGTTTCCCCAGTCAACATATTAGTCAGTATTGTGGAACATTGAGTTCTATTAAATGAACAATATAAACTTGGGAACAATCTCAGGTTAAATTGTCTGTATAATGTACAGAGGTTGTTTTGTTTTTTTACGGCTGAGGTTCTGATATATGGTAATAAAATCATGTAGAATTAATTTTTCCATGTTCATAGTGAGTCAATCTAAAATGACTGGTGTATGAACAAACCAAAGCATTCAAGGGATGAATAAGGGGTTGTTATTGAGATCTTATCTAGTTTACAGTCATTGGCGTAACTATAGAGGAAGCAGACCCAGCAGTAGCTGGGAGGCCTGGGGAAAAGGGGGTCCTAGACTGCGGGGTCTGCTTCCTCTATAGCTCACAAGAACCCCCCCTCTCTTACCTGCAGCGGAGGAAGTAGAAAGCATCAGCATGGGGCAGGTAGTGGGCAGAGTCTGTGTGGGGAGTGGACGAGGTCTGGGCTGGGAGTGGGCGGATCTGGGCTGGGAGTGGGTGGGTCTGGGCAGGCAATGGGTTGTGTTTGGGCAGAGGCAGGAAGTGGGCAGAGGCAGGAAGTGGGTGGAAGGATGGGGATCGGACTGCTTTAGGCCCCCCGGCACACTCTAGTTACTCCAATGATTACAGTACTGAACCCCAGGTCCTATACACTTGTAAGGCACTACCAGTAAATCCAAAGGGTAGTACATATAGAAAATATGTTTTGTAAATAGGGAGGGCATGTAAAATCACATTTTTATTTTCTTTTTATAAGAAACCTGACTGAATGCAGTGAAATTCTCCCTTCATTTACAGCTGTGGATAGGTATTGTCAGACGGTCCCTAACTGCTCTGCGGGGAAACAATCATACTTATGAACAGCAGGGGGAGCCCCCGCCTTACTTACCAGCCATGTAGAACTCAAGCAGCTTTGTTTGTTTCCCTGTAGAGCAGTTGGCGACTGTGTAGAGATTTGTATTGGATTTTATTTTTGCCTTAACATCCCCTTTACTGTTTCCAACTCTAGCTGCAGGGACAAAGATCATGGAGCCAGATTTAAACTGATACACTGGGATTCTATTTGGAGGATTATTTTGCTGCAGCCACTGGTTCTGCAGAGTTGGAGAAAGTTTGTATTAAACAATACAAAAACTATAAAATCCAAATTAGATTACATGACAACACAGGACCCAGTGCAGTCTGTTTATTCTGATTATTAATCAGTCTTGCTGTATTGGCTTCTGGCGGATATTAATTGACTTGTTTTGATAATTTTTGATGATCCCTAAGCAGCCCAAACCCCACTAAGCATGTGCACAGTCTTGGTCTTGCAAAGATGTTAAACAAAGTTACAAGATGCTTGTGGACAACTTTGACAGCATAAATCATTTGTTTTATTAGACTTGTGGTGCAGTAAGTTCATGTTTATGTTTAGTATACTAAATATAGCATTTCTAGCATTATTCTATTTTAAACTTTATTTCCCCTTTAATGAACATTTTTTGACACTATGTCTCAAACCAGTAGCAGCTCATTGTAACCTTATAAAAGTGATTTCATCTCCTGGTGTCCGAGCATAATACAGTAATTGCATGCACAGATGGCTATATTTCTCCTATTATTGAGCCCCAGGGACTATTCCCAGTCATTCCGACAAACTCATTACTGTTTCTACACACATAAGGCATCTTGATACACCTCAAGCTAATTTTTTTTTCCAAATAGCCATAGGATTGTATTAAGTAATAGCTCCATTCATAACAATCTCTTTGATCTACACTCTTTTAATATGAGTCTTTTGCCGTCTCACAGAGGTATGATGTTCAACGTGTCACTCTATGCAAGGTCTTCACTACCATTACTGCTCTAGTCTGGTAGACTCTTTTTGTAAGAAGAGGGATTCGCCCAGTGGAAGAGCCAATAATAATACATGTATGAGATCCGTTATCTGGAAACCATTTTCCAGAAAGCTCTGAATTACAGAAAGGTTGTATAACATAGACACCATTATAATCAAATAATCCTAATTTTTAAAAATTATTTCTATTTTCTCTGTAATAATAAAACAGTAGTTTGTACTTGATCCCAACAAAGATATAATTAATCCTTATTGGAACCAAAACCAGCCTATTGGGTTTATTTAATGTTTACATGATTTTCTTAAGGTATGAAGATCCAAATTAAGGAAAGATCCATTATCCCAGGTCCCAAGCGTTCTGTATAATAGATCCCATACCTGTACATACTTTAATATCCAAACTTTTAATCTCATGGATTGTCAAAATAGAAGATGTCAGAATCTTAGCCCAGTACTAGGGATGAGTGAATCTGTCCCGTTACACTTTGCAGAAAAATTTGCAAAACTTTTTTGTTGTGCGTATTTTATCATGCGACAAAATCTTTTGTTGTGCATCATTTTTGTAGCAGGCTACATTAGAGTCTATGGGCATTTTTTTCGTGGCACCTTGTTTCTGCTTTGGGAGGGCAAAATCACAGTGTACTGCTACACTCACTACATTGGGCCAGATTCAATTCAGTGAGAAAAAGGTTTATCACAGGAAAACTCATGGATGAGATTCTATTTGAGATGCAATTCAATTGAGAAAAACTCATCTCTTGTTTTATCATGTAAAAAATCATTTGAAATCTATGGGGAGAACACTGGAACTGAAATTGGAGAAAAGTTTTTTCTCAGATCTCTTTGGTTGATGTGGAAGGCAAAGGATAAAATAACGTATGCGTTTAGCAGATGTAGGGGTCTGGTAAATTAGACACCCCTAATAATATTGGCAGGCAAATCCCCAGTGGTATAGACACCTAAATGGGTCATAACAGGGGATCTATTTCATTATTCTGCCTTAGGCTATGCCCATGGTGTTCACAATAGTGACCAGTAGCTGGCACTGTGCTAAAGTATAAAGTCCTTGGTAGCCATGTGCTCAGGGTCCTTCTTGTGCTGGCTCTAGCCTGGCTCTAGCCTGATCAGGCAGGCACAGCATGAGTGGAACCTAGCCAGGTCAGGTCTAGTAAGGATAGGCTACTCACCTTAAGAGGTCACTCTAGGAGTGACAGATAGACAGGCTATTTAGCTGAGCATTTTAAGGCTCCGACAAGGAGAGTTAGAGGAATTAAGATTAGGTACTAATGGCCCAGAAGAAGGGACGAAGTGTATAGATTTAGTGATTCCCCTGGGTTCCACTTCAGCAAAAGGCTGAAATTGCTAATTGTATTGTGTATGTTCTCTTCCCTGAGGGGACTAATACTGACCAAAGGTGCTGTGAGTATATGCCTATCCACTGTTGATATATGATCCTGTTTGCTTTTATATACACTCCACTAGGGATTGTAATTGTTCAATAAATATGTTCATGTTAAGTTATAAGAACCAATGGCACCCAGTTATTGCACCCTGAACCAAGTTACAGTTACACTACACCCTGCCTCCACACCGTGGCTTACTCCCTAAGTTTTAAAGTCTCATCTGGAGCACAGTATTGGGTGTGGAGCTTATAGATAGAGAACGGTGCAGCAGTTTTATGAAAATTTTGCCCGCTGGCGAAATATGGAAGTTTTTGGTGAATCTGTGTCCGGTATAATTTCTTAAGCAAAATTCTAAAACAGCAAAGAAAGACTTAAGAAGAAATGATTTAGAATGAATGAATGAATGAATGAATGAATGAATGAAACTGCATGATGTATTTAAAATATGGTTATGAAGTAGGAGTCTAAGTTTAACCCCACCAGTTTACAGACAACATTAAGGACAGATTTATCAAAGTGTGACATTAGAATTCATCCGCTTTCTATTCATTCCCGTGTGATTTTTAGAAGTATGTTTATCATTGGATTACTCAGGAATGTACAGTATATCCCACAGAAATTAATAGAGAGTTAAGGGCCCAGATTCAATTCAGTGAGAAAAAGGTTTATCATGGGAAAAATCATGGGCGAGATTCTATTTGAGATGCAATTCATTTCAGAAAAACTTATCTCACAGTTTGGGCCAGATTCAATTCAGTGAGAAAAAGGTTTATCACCTGAAAAGTAGTGATGGGCGAATTTCCCTCGTTTCACTTTGTTGAAAAATTTGCAAATTTCCTGCAACATTTGCGAAACTGAGAAAGATTAGCGAAACTCGAATTTTGACGTCGGCGTCAAATTTTTTTTGACGCCAGAGACAATTCCGCCGCTGGCGACAATTACGACATGCAGTAAAGTCAATGGGCACCTTTAATTTTCAATGGCGTCTGAATTGTTGCCGGCATCAAAAAAAATTTGAAATGTATCTGTCGGCGTTGAAAAGCAGAAATTTGCAGCGAATTCGCACCTGGCGAATAAATTCGCCCATCTACTACTGAAAAGTCATAAACTCACGTGAGAACTCTATTGAAGTCTATGGGGGAAAAAACTGGAACAGAATTTGGAGAAAAGTTTTTCACGTGATAAACCATGAGAACTTTTTCTTACTAAATTTAATCTGACCCAATGAGTTTTCCTGTGGTGATCTCTAATTTTACACTTTGTTAAGCCTGCCTTAAGCAGTTTCTTGCACATAATATAAAATTGGTTCAGTTCATTTTGTGCTGTAGCTACTGTAGCACTTACTCATAGGCTTAGAATTATTATTGCTTGGTGCAGCATGAAACGCATAAGGCTGAACTGGTTACATTTTCTACAACAAACTACATTATTTCTCCAGTAAAATCTGAATCTCCACTCCTACATAAAAAGAAGAATTTCCAGCACTTTGTGACAGGGCAGCAAGAGGATTTCTGTTTAGTTAGCTTTAATAAGTCTGGTCTGGGATGATCTCTTGTATTCCGTGACACACTTCTGAATATGATTTATTTACCTCTGTAATCTATCTATCTATCTATCTATCTAGCTATCTAGCTATCTATTATCTATCTATCTATCTATCTATCTATCTATCTATCTATCTATCTATCTATCTATCTATCATCTATCTATCATCTATATCTATCTATCTATCTATCTATCTATCTATCTATCTATCTATCTATCTATCTATCTATCTATCTATCTATCTAACTATATATCTCTCTATATATCTATCTACAGTTAGGCCCATAAATCTTTGGACAGAGACAACTTTTTTCTAATTTTGGTTCTGTACATTACCACAATGAATTTTAAATGAAACAACTCCTTTCAGCTTTAATTCAGTGGGTTGAACAAAAAGATTGCATAAAAATGTGCATAAAAATGTGAGGAACTAAAGCCTTTTTATACTTTATTTCAGGGGCTCAAAAGTAATTGGACAATTGACTCAAAGGCTATTTCATGGGCAGGTGTGGGCAATTCTTTCATTATTTCATTATCAATGAAGCAGATAAAAGCCCTGGATTTCAGGGGGGGGTGCTTGTATGTAGAAGATTTTGCTGTGAACAGACAAAATGCGGTCAAAGGATCTCTCCATGCAGGTGAAACAAGCCAGCCGTAAGCTGCAAAAACTAAAACAAACCAATTCAAGAAATTGCTACAATACTAGGAGTGGCAAAATCTACAGTTTGGTACATCCTGAGTAAGAAAGAAATCACTGGTGAACTCAGCAACGGAAAAAGACCTGGACGACCATGGAAGACAATAGTGGTGGATGATCTCAGAATCATTTCCACAGTGAAAAGAAACCCCCTCACAACAGTCAAACAAGTGAACAACACTCTCCAGGAGGTTGGCGTATCCATATTCAAGTCTACCATAAAGAGAAGACTGCATGAAAGTAAATACAGAGGGTGCACTGCAAGGTGCAAGCCACTCATAAGCCTCAAGAATAGAAAGGCTAGATTGGACTTTGCTAAAAAAAAAAAATCTAAAAGAGCCAGCACAGTTCTGGAAAAACATTCTTTGGACAGATGAAACAAAGATCAACCTCTACCAGAATGATGGCAAGAAAAAAGTATGGAGAAGACATGGAACAGCTCATGATCCAAAGCATAGCACATCATCATCATCTATAAAACATTTGGGAGGCAGTGTGATGGCTTGGGCGTGCATGGCTGCCAGTGGCACTGGGACACTAGTGTTTATCCATCATGTGACACAGGACAGAAGCACAAGAATGAATTCTGAGCTGTTCAGAGACACTGTCTGCTCAAATCCAGCTAAATGTAGTCACATTGATTGGGAGGCGTCTCATAATACAGATGGATAATGAACCAAAACCTACAGCCAAAGCAACCCAGGAGTTTTTTAAAGAAAATAAGTGGAATATTCTTGAATGGCCAAGTCAGTCACCTGATCTGAACCCAATTGAGCTGCATTTCACTTGTTGAAGACTAAACTTTGAACAGAAAGGCCCACAAACAAACAACAACTGAAAGCCACTGCAGTAAAGGCCTGGCAGAGCATTAAAAAGGAGGAAACTCAGAATCTGGTGATGTCCATAGTCAATTGTCAATTGTCCAATTACTTTGAGCCCCTGAAATGAAGTAAATGTGTTAAAAAAAGGCTTTAGTTCCTCACATTTTTATGCAATCTTTTTGTCCAACCCACTGAATTAAAGCTGAAAGTCTGCAGTTCAACTGCATCTGAGTTGTTTCATTTAAAATTCATTGCGGTAATGTACAGAACCAAAATTAGAAAAAAGTTGTCTCTGTCCAAAGATTTATGGGCCTAACTGTACCTATCCATTATCTATCTATCTATCTATCTATCTATCTATCTATCTATCTATCTATCTATCTATCTATCTATCTATCTATCTATCTATCATCTATCTATCATCTATCTATCATCTATCTGCCTGTCTGTTGGCTATCGGATGGATACATTTGGCAAGTTAACTCAACCTAATGTATATTTGCATTAATCCTGGAGGGTTCCTAACTAAAGATAAATACTCTTGCTACCCTGTCACAAAGTGCTTGAAAGTTCTCTTTATTTAGAAGTGGAGATTCAGATTTTACTGGAGAAATAATATCATACTGACAAACAGTTGCAAGGCTGCAGAAATTGTAATTTCCAAAGAAATGTCAGGTCATTAGAATGATAAGACCATGAAGTGTCTCTAAGATAAAGCATTCTAGATGTGTTTTGTCCACAGACAGAACACTTTAAAAATCCAAATAGATACATATTCCAAGATTACCGATACAAATAAATATGTAATCCAGTCAGCCCTCTAACTGCCTTTCAAGTTGGTCCCCATCGAGTGTTTTTGAACCATTCCCAGATGGATACCTCCTTAATTTCAAAGATTAGTTTTTTTGAACAACTCAATTCTAAGTTGAGGGAAAAACTTAATGGCAATGAAAATAGCACTAAAATTACAAAAGATTTATTGTTTCTTGATTTGTAAAAAAAAGTAACCACAGATTTTAATAAAACATTGGTCCAAAAGAAAACTCAACTTTATCACAAAGTCATGGGATCCTAATTAGTATGATAGCAATAATTGACTGACGTTGTAGTTCTTAGCTGCACACAGTACTTTAAATAATATGTTCTCTATGAAAACATGTTAGTTTATCCTCACATTCTGCCACATCATTTTTTCTTTAGGGGAAGGTGGCCGAAGGGGGATCGGTCTGGGCTGGCAGGGGCCCATGAGAGCCGGGCCCACTGGGTTTTTTCCTGGTGTCACGCTGGCCCAGTCCGACCCGGTACCCCTTGAACGATTTACTTGCTCAGTTTTAGAAAAGGAAACAGAAAATAAGGAAATCAATCCTTGTCCAAATATCCATATGTACAAGGAACCAATTTACTAATTGTGAGGGTACAGTGGTCCTTTAAACTTCATTTAATGGAAGAAAAATATGAATTTGCAGACGAGATGCATAGGTCATGGCAAAGAGTAAAACTATTCAGAATTCAAGTTGATCATTTCCAGGGTAATTTAAGGGCTAAACTGTGTCCCCAGTAGTCAGACCAAAATCACTTTTTGATACCTGCTGTTTGATACCAAATGGAGAAGGAATTGTCTTTACTTTAATAAACTTCATACAATAATTCTTTGAAGAGCACTGCAGTGTTTCTCCTGGCTGGCGGCCACTGGGGAAGATCAATGCCGGCTTTAATAGCTACAAAAAACTATTTTGCCTTTTGAGTTTCTGATTTATCTGACTTCTAAAGTGTGTCCCGGCAATTCATCCCTTAATAATCGCTACATCTACATCCTTAAATCACAGCAGATTCGATTATTCAGAACATACTGTAATAAAGGTGAAGTTCGGGTTTTAATAGGGAGGAAAGTCATTGCTTAAACTATGAGGAAAGTAGAGAAAAGTGGGAAATCATGGAGCCCCATCGCTGTATTAAAATGTATTATCATTTCTGTTAAATATGATTAGAATGTCCACCCTGGATTTAAATTAACAAGCACTGCATAATGCTGAATTCAGAATACTGCACTACATCTATATTGGGTTCAGACTACTAGGTATTATATAGGGTTCACTGTGTATGCCAGTAAATTACTAGTACAGCAAATACCGCCATGTTGACTTCAGACTACTGTGTAAGGCATAGTATCCATCCATCCATCCATCACACTACTAAGTACTCCAAAGAATCATTACTGAATTTATAGTATAAAGCAGTGCATATTGTGGGTTCTGATTGCAAGGCACTATGTAGCAGTCACCTTGGACTCAAAGTAATAAACCCAATAGTGATGCCGGAGTTAACCTGCACCTTCTCAACCAGGTCCTGACCCAGCCCGAGTTTGAGAAGCGACTAGAAGTCCAACCCACCCCCCTCAGCTGTTAGACGTGCTCTACTAACACTATTTGACCAATGGAGGGGAAAGCTATCGGGAACCCAGCTGCATTGCTCAGTTTAAAAGTCCGTGGGGGTTATATCTAGGGCATATCTTAAGTGTCAAAGCCAAGCGGCTCTTATTCAGGTTGGAGTCAGGACCATGGAGGAAGCAGTAGTACAGATTGGCAGGAAAAGTCCAATACACATTACACAAAGGGTTAAGATGCTTAAGGTTGAAGTCCAGGCAAAAGGGTCAGGGCAGGCAGCAAATGAATGTAGTCAGAATTAACAAAAGAACAAGAACAAAGAACAAATTACTCCCTGAAGTAAGACCTATTTTGGGCATTGAACCCAGGTATTTGGCATCTATTTTTTTTGATTTTCACACCAAATACAGCAAGATGACTTCACATGTCTACATGACCACGCCTGCGCTGTGTCCCACATGATAGCTAGAGGCACCACCATCACCTTGGACATGGATGAGGAGCGCCATTTTGCATTTAGACAAGGATCTTGACATACCTGCATACCAGGATATAGGTGGGCCCAGGCTTCTGCAGGCTTTTGTTTTTCAACCCATGCAATTGTCTTAAAGGAACAGTAACAGCAAAAAATGAAAGTGTTTTAAAGGAATGACAATATAATGTACTGTTGCCCTTCACTGGTACAACTGGTGTGTTTGCTTCAGAAACTCTACTATCGTTTTATAAATAAGCTGCTGCGTAGACATGGGGACAGCCATTAAAGCACAGGATAAACAGTAGATAACTTAAGTTCTGAAGAATCCCATTGTATACTACAGAACTTATCTGTTATGTGCTGTGTATCCTGTTTTTTTTTCCTTTTTCAGTTTTGAACGGCTGCCCCCATGGCTACCCAGCAGCTTGTTTATATAAACTATAGTAGAGTTTCTGAAGCAGACATGTCAGTTTTAACAGTGCAGCACAACAGTACATTATATTTCCATTACTTTAAAATACTTTCATTTTTTGGTGTTACCATTCCTTTAAATTCCTTTGCAGGAAGAAAATTAGGAGAACACTGGCTAAGTAGTAGTTATTTCTACTTATACTTTTCACCATAATAGACCCCAATCTAAAACCATGAGAAAAGATAAAAATAGAGGGACAACATGGAGAAGCCAAAAGGAAAGTTGGTGAGAAAGTAAAGAGCAGAAAAGGAAAAACTTAATTAGGAAATAAAGAAGGCAGCCCAATTTGTAGAGGTAGAATCAGTGAGAAAGAAACTGATGAAGACCACCTGTGTGGTCGAAACGCGTAGGACGACCTGCTTTTATGTAAGTGTTTAATAAAATATTTTTTGTATCTTTATTTAAGACTGAGTGTGCAATCCTTATTTTTTTTTTGAACTTGTAAATGTTAGGAGGCTTCTTTTGGGTTGCCCCTTCAGGTATTAGCACCTCAGCAATTCTTTTTGGGTGTGCGCTTTCCAAATTGTACTTTGTCCCGAGAAAGAAACCAAAGAGCTGAAGAGAAGGGAAAACTAGTAACAGGGCATTTGTTTGAATGACAATGAAAGGTGAATGTGAGAACGTCAGTTGACGTGGTTACCAGACAGCATTTTAGATTTTAAGTTATCAATGGTTCAATGAAAAATTAAGATCTACTACAAAATTTTATAAGAATTTAGCTGTCTGCTACATACTTACAATGAGGGTAAACCACCCATTTTTTCTCAAAATGGTCCAGATTCAATCAGAGAAGGTTTATCAAGAGAAAACTCATGGAGGAGATTCAATTTGAGATGCAATTCAAAAACTTATCTCACAGTTTTTCACCTGAAAACTCTATGTAAATCTACGGGAAAAAACTGGAACTGGATTTGGAGAAAAGTTTGTTCTCCTCAATTGAATCTCGTCCATGACTTTTCACATGATTAAACTGGAGAAAACTTTTTCTCACTGAATTGATTCTGGCTAGTTTATCACATGAAAAGTCAAGGACAAGTTTCAATTCGAGGAGGAAAAACGTTTCTCCTAACTCAGTCCCAGTTTTTTCTCAACAGACATCAGAAGAGTTTTCACAGTGAGATGTTTCTCTGAATTGAATTCTCAAATTGAATCTTGTCCATGAGTTTTCACATGATAAACCCTTTTCTCACTGAATTTAATCTGGCCCAATGTTTGTCTCCGTTCATAAAACTTTTTCACAAGTTTTGATCTTTTCATGACTTTTCATTGGGATTCCCATTACAAAATGTTCAATACTCTCAGATGAAACCATTCTACTATGGGCCAAACAGCTTACAAGTCAGCTGTTTTGAAAAACTATGAAAAGGTTGTTTTTCCCCAATGCTATCTCTTTTTCAATGGATTTAAAAAGTTTTTTCGTCCCACAAAACAGCATTCATTGTTCAAATTAAGATGGCAACCTGTTCCATGCAAATGAACGGGAATAGAGCCAGCTACAGTCTGATTGCAGTTTTGCTCATCTCTCAACCAAATACTGAAATAGCTGAAACTTGAAAATAAGCCAATCATCTTTAAAGACATCATTTACTTTAAATAAAGGTCAAATTTCACATTCTAATTTGCATTTGCAATTTGCTTTGTTACTCCGAAAGGCTCCTGGGTCTCATTTTTTTGCCTAGCAAAGCGAGTGTTTTCAGCTATTCATTTTATTCTCAATCTATACGTATCTGTCAGATATAATGGAAACGCTGAATCATAGAGGCTCATTTGCTATTATATGCTTCCATTACTTGATCAGCGGGATGTTATTTCAAAGAGCTTTAGTTTAAGACTTTCAGTAAGAGGAGCAGAATCCAGACAAGCGGGGCAGAGTTTCTTAACTATCAGTAAGTATTCTCATACAACCGTGCTCTGTGGATTCCTTATTGCTACACGTAAGACTAAACTGAATAGGAATATATGATATTAAAGTATTTAGGAGCTGAGTTGAGGAAACAAAAAAGTTTTAAAGGTTTTCCTGCTTCATAATATGGGGTGACTTATAACAGCAGCCAAGTGCTTTTTGCGTATATATCTGGTTTCAAACATAAGGCCCCATTTTTTCATTTTTTTGTGGTCGTAGTGCAAGTGTTCTTTTCTTTTTTTTTGCAGTTTACACCTTGACCTGCTGTTGTGTCTGAGGGCCAGCTTCTGCACCCTTAGAATGGAGAGCAAAGAGTTGTGCCTCACTCTACATATTGAAGGTATAGGAGCTGGCCAGCATAGGAGTGTCCCCTAGAATACTCCTAGAGGCCCATTTATTAAAGGTCAAATTTAAGTGGTATTATAGCTTTTTGAAGCCACAATCAAACTCATTTGAAGCAAAAAAAAATCTGAAAACCTTGGAATTTTTGTGAACAAAAGAACATTCGTACAAAACCTCTAAAACCACAAACAAAAGGCAGATCTTTGCAAGTAAAGAAGGGCAGCTTCCATTGATTTCTACATGGCCTCGTCAGCTTTTACTTGGCGTACTTTTGTATTCATGGATTTTATGGACTTTACATTTTATAAATTACAAAAAATTGTAGAATAAGGGACAATGAGAAAAATGTGCTAAAAAGCCAGAATCGGAGAAACCAACTTTCTTATAATTTTAACTTGGGGGCGTGGCAATTGGGCCAGCCCCCCCCCCTGCAGGGCCCCCCATCAGTCACGCATCCACTGCAGCGGCTGCAGTGCCGCACGGAAGCGGGTGGCGGGCGGGGCCCGGCTGCACGACCCGCACCAGGGCCTGCCCCCACCTAGTTCCGTCTCTGCTTGGGAGTGCCAAAAGTTAGGCACCTCCAAGTGATCACATTTACTTACTTGACACCCCAGGCCAGTACACCTATCAGAAAACTGCACTGGCCCAGGGTTCTTCCAGCGAGCACAACGGAGCAATCGTCTTCTGGCTTCTTCTTTCTTCTTTCTTCAAATTTCCCAGGACAGACGGATGCATAGTAGAAAGAAATAGAGGGGGTTTTCATTAAAGTTTGGCTTTTTGCTCTACTGAGCATATGCAGCTGTGAGAAGAAAGAAAAAGTAGGAAGAGGATCCCTCAGTGGTGCTCGCTGGAACTAGGCAACAACCCCCCCCTTTCGCGCACCAACCTGTGATGAAGGGGAAAGTGGCGGAGGGGAAGGAGGAAGGAGAGTGCGAAGGAGTGGAGGGATGATCGATGGAGGGGAGAGAAGGGAGGGGGAGGGTGACAGGAGACAGGGGAGAGTGACGGAGGATTGGGTGACAAAGAGAAGGAAGGGGCGTAAGACTGAGGGGTGCAAACATGGACTAGGGGTAGGCAGAAGACAATTTTAGAGGTAGCTTCCCAGTGCCCCCTATCATTGTGCCCTACCCCTAGTCTCTGCCTTGTGCTGGGTGTCAGGTAAGTAAATGCGATCACTTGGGCATGCCTAACTTTTGGCACCCCCAAGTATAAAAGGACTTTCCTTCCACTTTAAATGGTCCCCCTAGTTTGCATATAATACAGAGCTGTGGGGAATCAAGGGGTGTTGAGGATGTCTATACTTACTACAAGGCTGGTTCCCTTACACCCTGGTGAGCTCCATTTTGCACCTTGCTATTTAACCTGATACACAGAGAATGCAGCCTGCACCTGCCAATCATATGTGTACAAGTGCTTCCCAGATGGACCCTAACTTAGCTCTCCAGCATGTAAATATGTATTTGCTGTCTTAGATATAGTTAGAATATTGAGTGAATCATTGATACACCAATGTTTTCCTATATCTGTACTCATTTCATGAGCTAAGGGAGGCATGATCAAAGTCTAAAGTTGTAAGAAGGCCATGTCCTAGGTTTGGATGGTTAAAGGGGCTTGAACTGAAAAGGTTTGACAGTGTGTGCCATCCTAAATGACTGTGCATAGTTACACATATTATAACCACATGTGAATGTAACTGCAACTTGAATAAATACTGAGAACATCCCACTTTTGCATCCAACAGGCACAGAGTCCCTTTTCTTCTTGTTCATTGTAAGCCTATTTGCAGCCAATTCTGGTTTTGATGGGCCTTCGTTTTCCAGTCTATTTAGAAGAAAATGGCACAAGTCCTCCGTGCCTTTTAAATATCCTGCAGTGCTGTGCTTAGTACCCCAACTGGTACTTACTAATACGGTATCTCTCTGTGCAGGATATGAGAAAACGAAGCCATACTTCCTATTGACTTCTTATAAGGGGATTTTAGTCCAAAAGGAGAGCTGTAGAAAAGATAAGGCAGATGAAATAGACTTTTTTCCAATTACATAATAAGGGCTCTTTAAAATACCTAGGTGGCCACATGGGTATCATTTTATAACGGTTATAAAAGAAATTTAGCTTTTAACTTATTTAGGGCCATAGAGAGCTCGCGTATAATGAAGATTCGTCTGATACCCAACTGTGTCATTAAAAACAGCTCTAAATCTGATTTCCCATTTTCTCCTGAAACGCCAATGTCAGAGAGCCGCCTGATTAAATCCCACAAGGCCAACGGCAGTAAATGGGAAATTCAGAGCAATGCAAAGGAGCAAATGTGATGTTTGCTGGAGTTTGACAATATCACATTATCTTTCACTAACCATTGCACTGCTTCTATCTATTTCCAGTATTCATTTCCGTCACTCTTCTCATTTCTCTTGTGTCTTCTGATTCATTTGCCAGTTACGTCCCTAAATGAATTTCTTTTCAGCCCTCCCCAAGCATCCTAGAATTTCTTTGCTAGTACTTGGCTTATGTGGCTCTTATTGCACCAAAGTTGCATGAGTTGGACAAGATTCAATTTGAGATGCAATTCAGAAAAATGTATCTCACGGTTTATCATGTGAAAACTCAATTGAGGTCTGTGGGAAAAAAACTGAAACTGAATTTGGAGAAAAGTTTTTTTCTCCTCGAATTGAATCTTGTCCATGAGTTTTTATGTGATAAACTGTGAGATAACTTTTTCTCACTGAATTGAATCTGACCCGAAGTCTGACAAATATTTCTGTTATCAACACTACGGCGCCAGTAACCCTCCATACTGGTAAAGGAATTAAGGCTTCTTTACGAATTTGCTTTTTTTGATACATATCTCCATGATGTAAAAAATACCTTGCTCAGCTGCAGCTACAAGGTGTGTGCACTTAATTGTATATAAATACAATTGCCTGTATCCCATATGGGAGCCCAGTGTTAGAGAAATTGTTACAGACATTAGGGTAATTTACTACCAGCAGGGCCAACAAATACTCTGTGCTCCTAAAAATGGCCAGCATGTTCAGAGACAGGTAGATTATGGTAGGGGGTGAGGAGGGGTTGCCTTGTGCCATGATGGAGCTGCACCATGCACTAGACCCCAGACAAACAAACACTTATAGGGCATGTAAAGGCAAAAAAATAAAATCCCATTTTTAATTTCTTTAATGAAAAAGAAACCTATCTCCAATATACTTTAATTAAAAAATGTGTACCGTTTTTATAAGAAACCTGACTGTATGCAGTAAAATTCTCCCTTCATTTACTGCTGTGGATAGGAATTGTCAGACGGTCCCTAACTGCTGAGCAGGGAAACAATCATACTTATGAACAGCAGGGGGAGCTCCCGCTTTACTTCCCAGCCATGCAGAACTCAAGCAGCTTTGTTTATGACGATCCCTAAGCAGCCCAGACCACACTGAGCATGTGCACAGTCTTAGTCTTGCAAAGATGTATAACAAAGTTACAAGATGGTGACCCCCTGCAGCCAACTTTGAAAGCATAAATTATTTGTTTGATTAGGCTTGTGGTGCAGTAAGTTCATGTCTATATGTAGTATACAAAATACAGCATTTCTAGCCTTATTCTATTTTAGACTATACATGCACTTTAAGAGTGCATTTTTGCACCATTTGGTGATTTTATACTTGCATCTGAGGCCTCAGTAAACAACCCCCATTGATATATTTTACATCGGTGGAGTTATTTTTGCAATACAGGCACCCAACAGCCTCCCCCTAAAGCAGCCTATCCTAGGCATGGGCCCTCAGTAGGGTTGTCCCTGACTGGCCTTGCCAGTAAAAATAAAGCTCAATGTCAATGTTATTAACAGGGAAGAAACATATAAATACAGGAAGGACAATGTTTGTTTCCAGAAAAGTTGACCCTCGGGTACCACTACTTTTATATATGAAAATTGCCCAGAAAGGAAAGTCTGATTTAGAGCAGTGATCCCCAACCAGTGGCTTGTGAGCAGGTGTTTATTTTTGAATTCCAGGCTTGGAGACAAGTTTTAGTTGTATAAGAACCAGGTGCACTGCCAATCAGAGCCTCCTGTAGGCTGTCAGTCCACATAGGGGCTTCCAAATAGTCAATCACAGCCCTTATTTGGCACCCACAGGAACATTGTTCATGCTTGTTTTGCTCTCCAGGTTTTTTTACATTTTCATGTGGCTCACGGGTAAGAAACGTTTGGGGATACCTTATTTAGAGTAAGGTCACATTTGAGCTAATTCTACCAAACTGAAACTGCCCATGCAAAGCTGCCTTCCACATAGGCCTCCTGTCTGGCCTATAAAAATGCAGCATGAGCAAGACAAAAGTCTACAGGAGGCAGCATTTCCCCTCTGTGTGACATTAGATAAATGATTAAATAGATGGTACTTTGCTTCAGTTAAGAGAAGCAGCAAGAAATAATGTAGCACAGTTCTTACTTTCACTAGAATATTAGCCACATCCCTTAACTACATTTTCATTGCTGCAAATATTGCCTGCACTTAATTCATAAACATTTGATTTTTTTTATGTGATACCATAAGGCAGTGGAGTGTTTTAGCTCATCAAGGCCAATCTCTTTGCAGCAATGAAACTGTATTACGGGAGGCGCTATTATAGTTTCTATAAATCTGGCCAAATCAGCGGCACATCCAATGAATGTTATTATAATGTGCAAGCAAGACTGGAGGCATGGGTGTCCTGGGCTCTTATTAGAATATGCGCACAATTTCTACTTGTCAGCTTTGCCTTTGTTTATTGGATCAGTGTGCAGAGGAATTCTTGTCTTTGTCTGTGTGATCTCAGATATTTTGTTAAATAATTAACAAAATAAAAGTTTTTTATGACAAGAGTGACATGAGTGACCCCGATTTTGTGCACGTAAGCAGGACAGGCGAAGTGGTACAGAATGGGAGAAGAAGCAGGACAAGGTAAGAGCCAAGAGAAAAACTAGGGAAAAGCTTCACCACTCAAGCAACTCATCAGTGGTGAAAAGGAAGGACAGACAGCAGCAGATTCAGTGATATAACTAAATTGGGGCTAAACCCCTGTACTGCTGGAGAGTCCATGGGAGCAGTTATGACTCTTGCTCTTGACCTGTGAATTTGCACAAGAAATTGAGAACTGGACAGAACAGAATGGATGGGATGGAGCTGGCAAAGAACTAGGGAGAAGATTCACCACTGTAGAAACTCTAGCATGTTGGGTGGGAAGTTTAAATAGTGCAGACCCAACTCTGTCTACACCTATGCTACCTATACTATATCTACTGACAATGGGAAATGTAGGTGAAAATACTAAATGCAACAGGAACTTTCTACTTGTCCTCGTGGCCCAAAGGTAAGAGAATAGCAGATAGTAACTGGGAGGTTCCTGGCTTGAATTCCAGCAGAGCCCTTACAGTCCAGCACTGGATGAGCCAGATTCTGGGATTGCAGCGGGATTGTCCTACATCTTTAAACACAGGATCACTGCATATCGCAATGAATTTGATCCATCTGTTGTTTTCAGTATCTGCTGAACATGATGATGATTATTTCTATTGTCATGGATAAGGCTGTAGCAACAATAGATGAATTGATGTCTTTTATGTTCCTAATACAGAGAATGAACACCCCTGGAGTCTTATACTTCTTTAGGGCAGAGACACATGGTCAGATTTGGGGAGATTAGTTGGCCAGCGACAAATCTCCTCTTCTTCGGGGCGACTAATCTCCCTGAACTGCCTTTCCTTGCCTTTCCGCCGGCTAGAATGAAAATTGCTGGCGGGATGGCACTTGATTTTCCGAAGTCGCCCCAAGTTTCCTCTTACTTTAAATGTCTCCTGAAGGACAAAATCGGACTCCATGTAAAGAGACTGGCTGCCTTTTGAACATTCCCTTTTTTGAACCAGCAAAACTCTGCTAAGAGCAAGAACTCATCTGTGATATTAGGCACTGGTGTGTGAGAGGCAAACATTATAAAAAGGGCAAGTAACACCAGAAAATGAAAAAGTAACCCCATTTGCTGTTACCCATAATGCCTCCTTTCTTACATTTTACAATAGTGGTTACTTTATTCATTATATAAACTGTACTCAGCAATGTCATCGGTTATTTTCAGTACTTTTTGATGTCACCTTCGCCACACGACAAATTTGCGTATGATAAAGGGGAAAACAAGCAATACCAACTGAATAATATAAGCATATTAGAGGTAACCTTGGCCCATGGTTCCATCACTTAGAATAGTAGGAAAATGTATTTGGCCACAGTTCTCCTTGGTGACTTATATCCTTGGATTTAACAGTGAGGTGTACATTACTTCCTTTTAATCATGCTCTTACATCATAAGAATGTATATGAAAAACCACAATAGAAATAATACAGATACAAGGGTATAGTACTTTCCTTGATGGTGGAGCAGGGTGAACACAATGAATTCTTACAGCAGTAAATTAATAAATGGCAATCACGGGTCAGTAATGATCACAAATGCAGTTGTGTTTGTGCACCTTGCTCACTGCACTTGGGATTGTAAATGACCTGTTCCCCATATGGAAAGCCATTCTTGAAACATTTCTGTTCTCTTCCTGATATATTAGTAAATCCTGAGCCTGGAGACCCTGTACTAGCAGCAGTACATCTTACCCTGAGTCAGACAAGGACTAATATTTACAGCTACAACATCATCATTAGTATAAATTTCATTATCAGAGAGGGCCTTGATAAACTCGCTAGGTTTGAACTTCCATGTGAGAATGTTACTGAGTTTTCTGAGAACTATGTTAAATGGCAATTATGGTCAGGGATCTAAAGCCTGTGTTCATCCAGATCTGGCTTAACTTTAGCTTCTAGCACCTACCCACAGCCAACAGCTTGAGACACAACGATTGGGCATTTCTGATATGAATATTAAGGATATAAAAATATTAAAAAATTGGAATAACAAACATTTATATAGTAATATATATTTGGCACTTTTGCCATTTCCTTGATATAGGCCCCCTGATGCTAAGGGGTCCTGGGCAGATGTCTGCCCTACCCTCAAACTGACCAAACACAGGATAGACCAAATCAGACTGATTATCAGCCTCCTTGACTATGATTGTTGAGCGTAACACACTATGGGCCTGTGCCCCCCTGTTTTTTTTTGTATGTTCATTGAAAAGCTTGTTGCCTACAGCTTTGTAAAAGTTAATAAATGCAAGGTTCTGTGCTTTGGATTTTAAACAATACAGCTGCTTATACTCGTAATGGGTCTATTATCATAAATCACTGATGGAGAAGGTCCTTGTGAATAATAAACTGATCAAGCAATGCCAGTCAGCAGGGTTGGACACTGGGAAAAAAAACCTACCCCTGGCCTCCACTTCTGGCTCCCGTCGTGGTCACAAAAAGAATAAAGGTGGCCATACACGGGCAGATAAAGCTGCCGATATCGGTCGTTTGGACCAATTTGACAGCATATCTGTCCGTGTATGGGGGCTTCCGACGGGTCTTCCCGATCGATATCGTGGCCAGAAGGTTGGATTTTTACCCGACCGACCCGTCGGAGCCGCTTAGCGCATCGTAATTCGATCGTTCGGCCATACGGCCGAACGCTTGAATTACCCCCGATATAGCCACGCAGTTTAGTGGCATATTGGGGAAAGATCCGCTCGTTTGGCGATGTCGCCAAACGAGCGGATCTTTAAGTCTATGGCCACCTTAAGATGCCATAGACATCACTATTTAGTGGGCTGGTGGAGGCTGCTTGGGCCTCTCTGTACTTGGAATGCTAGGGACTCCCAGTTCAGACCTGGAAGAAAGTAATTTTTCAGCTCTACAAAGCACTAGGGGGGCATACGATGCAATTTTGGTATCCAGTGCTCAAAAGGGACGTTATTAAAGTAAAGAAAGTCTAGAGAAGGGTGACGAAGCTGGTGAAGTGAATGGAAATTATGAGTAAGGGCTGGCCAAGCTGGGATTGTTTAGAACTGAGAAGATGCGCTTAAGGTTGGGGCTATGTTAACTATGTATAATTATCTAAGGGGGATCATACTAAGGGGTCTATGTAATGCATTATTTGCTCGTAGGTTCTCCCAGAAGTTGTAAGGGCATTATTTGATAGAAGAGTGATGGTGCAAAAAGGGGAATATGTTCCAGTTTCTTTGTGATTGCTTTCAAAATTGTCCACTTTTGTGCCTCCATCTTGGCTACAAATTTTCTCAAAGCCACAACATTAATAGTGTTTTTGTAATACAGACGCAAGGACAGGGATCTTAGTTGTCTCGGTTACCCATAGGAACAAATCAGCAGTGGGTTTTTTAAGAGAAAGTTTAATCTATTTGCTTGCTACAAGCTTTGTCACTCTTGCTACCTAACTTCTGTGTACACTAACACCTCTTGGCCCTATATTTCCATAGCCAAAGTTCAGAGACCATTGGTGCATTACCAGTAGATACAAGTCACATGGGGAGTGTAGTAGTTACTACTTTCAGTTAGCTAGATATAGGTGTACATGATTTGTATGGATCAGTCTGTCTTGTATATTCTCATGGCCAGGTATGACATGGATGTGACCTTTTGCAGGCCCGGATTTGTGAAAAGGCCACCAAGGCCCGGGCCTAGGGTGGCAGGATTTTAGGGGGAGGCATGCTGCCCAACCACACCCATATTGGTTCAATAACACTGGGGATGCGCAGGAGATACAATAATTTTTTAGAATTCCCTGTGCGCCAATCCTCATTGCTCCAGTCCCAATAATGAAAATTTGCACAAATAAAGGGGAGGGGACAGAGGCGACAAATGGCAGTGGGCCTAGGGGCACCCGCTATGTAAATTCGGTCCTGACCTTTTGGAGGCCACTAATATGTGCCAAAAGGATATGCTTCCTTATTATCCTACAAGAACACAAACAATTTATACGCTGTCTATTTAAAGGACCAGTAATATCAAAAAATGAAATTGTTTTAAAGTAATAAAAATATAATGCAGTGTTGACCTGCACTGGTAAAACTGTAGTGTTTGCTTCAGAAACACTTCTATTGTTTATATAAATAAGTTGCTGTGTAGTAATGGGGGCAGCCATTCAAAGGAGAAAAAGCTCAAGTTACACAGCAGATAACAGATAAGCTCTATAGAACATAATGTTATCTGTTGTCCATTACTTATCCTGTGCCATTTAGCCTTTTTTCAATTTCCGCCATTGCTACAAAGCAGCTTGTTTATATGAACTATAGTAGTGGTTCTGAAGCAGACAGATCAGTTTTACCAGTGCAGGGCACCAGTTCATGATATTTTCTTTCCTTTAAAACACTTTCATTTTTTTGGTGTTACTGGTCCTTTAAGGTCAAATGTGCCCATAATCAAAATGGATGTTTGATTTACAGATCATGGCTAATCTTTCAAAGAGCCGAGGAAGTCTGACATACGGATAATGGAATTGAGTGATATACCTGGCAATATCATTATCTGGAAAGTGCCTGCATTCCCTTTAGCAAAGGATATTTCCTAATGGAATTTATTTACAATTGTCATGGAAATAAATAAATATATACAGTATATCACTAAAGAAATGTAAATTATGCTAGAATGTTCATAGAAGCAAGAGTTTATTAACATGTACTGTATGTTCTAGGAATGTGGTGCTTCCATGCAACATCCTATACATATAATCAGTACTACAGATATGGGGCAGGGCCGGATTTCCATTTGTTTTCGTGCACTGTGTTCCCATTGCAGCTGGGCGGCATGCCGCCCCTAGAAATTCTCTGTCCTAGGACCAGGCCTTTGCGCCACAAATCTGGCCTGGATATGGGATCCGCTATCTCGAAACCCGTCATCCAGAAATTACAGAAAGGCCCATACACTCCATTTTATCCAAAATTCTAATTTTTTAAAAATCTTTCCTTTTTCTCCGTAATAATAAACCGTTATTATTATACTGCATTTATACTGAATTACATATGAGACAGGGGACCAGGGAAGTGCATTGTAAGTAGCACTTCCATTAAACTTAAATATACTTGATTAAGCCTTGAGTGCTTCCACAACCCCCCTTGAATAATAAACCTTTACCTTGTATTCATCCCAAAAAGATATAATTAAGCCTCATTGGAAACAAAATAATTAGTGATGGGCGAATTTATTCGCCAGGCGCAAATTTGCGGCGAATTTGCGCGATTCACCGCCAGCGAATACATTTGCGAAATGCCCGTGGAAATTCGCAGCAAAACGAGACGCCGGCACTGTTTCGCAAATTTTTCGCTGTTTCGCGAATTTTGTGCGAAATTCGCGAATTTTTCATCGAAGCAAAACTGCGCAAATTCGCCCATCACTAAAAATAATCCTATTGGGTTTATTTAATGTTCACATGATTTTCTACTAGACTAGGTATAAAGATCCAAATTACAGTTATCCCTGTCCCGAACATTCTGGATAACAGGTCCCATACATTCTGGATAACAGGTCCGAGTATTCTGGATAACAGGTCCCATACATGTACAGAGATTGATAAATTCACTATATATTTAAAAGCGGTTTATACAATTTTTTAGGCTCACAAATATCTTACTACATCCCCCCTATATCTTAGCTCGTCACTGCTGTTCCTTTTGGCACATGGTGAGTGGGGTATTGTGGGAAATCTGGCACAATTAGCGGCTCCGTCACAGCTGATGCAATTAGAGAGAGTTAAGTCTAATCTGGAAATGCTATAATGAAACATTGTTGAGCAAACAATGTGTGAGGGAATAATTATGCGTGATGTTATTATAATGCGCGCTGTGTCAATCCGCATGACGCATGTTTGCAAATGCATCTCCTGTTTCATTAGCTGCCATTGTCTCTCCTGCTCTTTGGCAAGCACACTGGATCCTTTTATACCATAAGATGCTGTTTGTCTGCCATGAAATGAAGGTGATGTGTTACAATCCTGTTGTTAATTGATATAATATTTTTATTTTCACATAGGGCTCTGTCTTTTGCAGACCACGTGTTCATTTATACAGTGATGCACATATCATTCATAGGACTAGATTCAGTTTGGTGAGAAAAAGTTATCTCATGGTTTTTTATGTGAAAACTCGTGGACAAGATTCAATTCGAGGAGAAAAAGCTTTTCTCCAAATTCAGTTCTCCTTTTTTTTCATTCAAAGTGAAAAATGTTTATCACATGAAAACTCATTGCTGAGATTCCATTTGAGATTCAATTCAGAAAAACGTATCTCACTGTTCATCATGTGAAAACTCTATTGAAGTCTATGGGGGAAAAAATGGAACTGAATTTGGAGAAAAGCTTTTTCTTCTCGAATTGAATCGCGTCCATGAGTTTTCACGTGATAAACCATGAGATAACTTTTTCACGTGATAAACCTTTTTCTCACTGAATTAAATCTGGCCCATAATATGATTTGTATTGTTGGCATGTGCTCCAAGCACAGAATCTTGTTGCATATATAAAATAGGTAGAAAGCCACCATATTGTTGAATACCCAATTGGTGATAAAACAGCTAAGAAAATAGATATTTTTATCACAAAATTCAAGCATAAAAATAGGTTTTTATAACAACTAGATGTGTTACAGGTATAGGTTTCATTATCTGAAAAGCCCTGAATTAAGGGAAGGCCATCTGCCATAGAGTCGATTTTAAAGGACAATTCAACCCTTAACTAAAAAAAAACACTACCCCCCTACCCTACGTAGACCCTCTTCCCCCCCAGCCTAACTGTAAGTAATTTTTTACTTACTCCTTGGTGCAGATTTAGGGATCGCACTTCACGGCAGCCATCTTCCGGGTCTTCGGTGATCTGAGACTGAGACCAGCGAAGTGGTGCATGCGCAATTGGAGCAATTTCCCAGTTTGTGACAACTGCGCATGCGCCGAAATGGACGGAAATTGCTAAAGCGCCAGAAGAAGACACGAAGACCTGGAAGATGGCAGCCGTGAACTGCGATTCCTTGAATCTGCACCAAAAGGTAAGTAAAAAGTTAGGGCATTTCCCCCAGGGAAAGGCAGCTAGGCTGGGGGGGAGGAGGGAGGGGGGTCTACGTAGGGTAGGGGGGGTAGGGTTTTTTTAAGTTAACAGTTGAATTCTCCTTTAAGCAAATAATTCAAATTTGTAAACATGATTCCCTTTTTCCTCTGTAATAATAAAACAGTAGGTTGTACTCAATCCCAACTAAGATATAATTAATCCCTATTGAGGCAAAACAATCATAATGGGTTTAATAAATTCATTTTTAAATGACTTTTAGTAGATTTAAGGTCTCGTGATCAAAATTGTGGAAAGGTCCCTTATCCAGAATACCCTAGGTCCTGAGTTTTCTGGATGATAGATCCTATACCTGTATTCATAAGTAATAATGTAGGAAATTATACCCCTAAGCTGTATGCCAGTCAGGGTTACATATCCCTAGAAAAAGAAGGGAGATAGGAACCAACCTACAAGGATTTCCCTTGGGCAGACATACTGAGTGGTTATGGTAGCTCCACTGGAAGAAGAAGTAAGTAGGTGTAATCCTGTATGTGCCAAACCTGCCAACAGAAGGGGGCTGTAGTCAGTCTCTTGGATGTTTCTCAATAAGAAGGGTTGAAGTTGGAGAAGAGTTTGGAGAAGAGGTCCTCAATGAAGAGTATAAAACCAGTTAGGTGCTCCAGGGAGGGAGACAAAGCGAATGAGAAGATTAGCAGTCCCACTAAGAACACTGATCTGATGTTGTGTAGAAATATAGTTAATATAAATATAATTTATGAAGTCTGGAGTTTTAAACAGAAATATACAGTAGAGTAGAGTATCCATGTTTAGCAACAGACTGAATTAAATTCAAATGTTATGCTTTTTTAGACTGTCTCTTGGCAGTCCCTGCCTTTACATGTACTAATGAACTACATGAATGAGAGTAATCACATCACTGAAGAAAGTTGCTCCTATATCTTTGACATCAAAAAGTTCTGATGTATGTCATTATGATTTCTCTGGGGTTGGAAAACTGTAAAGACTAGGGCTCTTGTGGTCATTTAATAATATACTAATGAAGATGGCCTATCAAGATATATCACTTGTACCTGGTGTGTGTGTGTGTGTGTATATATATATATAAGAAGATTTGTGCCATTAAAATAATGCCACACTGGTGCCTCCCCGTTGTGTTCAAGATGTGAAAGCGCTGGAGCTTTTCAGGTGAATTTGTCAGGTGAGAGTCACTTAAAAAGTGCCAGGGCCGAAAAATTCCAAAAGTTCTCAATGGTACAAAGTGGGAGGAGGCATAGGAAAATCATGGGTATGTTGCCACCACATTTTTAGGTTGAAATTATAATTATATTGCTGTTGAAGTGCTTTTCTTTGCTTTTGGATACATTATATAGATACAGATTATGCCTTGACTCTAAAAACCACATTATTGTCTTTCCATTGTCCTTCTTCTTTACTCTCAAAGATGCCCTGTCAATCCTAGCCTTTTGTTAGAATTTTAATATAATACAATGGCTTGGAGACATGGATGGTTTAGAGCAGTGTTCCCCAACCAGTGGCTCATGAGCAACATGTTTCTCACCAACCCCTAGGATGTTGCTCCCAGTGGCAGGTGCTTATTTTTGAATTCCAGGCTTGAAAGCAAGTTTTGGTTGCATTGAAACCAAGTGTACTGCCAAACAGAATCTCCTGTAATGTTCTAGCTCAGATAGATGAGGTGCTACCAGGTAGCCAATCAAAGCCCTTATTTGGCACCCCGGGGATGTTTTTCATGCTTGGTGTTGCTTCCCAATTCTTTTTATATTTGAATTTGAATTTCTCATGGGTAAACAAAAAAGTTTGGGAACCCCTTGTTTTGTGTGAATACTGTGAAACCACTGAGGAAAGGGATGGTGTCAGAACCTAAGGAATAATTTATAGTTAGCATTTTATATGTAGCCTATGTATATTAATACGGTCAATTACTATAATGGTGGCAGTGCTTTCCGTATCTATAAACTGGTGAACTTGCTGGGTTCATACTGCTAAGTTAACAAGCTCTTTCTCTATCTACTGCTCCCTGTCTATAAACACAAGCTCCACTGAATCACGGTAATAGAAGCTGGGCATCTGCCAGACTGAGATTTTAAGAGGCATTAGATACAGAGAGCCACGAAGCTAAAACGCACAGAGAAATTAAATGTTGATACATATTTATAGCATTTCATCTTAGGATAGCATGCACTAAATAATTAGAGATTATTATCCTGCTAATTGCATGATATTAGAAAATTGGAATGCATAGCTCTTATCTAAGTAATTACACTGAAACTTCCTATCAAAAGAGCGGAGGAAGATAAAAACACTGGAAAGGCGAAAACTCATTAAAAATACGTCAAAGGCCCGTAATTCCTCCACGAAACCGGCTAATGGCTGTGTTAAATATTACAGGATTCCACCACAGAGAGCAGCAGTTTGACTTCATTTCCATTCCTTTAGTATTATTCATACTGTGCTCATTCCCTGTTTCCCACCCAGACGTTTCAGGGTGCGCATTCCAATGTGTTCCGCTGCGGTTGGTGTGATAAAGCCTGTGAGAGCTGAATTACAGCTGGGAATAACATTATCAATTATAAATGCAGACAAGGGAAGGGGCGCTAATGGGCCAAAATGATTAAATAAAACTGTCAGCCAATTGTAGATACATGATATTAGTATTGCAAACAAATGGTAATTGCTATTTACAGTACCTAATTAAAGAATTAAATTGCTATGCTGCACCATGGGACAGTGCCACGTTGCTGCATGAAATAATACAATATATGCAGAATGGCACGGCTCCCTATGCTGCAGTGGGTATTTAATATACAGGTATGGAGTCAGTTATCCAGAAAGCTCTGAATTACGAGAAGGCCATCTCCCACGGACTCCATTTTAAACAAATATTTAAGAATGATTTATTTTTTCCCTGTAATAATAAAACAGTACTTTATCCCAACTAAGATATAATTAATCCTTATTGGTGGCAAAGCAATCCTGTTGGATTCACTTAATGTGTACATGATTTTTTAATAGATTTAAAGGCATACTGTCACGGGAAAACATGTTTTTTTCAAAATGCATCAGTTAATAGTGCTGCTCCAGCAGAATTCTGCACTGAAATCCAATTCTCAAAAGAGCAAACAGATTTTGAATTCTAACATGGGGCTAGACATATTGTCAGTTTCCCAGCTGCCCCCAGTTGTGTGACTTGTGCCTGCACTGTAGGATGGAATTACTTTCTTACAGGCTATCTCTCTACTCAATGTAACTGAATCAGTCTCAGTGGGACTTGGCTTTTACTATTGAGTGTTGCTCTTAGATCTACCAGGGAGCTGTTATCTTGTGTTAGGGAGCTGTTATCTGGTTACCTTCCCCTTGTTCTGTTGTTAGGCTGCTGGGGGGGGGGAGGGAGGGGGCAATATAATTTCAACTTGCACTACAGCAGTAAAGAGTAACTGAAGTTTATCAGAACACAAGTCACATGTCTGGGGACAGCTGGGAAACTGACAATATAGTTACATAGTTAGTTAGTTACATAGTTACACCTCTAAGGTGGTGGCAGCTCCAGGGGGTCCCACAGTGGCTCCAAAAACTCAAGCACACGTCTCATATTGATGCCTAGCGATGGAAGTAATAGCCTCTTTTTTTCTCCTGACAACTTCCTTGATTACTTGGTGGTCAGACTGGTTCGAAAATGACCAGCAGGTGGCGCTGTTGTAACAAAATTCATATTAACAGTACATGTATCCTTTAATATCTTGGAATAAAAAAATAATAATAATGAATGTATATTGCAAAACTGATCACTTATTTCTACTTATGTAATAGGTTTACTTATCCTATAAGAGGCAAGCAGGTGAGGCATGTTGGTGTCCCCCCTTCCCACATGTACTGTCCCTTAACATGTACTGTCCCTCAGCATCCAGCGTCTCAGTAAATGACCCATCTAATATTGGATTAAACCAGGTAACCAATTAGGTGTCATTTCAGATTTAAATTATATGGAATAATATGCCTGCATTGTAAAATTCTTCATTGTAAAGTTCTAAGAAGCTATCTTCCTATTTATTAAATGGCATGGAATTCCAAAGTGATTTCCAATATTAAATTTTGAATCAGGGATTACATTATTTCTACCTTAATTTTTTTCACTTTTTGTGTGGCCCGATTGAAGTCATACGGTAAAGTAGTGGGGGAAAAAGTGGTGCAGAGCAGTCTGTTGGGAAGGGGGATTTTAATGTGGTAGTGGCTGGGGGTGCTGAGACCTTGGTCTGCCCAGGTACCCCAGTCTGACACTGCCATCAAGTGTGACTAAACACTGTGTATATATATTTTTCACATTTATTACACTATTAATGTGAAAAATAGATCTTTACCTGTATCAAGGCATTGTATTGATATGGGACATACATCTGATGATTTAAAGTTTAGGGTAATTCAATATATTCCTCCACCCAAAAGAGGAGGTGATCGTAACCTGATATTAAAGAAAACTGAAGTTCAGTGAATTGATAGGCTAGAAACACTGGCCCCCAAAGGGTTAAACTGAGATTTTGACTTGCACCTATTTTTGTGAGAGTTTTCGCCCATGTGATTGGTAATTATAGGCACTTATACTATAATATGCTTTAATATATCTGCCATTGTAGCCATATTATTGCATTGTATTATTGAAATTAATCTGATGTTGCTACGTGAAATTCCCTATGGTAACCAGGATGGTCGCAGGTGTATCCGCTTCCATGTATGCACGGTATCTTATGTTCCCGAAACGTCGCTACATACATCGACTCTGTACAGATACGTTTGCTGGGTATTGCACATGAATTCGCAACATGTTTTTACTGCGTTTGGAATAAATGCTACGTTTTATCAAAAAATGAGTGCGACCCTGTTGGAATATTTATATATATATATCTAGAAATCCATCAGTAGAGAGCAGCGCACACTGGAATTTTTAAAAAATTTAATTTATTTATCAAATTTTAAAAGATATTTTACATATTTTATTATATTTTATTTATATATTATATTTCTTTATATTTTAAAATTTGATAAATAAATGAAATTTTTTAAAAAAATTCCAGTGTGCGCTGCTCTCTACTGATGGATTTCTGAATAATTGACACGGCAGCAGCATCTGGTTCTTGATCATTTGAAGGTGTGCGAGAGACTTATTTTGTTTTTTCTATATATATATATATATATTTACTGAGAAAGCTCTGAATTATGGGAAGGCCATCTACCTTAGACTAAATTTTAATCAAGTCATTAAAATTTTAAAAAAATGTTTCCTTTTCTCTGAATAAAAAAACAGTACCTTGTATTATTCATCTGGAAGCAAAACCAGCCTATCGGGTTTATTTAATGTTACATGATTTCCTTTTTCTCCATAAAAATAAAACAGTACTTTGCACTTGATTAATCCTTATTAAACTGGCCATAGACTTGTAGATTTACCTTCATATCGGTCGAACGATCGTTTGGTGCCAAGTCCTGACCTGCCATTAACCATTCCGATCAAATAAAGTAGTAAATGAACAGATCAGCCGATGTTCTGCCCCTGACAGCAATTGTACGAAAGTTATGTCCGACAAAAGCCGGTGACAGTCTCCCACTGATATTGTCAGATCGGCAATACATGCAGGCCCGGATTTGTGGAGAGGCAACTAAGGCCCGGGCCTAGGGCGGCAGGATTTTAGGGGGGCGGCATGCTGTCCAACCACACCCACATTGCTTCAAAAGCATTGGGGATGCGCTGGAGATATAATAATTTTTTAATATCCCGTGTGCCAATCCCCATTGCTCCAGTCCAGATGATGAAAATTTGCACAAATAAAGGAGAGGGGACAGGGTCGTAGAACGGCAGTGGGCCTAGGGGCGTCCACAATGTAAATCCGGCCCTGAATACATGCAGAGATATTATCGGTAGCCAACAGAAATTTTCTAACCTGTCTGATCAACTGAATGACCTATCGCCATCCTGCGAAAAATGTCGGGACACTCCACACACGTCCCGAAAATCGAACGAAACAGAGATCCGTGCAATCAAATTTTTGCGTCTATGGCCAGCTTTAGAGATAAAACAAACCTATTGGGATTATTTGTGGGGTTATTTATCAAGGTCCAAATAGCCGAACCTCTAATAATACGGAGCAAAAAAACCTAACATTTTTCCAGATTAATTAAAGCCCAATGGTGTAAAAATTTAGAATCTGAAACCCTGGCATCTAAAAGCTCTCAAGGTCCTGTATAAGTCAATGGATAAATGTCTGTGCCGGTGTCCATACCGATATCTGATGAATTTGGGGTTTCTGCTCAGAAAACTTGGAAAGAAAACTTAGTTTTTGCAGAAAATTCTGAACAATTCAGAGTTTTCGGGGAAAGCTTCAAAGTTTGCCCGACCCTATTTTTTGGGCTTTTTTCTTCATAAATAAGGTCCATTCGGGAGTTTGGAGTTGCTCGGATTTCTAACTTAGAAATTCGGACCTTGATAAATAACCCCCTTAATGTTTTTTTTTTCTAAGTAGACCAGATATATGGAGATCCAAATTACAGAATCATCCGGAAAAACCCCATGTCCTGAGCATTCTGGATAATAGGTCCCATATACATACTTCACTATATATCCAAATCATATCAAGCAAAGTACGCATTGGGGTAGAGTGATAGTGTCAAAAAAACTCTTGAATATTTAGTCCAGACAAGCACACGTTAAGAGAGAACTGCATGTTTTTGTATTTTTAACATACAGTGTTAAGGAATAAATGCATCTTCAAAGGCAGAAATAGATAGTGTGTGTGTCCTTGCATTAGTATTCTTGGAGAGCATTTCACTGCAGCTTCTATTAAGAGCACATATTAAAAGGATTTACTGATATCTCTTAAATTAGCCATATCAGTGGTGTTTTAAGGCCACTGAAGTGTCAGTGAGGTCAGGTCTAATTTAATTTCTCCTTAAAATATTGGGTCATATACACATTCCAGAGAGGCATAAATGTTTCAACATAATCCATCAAAGAAGCGAAATGGCAAAAATGATTCTTTTTAAACGGCAGCATGGGAAATTATTTGCCATTAATGGACATTGATTCGCACTTATATGTCAGTGTAGCATGAGAGATCAGACCATGGCATTTTTACTGATCTAGAAATACAAGTGCTGGGAGGGGAAGCTGCTATTTAGATATGAAACACTGATTACTCAATCATCCAGGATTCAAAATAAGTCAAAATAAGTATTTGGTGTTTTTGTGCTTTTGTGTTTGAGAAGTTTTGTACTATCGTGTAGTGCTGGGCGAATAAATTCAGCAGGCACGAATTTGCAGTGAATTTCCACGTTTTTCGTCAGCGTCAAAACATTTTGGACGGGCATCAGAAATCGCTTGTGTCAAAACCATTGCTTGTCAACATTATTCGGACAACCATTGACTTTAATGGCGTTGAAATTGACTTCCAGTTAACCTATCTCATATTCCTCCTCACATGGCTTTGTTACACCTGAAAGTCATTGACTTACCACCAAGAGAAAGAATTATTCATAACCATGTTTATGTCTCCACTAGAATCCTATTAGCAGAAAATTGGAAACTGAATTATATCCCAAATATTGAGGAGATAATAAAAAGGGTAGAATTTAATCTTTCTGCAGAAAGGGCGTGGGCAACAAAAATTGGATCTCTAGATTCATTTATGGCTAAAATTAGAATGTGGTCATTGGTTTATCCTGACACAAAATTATTCATAGATTACATTGGTTAGTTGTTCTATCTACTATCCTCTTACATATGTATGCATGTATATTCGCCGACTCTGGATGATACTGCTAGAAAGAAGAAGATACTTTCTCACAATGGTTGTGTTGTAAGTAGGGATGTAGCGAACGTCGGAAAAAAAGTTTGCGAACATATTCGCGAACTTGCGCAAAAATGCGAGCGGTTCGCGAACGGTTCGCGAACCCCATAGACTTCAATGGGAAGGCGAACTTTAACATCTAAAAAAGACATTTCTGGCCAGAAAAATGATTTTAAAGTTGTTTAAAGGGTGCAACGACCTGGACAGTGGCATGCCAGAGGGGGATCAAGGGCAAAAATGTATCTGAAAAATCTGCCTGTGTGTGCTTGGAAGAGATAGTGTAGGGGGAGAGCTGTTAGTGATTTCAGGGACAGATGATAGTAAGTTTGCTGGCTAGTAATCTGCTTGATACTGCTCTGTATTGGAACAAAAAAATAAATAAAAGCAGTCCTTACAAGGACTACTGTTATTGCAGCAGTCAGCAGATGAGATCAGAAGCAGGACAGCTGCCCACTGCAGCTACATACAGAGCACTGCAGTAGAAGGTAGATTACTAGCCAGCAAAGCTACCTAAGCTTAAATGTCCCTCAAACCCCTGCAGACTTCTGTCCCTCCAATAACAGAGCAGTATCAAAATGATTACTAGCCAGCAAACTTTCAACTGTCCCTGAAATCACTAACAGGCAGCAGCTCTCTCCCTACACTATCTCTTCAGCACACACAGGCAGAGTGAAAAAAACGCTGCAGGGCTTCGGTTTTTATAGGGAAGGGGAGTGGTCCAGGGGAGAGCTTCCTGATTGGCTGCCATGTATAGGGATGTAGCGAACGTCGGAAAAAAAGTTCGCGAACATATTCGCGAACTTGCGCAAAAATGCGAGCGGTTCGCGAACGGTTCGCGAACCCCATAGACTTCAATGGGAAGGCGAACTTTAACATCTAAAAAAGACATTTCTGGCCAGAAAAATGATTTTAAAGTTGTTTAAAGGGTGCAACGACCTGGACAGTGGCATGCCAGAGGGGGATCAAGGGCAAAAATGTATCTGAAAAATCTGCCTGTGTGTGCTTGGAAGAGATAGTGTAGGGGGAGAGCTGTTAGTGATGCTAGATGGCAGTTGGTTGAATAACACACTGGGCAAAAAATGCCTACAGGGCAAATAATGCCTAAAAGGTCAACTTATACACTACTACAGCGGTAGTAAAATAAAAAAAAGTAAAATAAAAAAAATGAATATTAAAAAAAAAAAAAATTAAAGTTGGTGCTGCTGAACTACTAGGAGCAGCAGATTAGCACACCAGTCCCACTCCCCAACACTGCTAGACTAATAGCACTGGGCTCTTATAGTAGTAGTAGTAGTAGTAGTAAAACAACAAAAAAATAAATAAAAGCAGTCCTTAATAGGACTACTGTTATTGCAGCAGTCAGCAGATGAGATCAGAAGCAGGACAGCTGCCCACTGCAGCTACATACAGAGCACTGCAGTAGAAGGTAGATTACTAGCCAGCAAAGCTACCTAAGCTTAAATGTCCCTCAAACCCCTGCAGACTTCTGTCCCTCCAATAACAGAGCAGTATCAAAACGATTACTAGCCAGCAAACTTTCAACTGTCCCTGAAATCACTAACAGGCAGCAGCTCTCTCCCTACACTATCTCTTCAGCACACACAGGCAGAGTGAAAAAACGCTGCAGGGCTTCGGTTTTTATAGGGAAGGGGAGTGGTCCAGGGGAGAGCTTCCTGATTGGCTGCCATGTACCTGCTGGTCTGGGGTGAGAGGGCAAAAAAAAGCGCCAACAATGGCGAACCCAAAATGGCGAACGTCGCGCGACGTTCGCGACTTCCGGCAAGCGCGAACACCCGATGTTCGCGCGAACAAGTTCGCCGGCGAACAGTTCGCGCCATCCCTAGTTGTAAGTTACTAATGCAACAAATATGGTTTACAGCAAATTAAGTGTAGTTTTAGTGTAGTTTAGTTGTAGATGTAGTCCTTTTTTTTTTTTTTGTACTGCATGTCACTTTGGGTAATTCACAAAGTAAGTATAAGAAAAAGCTCTGGTTCACTTAAAACTTAAATTTATTTCTCTGGAACACTTTATATAAGGATTGATACAAAGAAGGTGATACCGGAAATAGAGTAAAATGTACTCTGAGATGATACTTTAGCTTAAAGATTATTACAATGTTTTATCTTTGATTATTATATTCTACTTGGACTTCTCAGTTTTTATGGTTCAAAAAGGCCTGCAAAGAGACAATTTGCTTTATATAAACCTAGGCCTAGTTTCTATCTTTATACAAGAAATACTGTTTGCTCATTTTTAGACTAAGCAAAGTGGGCCAAAGTCGCCCATCACTACTATCGTGCAATTGTTTTTGGATAAAGTACAGATATCGGACCTGTTATCCAGAATGCTCGGGACCTGGGGTCTTTCCTTATTTTGTAAACATTAAATAAACCCAACAGGCTGGTTTTGCTTCCAATAAGGATTAATTATATCTTAGTTGGGATCAAGTACAAACTACTGTTTTATTATTACAGAGAAAAAGGAAATCATTTTTATAAATTTTAATTGCTTTATTAAAATAGAGTCAATGGGAGATGGCCATCCAGTAATTTGGAGCTTTCTGGATAATGGGTTTCCGGTTAATGTTAATGTTTTTTTTCTTTGTAAATGTTTTGTCCAAATGCATTAAAGTCAGTGGGCCATTTTTCATATGATACTGTTTTATTATTACAGAGAAAAAAACATACTTTTTAAAAAATATGGATTATTTGATCAAAATAGAGCCAATGGGAGATTGCCATCCAGTAATTCGGAGCTTTCTGGATAATGGGTTTCCGAATAATGAATCCTATACCTGTACTATAGAACGTAAACCAAAGAGATGTTGTTTGGGCTGAGCCTTCTGTACTACTACTGTGCACGTACACATACTTTAATGGAAAAACAGTATCAGCTCTAGTAATGGGTAAAACTGTCCCATATCACTTTTCCAAATCATTAGCGAAACAGTGAATAAATAAGTGAAATGACGAAAAACTGAACTGAAGTCAATGGCAGTCAAATTTTTTTATGCGCACATACATTTTTCACGCTCCAAATGCATTACAGTCAATGGGAGTTTTTTCTTGTTTTTGTCTCTGTACATTTTTTTTCAAAATAAATTAAAGTCAATGGGCGTTTTTTTACTTATGGCGACTTTTTTGTCTCTGTGAAACTTTTGTCTCTGCGACACTTTTGTCTCAGCATTTTTGTTGCCGCGAATTTTTCCCTGGCAAAATTTTGCTTCAGTTTTGCGAAAAAAATTCTCGGATGGCGAAATACAAAAATTTCGCTGTGAATCCATGGCTGGCAAAAAAATTCGTTCATCACTAATCAGCTCTCAAATTAACTACTGCCTGTAATTTTCCTTGAAAGGATAAAATACACACAAGCATTTCTACTCCCACCTCTATCAAGAATTCACTGGACAGGCAGCCTCTATATTAAACCCCAAATAACATTATAGGAATAAAGAAAAATCCTGTACAGTCCGTGCCGGGGTCATGACTGCATCCAGATTGCAGGTCTAGTTTAGTGTTGGGCTTTGTAGTTGAGAAACATACAGACACTGTAGGTTGCCCACCCTTCCTCTACCACCTACTAAATATTCATATTAAGTGAATAATTATACTTCTCTCATAAATTATTTACAGGTATGTGAATTATTATCCAGAATGCTCAGGACCTGGGGTTTTCCCAGCTAAGAGCTCTTTCTGTAATTTGGATTCCTATACCTTAACTACAATAAAAAATAATTTCAACATTAAAGGAATTGTTCAATATAAGAATACAAACTGGGTAAATGGATAGGCTGTACAAAATAAAAAATGTTTCCAGTATAATTGCCAAAAATTTAATTTATAAAGGTTGGAGTGACTGGATATCTAACATAATAGCCAGAACACTACTTCCTACTTTGCAGCTCTCTTGGTTTCCACTGATGGGTCATAATTGTTGCTTTTGAATCTGAGCTGAATGCTGCCAATCAATTGCAAACTCACTGAACAGATATGTACCATGTGGCCCCCCTTCAAGTCTCTGACTAACTCGGAATTAGAGAGCTGAAAAGCAGGATAGGGAATATTGCATCATGTTTACCGTGATTTTCCTTTCCTGGACCTCTCCATGACAGTACTGGGTTAGCTCCTAGCTCCTCCCCTTATGCCACATCAGAAGCACCCTTCCATCCAAATCAAAAAAGCTGACTCCTAAACCCTAACCCGGTGTCCATTAACAAGCTTTGAATTTTAGGGGCGGGCCGTACTGACATGGAGAGGTCCAGGAAAGGAAAATCACAGTAAATATGACACAATTTTCCCTATACCATTACCCTCCCCATGTCAGTACTCACTGGGACGTAGCAAGCCGGTGGGAGACCAAGAACAACAATGCAGAGCCAAGTGTTTCAATAAGTTTATTGTTTTATAACAGCAGATCTGAGGACATTGGTTTTCAATTGGAATTCTCTGCTGAAGACACATTTGTAATGTGACAGGAAACTTGACCTTGATGCTGCCCTGCAAATCCCTTCCAAAGGCATGCCAGCTTCAGCCGCCCATGATGTCGCCGGCAAAGATGTAACGTCCGCTTTCACCTTGCAGGGTTCCTGAAGGCCTTTAACTTTGTTCTTTCCTGCTGGGAGAATGAATTATCATTCTGACTTTCGAAATGCTTCTGTGGCTTCACAATACGCTCTCATGCCTGCAACCACTTCTAAAGCTCGTAAGGCTTGATCCTCTCCATCCTCCAGAAAGGCTGGTAGAGACAACTCGTCCTTAAGATGGAATGCTGAGACAACCTCAGGCTTAAAAGAGTCTGCGAATCTCAAGACTACTCTGCCCTGAAAGAACTCAGGACTGGAAGCATCACATTTAAGCACCTGGAGTTCCCTTACTCTTTTGGCCAAGGTAATAGCTACCAGGAACACCACTTTTAAGGTCATCTGCCAGAGCAAGCATAGTCAATACTAGCGGTAAGTCCCATCGAGGACAGAAGGTCTTCTTGCTGACAGGATTCTTTTGGCTGCCCTGAAAAATGGAATCACCAAGGGATGTTTTGACCATCTAATCTCCAAAAATGCAGAGATAGCTGAGACCTGGGTTTTGAGGTTACTGATGCCCAATCCCTTGTCTTCGCCTGATTGCAGGAACTCCAAGATGTTGCTTTCTGACAGGGAGGAAAGTGACACATCCTTAATTCTGCCCCACTGGAGAAACATTTCCCATATCTTCTCATACATGCCGGTAGTAGAGGGAGTAGAGATGGATGGAGCTGGCTCTTCTCCCAGTTTATGCACCACCCGTGGGACTGCAGGAAGTTGATAACTTGCTCCTGATGACTCAGCAGCTGGCCTTTGGATGATGCAAGGACAATCAGGTTATCCAAGTAGTGAAAACCCCTGATCTTCTGCCATTGTAACTGGGCCACTAGTGTCATTAATATCTTTGAAAAAGACCTTTGGGTTGTGGATAAGCTGATTGGAAGCCCTTGGAACTGGAAGTAGTTCCCCCCTATCGCAAACCTGAGGAATTTCTGTGCAGCAACGGGAACACAGTGATACCGAATGTCCAGAGAACCCAATCAATCCCCTGGACCTATTGCCTCCTTCACGGAGTTGAAGGACTCCATTTGATATTTCCTCACTTTAAAGGATTTGTTGACTGTCCTGAGATCCAAAATTGGGTGCCAAGCTCCCGATGCTTTCCTGACTGAAAAGAAGATTGAGTAGACTCCTCTTCCTACCTCTTCCGCAGGGACTGGGACAATCACCTGCTGCTAAAGCAGATTCTTACTCTAAACAAATTTGAATATGATTCAAGTTGTCAGGTCAATTTCATTCATCTGAGTTTACAAAATTAGATTTTTTGAATAAATTTAGATTGGTCGAATTTCCAGTTTATGGGAGTTTATGGGAATTTTCTATAAATCACATGAATTCGAAATTTCTACCCTTCATAAATCTGCCCATTACTACAATATGTAATAGAATGTCCCATTCTTAGTAACTTTTCCATTGGTCATCATTTTTGATCTTTTGTCGTTTTTGAATTATTTGATTTTTCTTTCCAAACTTCACTGAGCCCTTCAGCCAAAATTTTATTGCACTTTGAGGCAGCAGTTTTATTTTTATTCAAAGCTTGTATTACTTTTCTTTGTATTCAGTTCCTCTCCTTTTGATATTCCAGTCTTTCATTCAATCCGTTGCCTGGTTAGTATATTAAACGTATCCCTAGGAAACAAATGTTTGTTAAAATACCAAACTAGAGAGCAGTTGAACAAGAAGCTAAACAACTCAAAAACATTAAAACATTGAATGAAAAAAATGAAGACCAGTTGCAAATTGTCCCAGAATATCACTCTCTGCATCCTACAAAAAGTTATTTTAAAGGCAAAAAAACCCTTTATTGGGCAGATTTATTAAGGTTCAAATTCAAATTTCAAGTTTATTTCTTTGTTGAAACTTACATTTTTGAGTTGACAAAAAGCCAAATTTGAATTCAAAATTTATCCTACCTCCTAACCACCACCTAAATCCTGCTGAGTTCATGCAGAAGTCAATGGCAGAGGTCCAATTACCCATTGAAAGATGTTATTAGCTTCCTGACATTTGAGTTTTTTTCTGAGAAAAAAGTCGATTCAAATTCCATTCGAATTCAATTAGAATTTGAGTTTTTTGGTTGGTAACATTCGTTCGAATTTTAGACGTTCGAGTTTTCTCTTAATTAAGATACTGTTCAGGTTTCGAGTTCATTTGAGGTAAAAAACAAAAAAAACAAACTATCACTCGACCTTTGATAAATAACCCCCTTTAAGTGTTTACATGGAAGGATAGCAGTCAGTCTTGCATCCATTCATTATGGTGTCCATGTAGTTTTTTATTGTTTTCCAAATATACGGTGAGAGTATTTATGGGGCAAACTTCAATTATCTAATAAATCTGTTCCTCTGCATTTTATTAATCCATATTAAAATATATAAAATGGTATTTAAATATTTCCCTTATCTCTATAACACCCAGATTTAATCATGCACGTCGATGACCTTCAGAAATGTTATTAAAACTGGTCCAAATTTAGTTGGTTTTCATCAGATCTCCACTTATTTTACATCTTTCCTGATGCAATTATAATCCTCTGAACACTAGAGATGGCGCGAACTGTTCGCCGGCGAACTTGTTCGCGCGAACATCGGGTGTTCGCGCTCGCCGGAAGTTCGCGAACGTCGCGCGACGTTCGCCATTTTGGGTTCGCCATTGTTGGCGCTTTTTTTTGCCCTCTCACCCCAGACCAGCAGGTACATGGCAGCCAATCAGGAAGCTCTCCCCTGGACCACTCCCCTTCCCTATAAAAACCGAAGCCCTGCAGCGTTTTTTCACTCTGCCTGTGTGTGCTGAAGAGATAGTGTAGGGAGAGAGCTGCTGCCTGTTAGTGATTTCAGGGACAGTTGAAAGTTTGCTGGCTAGTAATCGTGTTGATACTGCTCTGTTATTGGAGGGACAGAAGTCTGCAGGGGTTTGAGGGACATTTAAGCTTAGGTAGCTTTGCTGGCTAGTAATCTACCTTCTACTGCAGTGCTCTGTATGTAGCTGCAGTGGGCAGCTGTCCTGCTTCTGATCTCATCTGCTGACTGCTGCAATAACAGTAGTCCTTGTAAGGACTGCTTTTATTTATTTTTTTGTTGTTTTACTACTACTACTACTACTACTACTACTACTACTATAAGAGCCCAGTGCTATTAGTCTAGCAGTGTTGGGGAGTGGGACTGGTGTGCTAATCTGCTGCTCCTAGTAGTTCAGCAGCACCAACTGTAATTTTTTTTTTTTAATATTCATTTTTTTTTTATTTTACTTTTTTTTATTTTACTACCGCTGTAGTAGTGTATAAGTTGACCTTTTAGGCATTATTTGCCCTGTAGGCATTTTTTGCCCAGTGTGTTATTCAACCAACTGCCATCTAGCTGTGTGACCTTGTTCACATTCTGTCTAAATATCCATAATATTACCGTCTCCAGAAAAAACACCGGAGTGACTTTTTTCAAGCAGCCATAATAAATTTTACGTAATCCGTATCCATCGCTGTAGTAGTGTATAAGTTGACCTTTTAGGCATTATTTGCCCTGTAGGCATTTTTTGCCCAGTGTGTTATTCAACCAACTGCCATCTAGCTGTGTGACCTTGTTCACATTCTGTCTAAATATCCATAATATTACCGTCTCCAGAAAAAACACCGGAGTGACTTTTTTCAAGCAGCCAAAATATATTTTACGTAATCCGTATCCATCGCTGTAGTAGTGTATAAGTTGACCTTTTAGGCATTATTTGCCCTGTAGGCATTTTTTGCCCAGTGTGTTATTCAACCAACTGCCATCTAGCTGTGTGACCTTGTTCACATTCTGTCTAAATATCCATAATATTACCGTCTCCAGAAAAAACACCGGAGTGACTTTTTTCAAGCAGCCATAATATATTTTACGTAATCCGTATCCATCGCTGTAGTAGTGTATAAGTTGACCTTTTAGGCATTATTTGCCCTGTAGGCATTTTTTGCCCAGTGTGTTATTCAACCAACTGCCATCTAGCTGTGTGACCTTGTTCACATTCTGTCTAAATATCCATAATATTACCGTCTCCAGAAAAAACACCGGAGTGACTTTTTTCAAGCAGCCATAATAAATTTTACGTAATCCGTATCCACCGCTGTGTATACGTTGACCTTGTAGGCATTATTTGCACACTGTTTTCTTCAAACTGCCATCTAGCTGTGTGTATTATCGTTTCCAGAAAAACCAACTGAGTTTTTGTTGTTGTTGTTTTTTTAAAAATAATGCCAGGCAAAGGCAGGCCGCCACGCAGAGGCCGTGCTAGGGGCCGTGCTGCTATGCAATCCTGTGGCCCTAGCAAATTGCCCAGTTTTAAAAAGCCAATGACCCTGAACTCCCAAAATGCTGAAGAGGTAGTTGACTGGCTTACACAGCACACCCCATCCTCTACCGTTTCTAACTTTACCACAACATCCTCCTCATCCTCCACTGCTATGGCCACCCCACGTAACACTTCCTCCACCACCGGTGCCCCTTCTTCACTGGAGTCAGAGGAGTTATTTTCCCATGAGTTTCTTGAACTGAGTAATGCGCAACCATTATTGGCAGAAGAAGATGAAGGAGATGAGGACGTTACACCAGATTTAATTCTGGCAGAGAACACGACAGAGATGGACATAATGATGAGTGATGAGGAGGAGGTCCCCGCTGCTGCTTCCTTCTGTGATGTGTCAGAAGAAATTGATGCATCTGAGGAGAATGATGATGAGGAGATTGATGTTTTGTGGGTGCCTAGTAGAAGAGAGCAAGAGGAGGGTAGTTCAGATGGAGAGACGGAGAGTCAGAGAGGCAGTAGGAGAATAAGACTTAGAAGAAGCAGGGAGGACAGCCCGCAGGGATCAGTAGGGCAACAACATGTATCGGCACCTGTGTTCAGCCGGCCAACGCACCCGCCATTGCCGCCAATGCCGCCAACTTCTACTGTTACCGCCAGATCGCACACTTCCAAAAAGTCAGCAGTGTCGGATTTTTTTAATGTGTGTGCCTCTGACAAAAGCATTGTAATTTGCAATGAGTGCAGTCAGAAACTGAGCCTTGGTAAGCCCAACAGCCACATAGGTACAACTTCTATGCGAAGGCACATGAGCGGCAAGCACAAAGCACTTTGGGAGCAACACCTCAAAGGCAACAGGCAAACTAAAAGCCACACTCCTTCTGGTCCAGCATCTTACTGCTCTACCTCTGCTCTCCTTGACCCATCTGAACCACCCTCCACTCCGCCTTCCACCTTGACCACCTGTTCCCATTCCCAGTCATCTGCCACCAGCCAAGTTTCTGTGAAGGCCATGTTTGAGCGTAAGAAGCCAATGTCTGACTGTCACCCCCTTGCCCGGCGTCTGACAGCTGGCTTGTCTGCACTCTTAGCCCGCCAGCTTTTACCATACCAGCTGGTGGACTCTGAGGCCTTCCGCAAATTTGTAGCAATTGGGACACCGCAGTGGAAGGTACCCAGCCGCAATTTTTTTTCTAAAAAGGGAATACCACACCTGTACCAACATGGGCAGAGCCAAGTTACCGCATCTCTGTCACTTAGTGTTGGGCCAAAGGTCCATATGACTACTGACGCATGGTCCTCCAAGCATGGTCAGGGCAGGTATGTCACCTACACTGCCCACTGGGTGAACTTGGTAATGGCTGGGAATGGGAAGCAGGGAATGGGTAGCTCAACAACAACAACAGTGGAGTTGGTGTCACCGCCACGGATTGCACGCGGTTCTGCCACCACCTCTACTCCTCCATCGCTCTCTACCTCGTCTTCTTCCTCTTCTTCTTCTTACTCTGCTGCTGGGTCCTCCTTCTCCTCCTCCACACCTGTGCACCCCCAGCTCCCCCTAGGCTTTTCGACGTGCCAGGTACGCCGTTGTCACGCTGTCTTGGGGATGACGTGCCTGGAAAGCAAAAACCATACCGGATCTGTACTCCTGTCAACTCTGCAGTCACAGGCCGATCGGTGGCTGACCCCACACCAACTGCAGATCGGAAAAGTGGTGTGTGACAATGGAAGCAATCTGTTGGCAGCGTTGAGACTGGGAAATTTAACACATGTGCCCTGCATGGCACATGTGTTAAATTTAATAGTCCAACGTTTTGTCTCCAAGTACCCAGGATTCCAGGACGTTCTCACCCAGTCCAGAAAGGTGTCGGCCCATTTCAGACGTTCCTACACAGCCATGGCACGCCTTGCTGACATTCAGCAGCGCTACAACATGCCAGTCAGGCGTTTGATTTCTGACAGCCAGACTCGCTGGAATTCAACGCTCCTTATGTTGGAACGTCTGCTGCAACAACAAAGGGTCGTCAACGAGTACCTTTTTGAACTGGGTGGTAGGACTGGATCTGCAGAGCTGGGGATTTTTTTCCCCCGTTACTGGGTGCTTATGCGCGATGCCTGCAGGCTCATGCGACCTTTTGAAGAGGTGACAAATATGGTCAGTCGCACCGAAGGCACCATCAGCGACCTAATACCCTTCGCTTTCTTCCTGGAGCGTGCCGTGCGACGAGTGACAGATGAGGCTGTAGACCAGCGTGACGAGGAGCTGGAAGCGCACGATTTCTGGTCGGAATCACCAGAACGAACCCAGGCACCTGCTGCAACGCAGGGAGAGGTGCCAGAAGTGGAGTCAGAGGAGGAAGGTGGCTTTGTGGAGGAGGAGGAGGAGGACCAACAGGAGCAGGCTTCCCAGGGGGCTAGTGGTGACCTTTTGGGGACCCCTGGTCTTGTACGTGGCTGGGGGGAGGAGACCGTGGATGATGCAGTCCTTGATAATGAGGAAGCGGAGATGGATAGCTCTGCATCCAACCTTGTGAGAATGGGGTCTTTCATGCTGTCATGCCTGTTGAAGGACCCCCGTATCAAGAGGCTTAAGGAGAAGGACCTGTACTGGGTCGCAACGCTACTAGACCCTCGGTACAAGCATAAAGTGTCAGAAATGTTACCAACATACCACAAGTCCGAAAAGATGCGGCATTTACAAACCAGCCTGCAAAACATGTTGTACAATGCTTTTAAGGGTGATGTCACTTCAGGAACTCATCAACATTCCAGGGGCAGAGGTGCCAGTAATCCTGCCATGAGCACACCTGCAAGGACAAAGCCCTTTGGCCGGTCTGTAACGTCAGACATGCAAATGTTTTTCTGTCCAAGGCAGCGCCACAACCCTTCTGGATCCACCCTCAAAGAACGCCTCGACCGGCAGGTAGCGGACTACCTGGCATTAACTGCAGATATCGACACTCTGAGGAGCGATGAACCCCTGGACTACTGGGTGCGCAGGCTTGATCTGTGGCCAGAGCTATCACAATTTGCCATGAACCTCTTGTCTTGCCCAGCCTCAAGTGTGCTCTCAGAAAGGACCTTCAGTGCAGCAGGAGGGATTGTAACTGAGAAGAGAACTCGCCTAGGTCACAAAAGTGTCGATTACCTGACCTTTATTAAAATGAATGAGGGGTGGATCTCGGAGGGTTACTGCACGCCGGAAGACTTGTTCTGACTTCTATGCAGCTGTCCTTCTCTTCAAGCCTCATGACTCCACACACAGCTGTCCTTTAGCGTCCTCCTCCCTCCGCCACCGTTACAAACTAGGGTGCAAACCCTACTGGTTTAATTTTTTCTGGCCTCTGTGCTTCAGTGGCTGCAACCAAAAAAACTGGGCAAACAATGTGTACAAGGTCAACGTATGGCGAAAAATGACTATTTTCAGCATTTATATGGCATATTTTTTCTGGCAACTGTGCTTCAGTGGCTGCGTCCAAAAAAATGCATATTTTCTGCATTTATATGGCATAATTTTTCTGGCCTCTGTGCTTCAGTGGCTGCAACCAAAAAAATTTATATTTTCAGCATTTATATGGCATAATTTTTCTGTCAACTGTGCTTCAGTGGCTGCGACCAAAAAAATGCATATTTTCTGCATTTATATGGCATAATTTTTCTGGCCTCTGTGCTTCAGTGGCTGCAACCAAAAAAATTTATATTTTCAGCATTTATATGGCATAATTTTTCTGTCAACTGTGCTTCAGTGGCTGCGACCAAAAAAATGCATATTTTCTGCATTTATATGGCATAATTTTTCTGGCCTCTGTGCTTCAGTGGCTGCAACCAAAAAAATTTATATTTTCAGCATTTATATGGCATAATTTTTCTGGCAACTGTGCTTCAGTGGCTGCGACCAAAAAAATGACTATTTTCAGCATTTATATGGCATATTTTTTCTGGCCTCTGTGCTTCAGTGGCTGCGGCCAAAAAAACTGGGCAAACAATGCCTACAAGGTCAACGTCGTTGACCTTGTAGGCATTGTTTGCCCAGTTTTTTTGGCCGCAGCCACTGAAGCACAGAGGCCAGAAAAAATATGCCATATAAATGCTGAAAATAGTCATTTTTTGCCATACGTTGACTCAACGTATATGGCAAAAAATGACTATTTTCAGCATTTATATGGCATATTTTTTCTGGCAACTGTGCTTCAGTGGCTGCGACCAAAAAAACTGGGCAAACAATGCCTACAAGGTCAACGTATGGCAAAAAATGACTATTTTCAGCATTTATATGGCATATTTTTTCTGGCAACTGTGCTTCAGTGGCTGCGTCCAAAAAAACTGGGCAAACAATGTCTACAAGGTCAACGTATGGCGAAAAATTACTATTTTCAGCATTTATATGGCATATTTTTTCTGGCAACTGTGCTTCAGTGGCTGCGTCCAAAAAAAACTGGGCAAACAATGTCTACAAGGTCAACGTATGGCGAAAAATGACTATTTTCAGCATTTATATGGCATATTTTTTCTGGCAACTGTGCTTCAGTGGCTGCGTCCAAAAAAACTGGGCAAACAATGCCTACAAGGTCAACGTATGGCAGTTGTTTAAAGAGAACAGTAGATTACTAGCCAGCAAAGCTACCTAAGCTAAAATGTCCCTCAAATCCCTGCAGACTTCTGTCCCTCCAATACAGAGCAGTATCAAGCAGATTACTAGCCAGCAAACTTACTATCATCTGTCCCTGAAATCACTAACAGCTCTCCCCCTACACTATCTCTTCCAAGCACACACAGGCAGATTTTTCAGATACATTTTTGCCCTTGATCCCCCTCTGGCATGCCACTGTCCAGGTCGTTGCACCCTTTAAACAACTTTAAAATCATTTTTCTGGCCAGAAATGTCTTTTTTAGATGTTAAAGTTCGCCTTCCCATTGAAGTCTATGGGGTTCGCGAACCGTTCGCGAACCGCTCGCATTTTTGCGCAAGTTCGCGAATATGTTCGCGAACTTTTTTTCCGACGTTCGCTACATCCCTACTGAACACTGCCATGATGAAATACAGCAGAAAAAGATGGGGAAAATGTGAGTTTTTATGAGCGGTGCTTCTAATCTGCCAGCCCATGTACATATCTATGAAAACCAGGGGATGTTTGATTGAACAGTAAAAATGTCAGCGACCAGTCGCCCATGAAAGTGCTCTGGGTTTTCAAGTTCTTTTTGACTGTAGATTATAGGGGCCAGATTGTACGATTTACTGGATTATTCTTGTTTAAGAGCATTGAATTGTTTTTTAAAAAAGGATAATTTTTACAATAATTAGGATACAAATAACCACATAATTCCCATTTGTAAATATATTTTGTATTTATATATTTTTATATAATTAACATTTGAGCTTAAATATAGTGATGGGCCAATCTGGGGCGAAATTCGCACAATGCATTGAAGTCAATGGGCATCAAAATTATTTTGAGGCAGATCAATTTTTGAAGTAAGCTAAATTTTTATACGAGCAACTATTTTGTCCAAATGCATTAAAGTCAATGGGCGTCGGAATAATTTTGACCAAAATAATTTTGACAATGTTTATGCGCGTGCCAGTTTTGACACAGCAGAATTTTCACCGAAGTTTCGAGAAAACACGCACGTGAAAATTCGCTGAAAATCCATGAGGATTCACCCATTACTTCTTAAATATTGTAACTACTATTGACCTTGGATACTGACACCTAAGGGATAACATTAGGTTGCTTTATGGGAATACCTAAAATAGAGGACTTGAGGGAGTCCTGATTTGGTGGTACAGGTTTCTTTATGGTGCCATCTTGGATTTTGGTCAACATTATGAAAATGCTTTGGCCATTCAAATACAGTACATATGCAGTGGGAAAACCATGTACAGGTATGGGATGTTATCCACAAACCTGTTATCCAGAAAGCTCTGAATTACGGAAAGGCTGTCTCCCATAGACTCCATTTTATCCAAATAATCCAACAGTACATTTTACTTGATCCCAACTAAAATATAATTAATCCTTATTGGAAGCAGAACCAGTCTATTGGGTTTATTTAATGTTTATATGATTTTCTAGTAGACTTAAGGTATGAAGATCCAAATTATGTAAAGATCCATTATCTGGAAAACCCCAGGTCCCAATCATTCTGTATAACAGGTCCCATACCTGTACTGTGATTAACCAAATCAGAATCTACTTTCCATTCATGTTGGTGCATCTGTCTCATGTTTTGGTGAGCATGAACCTTTAAAGGGGTTGTTCACCTTTAAATATGATGTAGAGAGTGATATTCTCAGACAATTTGCAATAGGCTTTTAGTTTTTAGCTTTTTCTTCAGCAGCTCTCCATTTTGCTATTTCAGCAATCTGGTTGCTAGGGTCCACATTACCCTAGCAACCTTGCATTGCTTTGAATAAGAGACTGGAATATGAATAGGAGAGGCCTGAATAGAAAGATACGTATTAAAAAGTAGCAATAACAATAAATTTGTAGCCTTACAGCACATTTGTTTTTTCAGTGGGGTCAGTGACCCCATTTGAAAGCTGGAGTGAGTCAGAAGGCAAATAATCCAAAAACTATAATGAATGGAAACATGAAGTCCATTTGAAAAGTTGCTTTGAATTAGTCATTCTATAACATACTAAAATAAAAGTTAACTTTAAGGCGAACCACCCCTTGAATTATCCTGGAATTTAGGAATTGTGTATAAAAAAAAACAGGTTACTTTCATTAGGATCTGGCTTTTTTACACTGCGCTATGAAATATAATAATTGAGCATCTCATATCACATTTATGTCTCTATATATAGGCTTTTACTGAAAAGAAAAATGCATAGACTTCTAAGGTGACTAATGTGTAATCAATTGATTTAATTTATTCTGCTAATGGCCTCGTATTGTAATAAATTGGCCTAATGACGAACATAAATTCATGAATTCAGATTGTAAATTGATGCCTAATGATTTGTTATTATATATAACCTGCATTCTGCACGTTACACGCTCACCACATATTTGCATTAGAAGTATTTTGTCGATGATGATGAAGAAAGATGTCTTTCATACATTACAGTATTAGCAAAGTGTGGCTCTTTAGTGTGAGGCCCCCGGGCACCTAGACAATAGGCAATAGGTTTCAAACTTTCTGTTACATAATAAATGACATAGAGCACCGATGTTCTATTGGAGCACTGATGTCATGTCTTCCACCCAATAGGCATGGAGTACTGATTCCATCCAATGTTTCTCAGTTCTCTGGGTTTCAAACTTTCTGAGACATAATAAATGGCATAGAGCACCGCTGGTCTATTGGAGCACTGGACAAAAAGCTTCCTGTCATTTGGAGCTTTTTGGATAACAGGTTTCCATATAACAGATCCCACACCTGTTATCGGTTGGTGTGATTTCAAGAGACCCATTTATAATTATCATTTAATTCGTTTATCCGCTATTGTTTTCCTTTGTGCTCCTTCTCAACACTTTAGTTATTTGCTTGCTCTTCATCAGAAGCCTAGTTCAATGTTCCATACCATTAGCTACCAAGAATAATCCTGAGGACAACCACTATAAATAACTATAATGGAGTTTCAAAAACTCTACATACCATATTGAGCATTTATTATATACAGTATCTGCATTGAAAATGTTAAATCAGTGGCACATGTGAGGGCATTTACATAACATAACATTTAGCCAAAATTTTGCCAAATAATTTGGATTCAATGGGTGTTTTAGTTGCCTCATTTTTTCTCATGCCAAATGCATTGGAGTCAATGAGTGTTTTTTTTCTTAAATTTTTTATGAATAAGGAGCAGATTTATCAAAGGTCGAAGTGAAAATTCGAATGAAAAAAATTTGAATTTCGAGCTAATTTTGTGTTCTTCGACTAGGGAATAGTCCAAATTCGATTTGAATTTGTAAACAATTAGAAAATTAGAATATTGAAATTTATCATGCACGGTCTCTTTAAAAATTCGACTTTGACCATTCGCCATCTAAAACCATCTAAGGCTATTTTAGCCTATGGGGGACCTCCTTAAACCTGAATCGGATTCAAACGAATGCTGTTACTTAGATTCGTATGATTCGAATTCGATCAAAAACAGACCTATTCGGCCAAAAATAAAACTTTGCATTCATGATAAATTTAGATTTGTTTTTTAATTCGAATTTCGAAAGTTATGGGAGTTCAAAATAACTCCCATTACAATTCGACCCTTGATAAATCTGCCCCTAAATTTTTTTTTCATGCCAAATGCATTGGAGTCAATGGCCATTTTCCGTTTTGCGAGCCAAATGTATTGGAGTCAATGAACTTTTTTTCTTGGATTTTTTTTCACATGAAACTAATTAGAGTCAAAACAGTTAGGGGCACATTTATTAAGGGTCGATTTTCGAAGTTAAAAAATTCGACCATCGAATTTGATACTTCGATAGTCTGCCGTTTTCAATCGAAGTAAAAATCGTTTGTTCGATCGATCAATTAAATCGTTCAATTCGAACGAATCGAACGATTTTACAAAAAAATACTTTGACTACTCAAAACCTAGCCAAAAGCCTCAGATGTGTTTTTTTTTACTTTTTTTTACTTGAGTCAATGAGCCTTTTTTCTTGGATTTTTTTTTGCACCAAATGCCTTTCTTGATCAGTGGTTTTTCTCCATGTTTTTTCTTGAGTCAAATCTGTTGTAGTCAAAGGCTGGTTTTACTTTTTTATTTATTTATTTTTCTCAAGTAAAACACATTTGAGTCAATGGCTGCTCTATCTCTGTGTTTTTTTCTCAAGCCAAATGCATTGGCGTCAATGAGTGTTTTGTTTTTTTTCTCCATGTTGAGCCAAATGCATTGGAGTCAATGAGTGTTTTTTTTTCTCCATGTTGAGCCAAATATCAGAGTCAAAGGCTGTGTTTTTTCTCAAGTAAAATTCGTTTTAGTCAATAAGCATTTTTTCTCTGTGTTTTTTTCTTACGTCTAATGCATTGGAGTCAATAATGGCTGTTTTTTTCTTATATTTTATTCTTCAAAAACTGCTTTCAGGCAAAATAAAGTGCATGGCAAAGTTTTAGCTCAGTCACACAAACATTTTTGACACTCACAAGAGCATGAATTTGTATGAACAAAGACAGAAGCTACATTTAATGAATATAAACACTGTAATAAATGTTGTAAATCAGCAATCCGGAAGGCAAAGAAAGGAAATGAAGAGTTAATCGCGGTGGAGGTGAAAACTAACCCTAAAAAGTTTTTTAAATATATTAATAGTAAAAAGATACAGGTTGAGAGTGTTGCGCCATTAAATAATGGTACCAGTATGGTTGTTACAGATACAGAAAAGGCAAATGTGTTAAATCAGTTCTTTTCCTCAGTGTATACAATAGAGGAGTCTGAGTTCCCAGGCTCACTTTATAACTGCACTAATGGTTCAGCTCAATCTAGTCAGTGGCTGACTCAGGATATGATTCATAAAGCTTTAATAAAAATGAATGTAAACAAGGCTCCAGGGCCTGATGGCATACACCCCCGGGTTCTAAGAGAGCTTAGTTCAGTTTTAGACCAGCCCTTATTTCTGATTTTCTCAGATTCACTTTCATCTGGTATGGTGCCTTTGGATTGGAGAAAAGAGGATGTTATTCCAATATTTTAAAAGGGATTACGATCTCAGCCTGGCAATTATAGGCCCGCAAGCTTGACATCTGTGGTGGGCAAATTATTTGAAGGCTTGTTAAGGGATCACATTCAAAATTTTGTCCTAGTTAAAGGCATTATGAGCAACAATCAGCATGGCTTTCTGAAGTATAGGTCCTGTCAGATGAATTTGATTGCATTTTATGATGAGGTAAGTAAGATGCTGGACAGTGGGGTGGCAGTAGATGTGATCTATTTGGATTTTGCCAAAGTGTTTGACACTGTGCCCCACAAACGACTGCTTTCTAAACTAAAGTCTGTTGGGCTCTATGAAGTCATTTGCACATGGATAGTAAACTGGCTACAGGATCGGGTACAGAGGGTGGTTGTTAATGGGACATGCTCTACTTGGAGTAAGGTTCTTAGTGGGGTCCCTCAGGGCTCAGTATTGGTCCACTTTTATTTAACTTGTTCAGTAATGACTTAGGGGAGGGTAAGTAATGTATCAGTGTTTGCAGATGACACAAAATTATCCAGCCCAATTAATTCCATCCAGGATGTGGCATCCTTGCAACATGATCTTGACAAACTGGCAATCTGGGCAGCTAAGTGGCAAATGAGATTCAATGTTGATAAATGTAAAGTCATGCACCTGGGATGTAAAAATATCCACTTATACCCTTAATGGGACTGCACTAGGCAAATCCATTATGGAAAAGGACCTTGGAGTTCTTGTAGATGATAAACTTGGCTGTAGCAAGCAATGCCAGTCAGCAGCATCAAGGGCAAATAAGGTCTTGAGCTGTATTAAAAGGGGCATAGAGTCACGGGAGGAGGGGGTCATTCTTCCACTGTATAGAGCACTTGTAAGGCCCCATCTAGAAGATGCTGTACAGTTTTAGTCTCCATCACTCAAACAGGACATTATTGTATTAGAGAGGGTACAGAGAAGGGCAACTAAGCTGGTAAAAGGTATGGAAAATCTTAGCTATGAGGAAAGACTGGCCAAATTGGGGATGTTCACGCTGGTTAAGAGGCGCTTAAGGGGAGATTTGATAACTATGTATAAGCATATAAGTGGATCATATAATAATCTCTCTAATGCTTTATTTACCAGTAGGTCTTTCCAGCTGACACGAGGTCACCCATTCCGATTAGAAGAAATGAGGTTCCACCTAAATATTGGGAAGGGGTTTTTTGCAGTGAGAGCTGTGAAGATGTGGAATTTTCTCCATGAATCAGTGGTACAGGCTGATACATTAGATAGCTTTAAGAAGGGGTTGGATGGTGTTTAGCAAGTGAGGGAATACAGGATTATGGGAGATAACTCATAATAAAGGAAGGCTTTTTTTCCCCCTCTGAGGCAAATTGGAGAGGCTTCAGATTGTTTTTTTGCCTTCCTCTGGATCAATTGGCAGTTAGGCAGATTAAAAAAAAAACTAAAAGGTTCAACTTAATGTACATGTGTCTTTTTTTCAACCTTACTTAATATGTTCCTATGTACAATTACTCATCTCTTAAAATATCACTATGACAAAGGCAAGTTTGCAGTTCTTAACCCCCAGTCTTTGGATACCAGGGAAAAAAGTTAACACAATTATTACAATATTTAGTAGGCTCTGCAGGCAAATCCTGTAAGTAGAACACTGTTAATATATTATACAAAATCTAAAAATAGTAAATGGCAAACTCACATTGAGATGATATTTATCTGAAGCTGTTTGACAAGCGCTAAGCTGTGAAAGTTAAATAAGAAATCATGTCAGGGTAAAACCTTTAAACAGAAAGAGTTGAGAAGTTTTTTTTTCTCTTCAGAAAAAGTATGTCCTGTAGAAATATTGAAATACGTAGATGTGGGCCTAGACCACCTATTGTAATATCTAATAATGTCAAACATAAATACTTCTTTTACCATTTATATGACATAATGACACATGAATATATATATATATATATATATATATATATATATATATATATATATATATATATATAAAGTCCCACGGTGCCCGCACACAAACCAAAAGGTAGAGCCAGTGGTGCCAGTCCCCATGTGGGACCGAAACTTCGGATAAGATGTGATTTTTGACAAATAAATCAACACGAATTCACCAAAACTACAGTGAGTGCTGATCTTCTTTCCATATATATGAACTACATTTGGATCGAGCACCACTGGCTCTACCTTTTGGTTTGTGTGCGGGCACCGTGGGACTTTATATATATATATATAGAGTTGTTCTCTGGAGGAGAAATGAAAAAGTTATATTTTATATATTATTTCATGTTCTTTTATTTATACTTGTTTAAAGAAAAGTTAAACAAAAACATTAATATTTTGCTTTGCTGCATCTAAAGATTTTTTGGTACAAGCATTCTGCTGATAAAAATATAAATATACATGAAAGCTGTAAAGTTACTTTAGGAGCATTGATTATATTTAAAGCAGGAGCAGAAAGGCTTATGAAAACCTGTCAGTAAAGAAAATATTTACTTTAAAACTGGGAAATATCTGCAATGCACACAGACAAATGTGAATGTATTACTCCTCTTTGAATGGCAGCTGCCCTTATTAAAGTAAGAAAAAAAATATCTTAGAATGAGTATAACAGTGTATACACATAAGTCAAATATAACGCTTAAAAGGGTATACTGTAGTTTATGGATGGAATGGAAGGAGGGGCTCAGAGCAAATCAGGAGACCTGGGGGCCTAGTTTAAAGGGGTGGTTCACCTTTAAAGGGGAAGTAAAGTCTAAAATAGAATAATGCTAGAAATGCTGTATTTTGTATATTAAACATAAACATGAACTTACTGCACCACAAGCCTAATCAAACAAATTATTTATGCTTTCAAAGTTGGCCACAGGGGGTCACCATCTTGTAACTTTGTTAAACATCTTTGCAAGACCAAGACTGTGCTCATGCTCAGTGTGGTCTGGGCTGCTTAGGGATCATCATAAATTATCAAAACAGGGAAACAAACAAAGCTGATTGAGTTCTGCATGGCTGGGAAGTAAGGTGGGGGCTCCCCCTGCTGTTCATAAGTATGATTGTTTCCCTGCTCAGCAGTTAGGGACCGTCTGCCAATTCCTATCCACAGCAGTAAATGAAGGGGGAATTTCACTGCATACAGTCAGGTTTCTTATAAAAACGGTATACATTTTTAATTAAAGTATATGTATATGGAGATAGTAAAAATGGGATATTGTTTTTTTGCCTTTACATGCCCTTTAAGTTAACTTTTAGTATGCAATAGAATGGCCAATTCTAAGCAACTTTTCTATTGGTTTTCATTATTTATTTTTTATAGTTTTATAATTATTTGTCTTTTCCCTCTGACTCTTTCCAGCTTTCAAAAAAAACAACAAATGCTCTGTAAGGCTACAAATGTATTGTTATTGCTACTTTTTACTACTGATCCTTCTATTCAGGCCTCTCTTATTCATATTCCAGTCTCTTATTTAAATCAGTGCATGGTTGCTAGGGTAATTTTGGCCCTAGTTACCAGATTGGTTAAGATGCAAATTGAAGAGCTGCTGAATAAAAAGTTAAATAAATCAAAAACCTTAACTAATAAAAAATGAAAACCAAATGCTAATTATTTCATAACATTACCCTTTTTTATACTAAAAATTAACTCAAACATGAACAACCCCTTTAAGAGATAAATATAAATTCGGAATGACCTACATATTAATGTTATTGAAAAACAGCCCCCGTTGGGGGCGGAGTTTGCCAGCTGAACCGGATGGACGCGTCCTACTAGCGCTCCGTCTAAAAGGAGAATGTTTTGAGGGAAAATTGCTTCCTGATTCCCCCAAAAGCTTTACAAAGTGACCGACCTGCTCCGAGTCAATGAGGGGGACCAGACAAGCGCAAAAGCAACAACAGAAGGCAGTTTCCGCTTTCTTCACTCCAGCCGCAACGAAGTCTCCGCGCGCTGCTACAGGGACCAGCGCCATCTTGGATCCGTTGCGCAGTAGGAGGCCTATCTCGCCGACAGCTATGGCGAATACATCTCCGGAGCACACGCCTGCCACGGCGGCCCAAATCAAGGAAATGCTCCTAGACATGAAACACACTCTGCAAAGTGATATTAAACAATTATCTGACGATCTCAGAAAGGAGATTAGAGACCTGGGGGATCGCACAGCGCACCTAGAAGAAAAAATGGGTGAGTTTGCTGACGCTCACAATGACTTAGCAGATTCCCAAAAGCAAGCAAACTCTGAGCTTGTACGCTTGTCAGACAAAGTGACAGACCTAGAAGATAGGTCCCGTAGAAATAATCTACGGTTCAGGGGGATTCCTGAAACTGTGCTCCCCAGGGATTTGGAAACCCATATCATTGATTTGCTTCGAGTGATAATGCCAGACAGACATTCTCTGGAATTGGCTATTGATCGCATTCATAGGGTTCCCAAACCTAGAACGGCTCCTGATAATGTCCCCAGAGACGTCCTTGCCAGATTCGTGTTCTACCAGACGAAAGACAAACTGCTTTCTCTTGCCCGTAAAAAGGAAAACTGGCCGCAACAATATCAGCACCTGGAAATCTATATGGACTTAGCTCCTGCCACTCTGCTTAAACGCAAAGCCTTTGCGGAGATCACAAAAATCTTGAGGCAGAATGACATCCCCTACCGCTGGGGTTATCCAGTTAAGCTTATCATTCAACGTAATGGGACACCTACTATACTGTCTACTGTGACCGACGCCAAGAAGGCTCTTGCCAGATGGGATCTTCCTCCCGTTCCTCCGAAAGATTCTATGCCAGAGAGACACTCACCATCACACTCGCCAAAAAAGCTTCAGAAGGATTGGAGTAAAGTTTGATGTCTTCTCCCGCATTGTTTGATATTTTCCCACTATCGGTTTGCTTCTCATTGCTGTGATATCTCCCTGTGACATCGACAGTTTTTCACCTTATCCACCCCCCGAGGTCCATACCTGGGATTGGAGTCGAGCTGTGGTTCCCTGCTAACAACCACAAGCACCTTGTTCAGCTCTAATGTTTTCTAAGGTTTATTTACTTGTTAATTGTCTGTTTTTTTTTAATGTTTTGATTGTTGGTACATGGCATATGTTTTTTTTTGGTTTCGAATTTCTTGGCGCATGGCATAATGTCTGTTTTATTTTTGACTGTGGTGGCCCTGCCAGGGGTCGGCATGCACATTTTCAGCAGAAATGGTGCGGTTTTACTCGTTAAATTGCAGGGGTCTGAATTCCCCCAATAAACGGAATCAAATACTACACGATGCTTATAGGGCGAAGGCCGAGGTTCTCTTTTGCCAGGAAACTCATTTTTGTTGCTCAGCCCCTCCCAAATTCTCCAACAAACGTTTCCCGCATAATTATCATGCCTATGCTAAAAACAAGACTAAAGGGGTTTCCATTCTTGTATCATCCAAAATACCGTTTCAGTTCAGGGGTGTGCATGCTGACCCTGCGGGCAGATATTTAATGTTGATATGTATGTTGGGGAATGTTACATACTCTTTGATTAACGTATATGCCCCAAACGAGCACCAAACCAACTTTCTAGCAAAAATTCTCCCGAAACTCCTTCACTATAAGGTTGGAAAATGTATAATTGCTGGAGATTTCAATATAGTCTCAGACCCTAATGTTGATATTGTCAAAGGTCAGGGTGGTCCTATACCGCAGGCGCAGAGAAACCATTGCAAAACGTTTAGTAATCTTCTACATTCCCATGGCCTAATAGATGTGTGGAGAGCGAAGAACCCTCTTGCCAGGGATTATACCTATTTCTCCCCTCGTTTCGGCTCACATAGTAGAATAGATGCATTTCTTGCTGACCCCCAAACCACTACCCAAACTATAAATGCCTGGATAGGATTGCGAACTTGGTCTGATCATGCCCCTATTGGTATAGAGATTCCCAACTCTACTCCCCCAATGGACAAATTACCTTGGAGGCTGAATGATAGTCTACTTCTCAGAGATGACAATAAAGCCCATATTGAGCAAACTCTAAAACAATATTTCACTTCCAACTCTAACGGTGAAGTAGGCCCACAGACAGTATGGTTGGCACACAAAGCGGTTTTGCGGGGGGAGATTATATCCCTTGCTAAAAAGCTTAGAGCATCTAGGGATGACACTCAATTACAGCTCGAGACTAAACTAGCGTCATTGGAAAAACAGGCTATTCATCAAAATAGGGCCTTACAGCTCCCGGAAATAAAAGAAATCAGACAAAAGTTAAATGACATTATTGCGGCTAAAACAGCCTATCGTCTGAAATTACTCAAAAAACTCTTTTATTCCAAAGGCAATAAGGCTGATCGCTTATTAGCATCGCAACTTAAGAAGCAACAATCCCAGGCTAGAATTAGTCATATAACTTCTGTGTGTGGCAAACAAACTGACCCTAAAGCTATCGCTAATGAATTTGCAGCCTATTATTCTGGCTTATATAATCTCAAGAATGATAGTGCAGTGACACAACCAACTCTAACTATCATTAGGGACTATCTAGATCGCATTAATCTCCCTCATCCCTCGCTAGAGCAGCGGGATATGTTGAATTCTCCAATTACCCACGAGGAGGTAACAGCTGTAATAAAGAGCCTAAAACTTAATAAAGCCCCGGGCCCAGATGGGTTTACTAATAATTATTACAAAATGTTTTCACCTATACTCTCCCCACATTTGCTTCGGGTTTTCCAGAATGTCATGGATTCCGGAGATGTGCACCCCGAATATCTTCAAGCCCATATTGTTACGATTCCCAAACCAGGAAAGCCCCCTGATCAATGCCAAAGCTACCGCCCTATAGCGTTACTGAACACTGATCTTAAATTATATGCTAAACTCTTGGCCCAGCGACTCAATCAGGTTCTCCCTTCCCTTATTGACCCGAATCAAGTTGGGTTTGTTCTCCACAGACAAGGCTCGGATAGCACCCGTAGATTCCATAATATTATACACATTTTAAAAAAGCAGAAAACCCCAGCGCTCCTGCTGTCTTTGGATGCGGAGAAGGCGTTCGACAGGGTCAACTGGGCATACATGGAGGAGACCCTCAGGCACTACCAGATAGGTCCAACTTTCCTTAAGGCTGTTCTCCCCCTGTACACGAATCCTACGGCTAAGATATGTGCAGCGGGGGCCCTGTCGAGCGCCTTCTCCATAACTAACGGTACGAGGCAGGGGTGCCCCCTTTCCCCTCTCATTTTTGCATTGATGGTTGAACCTTTGGCCCAGAGAATCAGGGACAATGTGGATATAATGGGAATTTCCTGCGGTACAGGCCACCACAAAATTGGACTCTTTGCTGATGACATCCTATTAAGCCTTAGAAATGTTGCGGTGTCCCTGCCCAATTTGTTTCAGGAACTTACAAATTTCCAATCTGTTTCTTGGTACAAGATAAATCAATCCAAAACTCAAGCACTCCCCTTTAATATCCCACATCCTTGTCTCCAAGGCTATAAGCATTCTTATAACTTTGATTGGAGAGACACGTTTATTACATATCTGGGCCTTAAGATCCCCAAAGCGCCTGAAGATATTTATAGATTGAACCATCAACCCCTGCTGAAATTGATAGAATCAGAATGTCTTAAATGGAAATCGGAATCCATCTCTTGGGTGGGACGAATTGTCTCCATAAAAATGAACATTCTGCCGAAAATACTGTATTTGTTTAGGACGCTGCACATAGCGCTACCACCACAATTTTGTCCGGCCATACAAAAACTCATAAATCGTTTTATATGGGCACATAAGCCCCCTAGAGTTGCTTTTAACTGTGCTCAATTCCCTAGGAACTCTGGTGGGCTGGGATTCCCTAACATCAGAATGTATTATATTGCTACAATGTTGGAAACTGTGATTCGTTTGCATTCCCCGTCTGGGGTTAGGAATTGGGTAGACATTGAGTCTAACTTTGCTAGTGATCAAAATTTGTTGCAGCTTTTCTGGATACCTAAGAAGTCAAGGCCGTCCATCACGAACTTATTGCCAACAACTCGAACTTTGCTACATCTTTGGGATGTCATAGCTAAAAAGCTTCAGCTTACTTCCTTCCCATCGCCACTGACTCCCATCATAGCCTTGAAATATTTGATTCCTAATATCAATCTCCAAACATGGATTACTAAAGGAATCACTGTAGTTGGACATTTGTATTTTGCGAATTCCTTGCGGGGATTCGAGGACTTAGCTGACAAATATGATCTGCCAATTTCTCAACGCTACACTTACCTTCAGGTGGTTCATTTTCTTAAATCTTATCTCCCGAATGTAAAGCTCTTTCGTCAAAAGACAAGAATGGAATATCTTTGTAGCAAAGCATGGGATGGCAAAGGACTCATTTCCGATTGCTATAAACAGCAACTCCAATTGCCGGATGACTTCAAATTTCCGTATATGCTGAAATGGGAGGAGGATCTTCAGGTTCATTTTGCCCCTCACCTCTGGCAGTACTCCATTTCGGCCCCCAAAGGCGCCACCACTTGCACGAACCATGTTGAAACACACCTCAAAATTCTCCACCGCTGGTACCTTACCCCGCAAAGGATAGCAAAGATAAATTCCCAGTATTCTCCCTTGTGTTGGAGGCAATGTGGGGAGGTTGGCACATATCTTCATATGTGGTGGCACTGTGCATCAGTCCAACTGTTTTGGTCTGCAGTTTTTGTCCTACTGAACGACAGATTAACCTATACTTTGCCGTGCCTACCCCAGATAGGGCTGCTGCAAATATATCCTGCAGATTCTTCACGCCTCAATAAGAAACTGTTGTTCCATGTTTTCAATACGGCGACTGCTCTTATAGCAAAATCCTGGAAACTAAAGGAAACCCCTACTATACAACACCTACTTCAGCAATTAGACTCTAGAGAGCGTATGGAGAGGATGATTGCAGAAACGCCGGAGTCCAAACTCGTATGTAGCCAGATTTGGGACCCTTGGCGTCCTTTGAGACCATCGTGATGCTGTGTCTCCTATATTTATTGCGTTGACTGATACCAAGGGATGTGAGGAACACTTGTCTATTCTACAACCCTTAGACTTTACGTTTTGAGCCACATATGCCATGTACCACGTACCACTTATAGTTTTTGTTTTTTTGTTATTCAATATTTCATTTTGTCTTCTTTTATTTTCCTTTGTCTTTTCTTTTCTTATGCACCAAACAGACTGGATACTGTTTGGGTTGATACGTGCTTTGAGTATGTTCACTCAAGTCGATTGTGTGTATTTGAACTTGTTTTCTCTCACATAATAAACATACAAGTTTCAAAAAAAAAACAGCCCCCGTTATCTCCTAGCAGCCAATAGTTTCCCTAGAATGCAGGTAGTTTTTCTTATGCTTTGTTTAGCCTTGGAGGTCACCCGAGACCACGTTAGAATTTTTGCATTGTCACAGGTGTTGGTCTTGGAAATCCTTACCCAATAAAAGCTACACGGAGGGAGGATCAACCTGTTTGATTAATGCTTTGCACGCAAGCAGGGAAGAACCAGCCTAGAATATTATGGCCAAAGTTAAGTAACTAAAGCATAGTTAGGAACCACCATATAGGCTTATTACAACAAATCCCTTTTTTGTTTTTTAAATATATTCATTTGCACAGAAAGAGCTACTACCATGATCTATGGAGGAGATTATTGCAGTTAAGGGAAAGTCCATAAATACTTTAAGAGAGAAGGAAAGTCATTTTCCACTTGGGGATGCCAAATGTTTGGCACCCCCAAGTGATTGTATATATCTACCTGACACTCCGGCCAGGGATCCTATCAGCAGAAAACTGCACCAGGCCGGGGTTCTTCCAGTGAGCACCACAGATCGATCCTCTTCCGGCTTCTTCGTTCTTCAAATTCCCCGGGGCAGACACTTGCGCAGTAGAAAGAAATAATCCGATTTTTAGTTAAATGATTTGCTCTACTGCGCATCCAGGATTCGGTTCGGGATTCGGCGAGGATTCGGCCTTATTAAGCAGGATTCGGATTCAGCCGAATCCTTGCCGAACCGAATCCGAATCCTAATTTGCATATGTAAATTAGGCGTGGGAAGGGAAATGACATGACTTTTTGTCACAAAACAAGTAAAAAGCATTTTCCCTACCTTTTCCTTTCCCACCCTTAATTTACATATGCAAATTAGGATTCAGTCGGTATTCAGGCCGAATCTTTCACAAAGGATTCGGGGATTCTGCCGAATCCCAAATAGTGGATTCGGTGGATCCCTAAATCTCTTATTGTTGAAATAGAACTTTGGTATTCCCTAAACAGCCAACAGGGATGTTTTTTCTTATACGTCGATTAGCCTTGGTCAGGAAAACCACCTTCCTAATTTTGTATTCTTAAGGTGGCCATAGACACACAGATAATATCGTATAAAACGAATTTTTGAACAACATTCGGTGCGTGTATGGTGGGAAAAGAGCTGACAGATATTGGCAGAAGACTTGGATATGGGTTGGCTCATCTATCAGGCTGGATGGAAAATTTTGATTGGGTGCTTTTGAAGGCACCCAAACATGGTCCATTATTAATGCTGAATTGTCAGATACAGGTAGAATTCTATTGTTTATATCTGTGTATATAGGACAATTCAGCTCTACACATGTGTATTGAAACAAACCATCTTTCTTGGAATGATCCTTTCCAAGAAAGATCATAATTTTAAAGTCTATGGCCACCTTTACAGTTATTCTACTGGAAGGCAAGCCAAGCTAAGCGTTCATGTGGTTGCACAAACCCCACATCGATCTCTGCAATGGAGGCCTTATGTCTTTTAAAATGGGTGTTGGTCTTGTTGATGTCATCACTGTAAAAACCTACATGGGATAGAACAGCATTTGAGTCCAATGGAGACATCATGTCAACCAGATATGAAGATGCAGGCCATAAAGTAAATAGTTTATTTTACCTTGCCATGGGAATAGAGGCTTAGCCATTTTATCATCATAAACTTGAGACTAAAAGCCCCATTAAATTCTCCCACAATCCCCTTTGTATTGATGACGTCAACTGGAGGGACTTGGTTTTGACCTCTATGCATCTGGGACATTTTTGGCCATGCTCCAACTCCATCTCACCCTCATCTAGAACAACACAGCTCACTATTTATTGTAATCCTGTCCTCACTGTGTCCTGAAACCCCCACAGAACACAGAAGTTTTTTTTAATTCTTGGAACAAAAACATTTACAGTGTTAATCAGAAATGAGCTTTAACAAACTTCAACAAACAGACTCCTAAATCATTGAAATTAGTGTGATTTTCATCCTTATCAAGAAGCCATAGGGTAACATACTGTACATTGTTCCTCTAAATCTGAAATAAACCTTACAGCAATTTCTTCTCATGCTGGTTACCTAGGAGCTAAGACATGTCTTTTCCATTAAAATGGAAATTATTCATTCATCCCACTCCCAAATTTTCCCCGCATTCACTCTGCCTTCCAGTGTAAAGAGAGATAATGTGCTCAGTATAATGAGTTCTTTCCCTTTGTGCCATTTGAGACAAAATAATCTTCCTCTCCTCCCGCAGCCACTTGTAGAATTATGAGTAAATTAAACATTTACATGTGTGCTGCAATTAACAAAACAAAATGAAACAAACAATATACACTAAAGATAACACTTTCTGCATAATGTCTTCCTACTTTAGTTCATGTTAAATATACAGTAGGTATATATTGCCTCTGTAACCACCAACCTGCTGTAGATTGCAGACTCAACTCTGACTGTCAGGTATCTGACTGACAGCACAGTAGATTATGTTTCCATGGTTTCGCTTTGATCTTTGCTGATCATAGAGTAGTCTGGCAACATGTGGTACAACAAGATCAAAATTGGCTTCATCCAAAATGGTACAAAAAGAAAATGACTAAACACTGAAGGCAGGTGTAGCGGGGAGATCCTTTCCACGTTTATTAAGTCCCTGGATGTAACGTTTCATGGGGCGTGCCTCTTCGTCAGACAAATTATTAAGGGTTTAAATTACCTAGTTACATAGGATTCTGCATGTCTGACAAAGGTGGACGCCCCAAACATTACATTGAGTGTATATATATATATATATATATATATATATATATATATATATATATATATATATATATATATATATATACATAAATGTGCAGGCCGGGTTGGACTGGGGGGCCTGAGGCCCACCGGGGATGCTGCCCCAGGTCCCCACTCCGGACCCCCCTGCATTGCCGGCCCGTGTGTTGCGTTTGTGCGCATGCGTACAAAATATTTTTCCTGCGACCTCCGACAAAGGGGGTTGCAGCATTGAGCCACATGTGGGTGCAGACCTGGGCCCGGCTGAAACAGCTGAAAGAAGACAAAGCTATTGATCGGGCCACATATCATCGCCTCTACCCTGGGGAAACCCCTCCATGTATATATGGACTCACCAAGATACACAAGGAAGACCTATTGTCAGCAGCATCAACTCTGTGACCTACAACGTGGCAAAATACCTAGCCAACATCCTAGCCCCGTTGGTTGGAAATTCAGAGCATCATATACAGAACTCCCAGGATTTTACTGACAATATCCAAGGGTTAATACTGGGCACAGAAGAACCCATGGTATCATATGATGTTACTTCTCTCTTTACGTGCATTCCCATCACAGAGGCAGTTGAAACAGTGAGAAAATGTTTGCTGAAAGACAACACCATTGACAACAGAACAAAGCTTAACCCAGAGCAAGTATGTTCCTTACTGGACCTATGCCTAAGTACCACATATTTCAAGTACAAGGATAAGTTCTACAGGCAGAAGCATGGCCGTGCCATGGGATCGCCAGTTTCGCCCATTGACTTATTTCTATAGGTTTTATCTATGCTATTTTCAATGTACAAGTATTGGCAAACAGAAAGTATTAGAGCAGAGACACACTCAGATTCGGGGAGATTATTCAGCCAGCCACAAATCTCCTCTTCTTCGGGGCGAATCATCTCCCCAAACTGCCTCCCTGCGGCTAGAATGTAAATCGCTGGCTGGATGGCAAAGTTTTTGGAAGTTGCCTCACGAGAGAACTTCGGGCGACTTCGGAAAATGGAGCACTCTGAGTGCCATCCTGCTGGCGATTTACATTCTAGCCGACGGGAGGCAGTTCGGGGAGATTAGTCGCCCCGAAAAAGAGGCGATTTATCTAAATCTCCCTGAATCTTTATGGGAACTTTTTGGGCCCAAGTATAATGTCACAAGTGTTTCCTTACACAGTTACTGCAGTGAACATAAGAGCCGACATGCCTTCATTATTCTGTTCAACTCGTTCTTTCATTTTTTTCTCTTTTCCAGTACTTTCAAGTAAAGAACTCATGGAGTCAATCATTTCCGCCAATGAAAATATGGAAAAATAGAGCCAAATTGTGTTTTAAAGAAACGTTTCAGTCAAAATACAAGGATAAAAAGAAACTTTGATTGCCAAACACTAAATAGAGGTAATTTGTGTAAAGTCAGGAGGTTTCCTGATCATAGGTATAAGCATATCCATCAGCTGTAACTAGAATAAATGCCATTTCTATGGAAGCCAGCGACAGCATTTAGATCTGAAGGTTCACAAAGAGTCGCTCTCTCTCTGCCAGTGCCTTGACAAACCTTTCAGCATTTCAACATAAATATCACAGAACTGAAAGAGAATGTGTAGGTGCTTCTGATCAGAGAGGTTTTTTGAGCCCATCCAAAGTGCCCAACCTATGGAGAAACATTTTAATGCTAAGCAATCAATCATCAGTCCAGAAATACCAGTGCATAATGTCAGCAGAAAACTGAAAATCAAAATTAATTGTTTTCTTCTTTTGAGAATATCATCTAATCAAAACATTTTTTCCATTTAAATGCTGCCATAAAAAACAAAGACGTCAGTGTTTTTTTTTTTTTTCTATATCCATAGATGCTGTGTGTTCAGCTAAAAACCTTACAGGGGTCATTTACTAACAAAGGGATACTGTCATGGGAAAACGTGTTTTTTTCAAAATGCATCAGTTAATAGTACGGCTCCAGCAGAATTCTGCACTGATATCTGTTTTTCAAAAGAGCAAACTGATTTTTTTATATTTAATTTTGAAATCTGACATGGGGCTAGACACATTGTCAGTTTCCCAGAAGCCCCCAGTCATGTGACTTGTGCTGTGATAAACGTTAGTGCTGCTGTACTGCAAGTTTGAGTGATATCAACCCAGGACTGGAACTAGGGGTAGGCAGAGTAGGTACGTGCCTAGGGGGCGCAAAGCTTCTCTGCCACACACACTAGTCCAGTCCCCTCCTGCTGCACTTCCCGGTGAGTGTGTTGTTTTTGCCCATGTGCCCTCATGCACCTGCGCCTATTGGGCCCTCCGACTGGCCAGGTTGCCTCGGGCGCCCAAAACGTTTGATTGTAGCTGCAGTGTCTGGCAGCACTATGGAATAAATTGGGATCACCCATGCCGCAGTATACTAAGGTATTGGCGTTTTTTCTTCATTTGCCTAGGGCGCCTGCCCGGCCTGGCCCTTCTCTATATTACTCCCTCCCTCCCCCCCCCAGCAGCCTTACAACAGAGCAATGAGAAGGTAACTAGATAACAACTCCCTGACACAAGATAACAGCTTCCTGGTAGATCTAAGAATAGCACTCAATAGTAAAATCCAGGTCCCACTGAGACATATTCAGTTACAATGAGTAGGAGAAACAACAACCTGCCGGAAAGCAGTTCCATCCTAAAGTGCTGGCTCTTTTTGAAAGCACATGACCAGGCAAAATGACCTGAGATGGTGCCTACACACCAAAATCACCACTAAAAAAATACAGTTATTGGTTGAGGTATTTAATTGTATATGGTAGAGTGAATTATTTGCAGTGTAAACAGTGTAATTTAGAAATAAAAATTACACCATAAAAATCATGACTTTAATTTCTTTAACAGAAGGTCACAATTTTTTTAGCCCTTTGCATAGTAATTTTTGGTCTTTCCATGGGTCTCGGAGCTCAGAGACTTTCCCCATGCATACAACATTGTCTGTGTGTAAGGGTATAATTTATGTTATGTAAGTATTATCTAAAACAAGGTGGCGTTAGGATATTCCCCAAGGGGAAGGTTATATAAGGCAGAGCTCAGGAGATAACATTCTCTTTAGCTGATATGAAGATAAGAAAAATGATGTTGGAGAGGCTGAGGTTTGCCATCTCAGAGAGGTACTAGTGAAACACATTAGACAGATTAGCTAGTGGTAGGGGTTTTTGTGGAGCTCATTGTAGCTGCCGAGAGTGTGGTGTAGGTAGTTTAGCCAAGCAGCTGAGCTCCAACGTGAAGAGAGCAAAGGACCAGTGTCCTGGAGAATAGGGATGGGCGAATTTGACCCGTTTCGTTTCGCCAAAAATTCGCCGCCGGCGAAATGTCGCAGACGCCCATTAAAGTCTATGGGCAAAAAAAAGTTGTCGCGCGGCGAAATTATTTTGTCGCGCGTCTTTTTTTGACGCACAACTCCATACAAGTCTATGGGCGTCATTTTTTCGGCGAAACGAGGCGAAAAAATTCGCCCATCCCTACTGGAGAACCCTCTTCCAGATTAGGGACCCAGAGGAGAGGGAACATGGGTAGAAAGGACCTAGAACCTTTTGCAAAAATTTTTCCGGCTGGTGGGGGGTGGGTACAAAAAGGGGTGTGGTGTGACGTCAAAGGGGGCGGGTTGCAACGCAAAGGGGCAGGGCCACCGCGCTGCCAGGACAAAAATCGAAGGACAAGCTAAGTTTACATGGGATTGGGGGCGGGCCGAGGGGGTCTTTTTAAGGGTATTACAAATTTACCGGCAGCTACATTGCCGGTAAATTTGTAATACCGGCCCCGGCCTTGGCAGGTGTTTTACTGGCTAGGCCGGTAAAATACCGGCCCGGGTGGCAACCCTAAACGTAGACCCCTGGTGCTGGAAGTCTGTTAAGGTGTACAGTGTCCCTTAATCACAGAGGAGGCAGGGAATGTAGGCAGCTGGTGGGATCTGGTGACCTGGGACCCCTAAGTTTTGTTTAAGCAAAATTTGGGGAGAATTGTGTGTGGCAAGTGTCACTGTGGGAGCTGTACTGGTGTCTAATAAAGAGAATATTTACAAATCAATTGTTTTCTAATGGGAAAACTACCAAAGGGATAAAAGAATCCATTATCCATCTCATGTGATGTGAATTCTGTTCGTACAGTACGTTTAGCATATTTATCTGCCTAAATGAATCAATGCACTAAAGCAAAACAAAGGTATTCTGTGATCGTGATTCCTTTTCATAGAATAAAATGAGAAAAGAAAAACTGATTCATTACCATTAATTATCCGCATCTCGTTATTACAGTTTTTAAAGACTTGTAGATGGGAAGGAAGGATAAATGACGCTGAACACAATTCCGGGCTTTTATCATCGGGTTGCTACTCACTGGAGAAATCCCTAGAACACTGGAGCAAAAGAAATTCGGAAAACAAACCATCTATTAGAAGAGAGATTAATAAAAGAAAATTAAAAAATGAAGAACAGCTTTGCCTTGAACATTTGCTTCTACCTTTTAACTGCTGTTCGGATCTTCTCTCCTCGTTAATTGAATCCCCTTTCTTAAATAGAGCCTTACATTTTTTTTTATCCAAGATTAAGATTATTCCATAGGGAGCTTTGTTCAATTCCTTGGTAAATTCCAGATATGCTGTATTGATTCCTTAAGTGCAATTGCTGAGAGCACAGAGAGAACCAGACAAATCCATGGCAAGTGATAGTGTGTTTTGATACAAAGGGCAATATCTTCTTTTACAACTATACATGGTTGTAAGTCTGGATTTATTAAGGGCCATTATCTCCACATTGCCGGAATGGACAATACAGAACGTTAAATCTTAGTTTTATTTGTGTAAAGCAGAACAAATAGTGCAGTGTTCTGTTTGCTGCCAGGGTTAATAGCAGAACATAAAAAGCAAGGATTTTACCCAGCTATTGTCGACAGAAGCTAAAAACCAATTTTTTTCCTGGATCTGGATGACTGACCAGGCCAGTAGCAGATCTCATGTTGGGTCTAGCTGTTAGCTGCTCATAAAAAGAATACTCCAGCACACAGATAATATGCTTCATAGAGGTTTAGCCTGTGTTTATTTGTTCCATCCCACACAATAACATTTTGGGGATGGACCCCTTCGTCAATTCTAGCCCCAAAACATTGTTGTTTGGCTTGGCACAATTAAACACAGGTTAAACCCCTATTAAGCATATTACCCGTGTACTGGAGTATTCTTTTTATGAAGCAATGATGGAGGTGCCATCCTCCTAAACTCTACAGCACCTGGAGGAACTTTAAAGGAGAGGTTATGTGTGCATATGTGCAATCTTTTGAGGACTTGAGCTCAGTGGGTCTTCCAACTCATCCAATGATGAGCCAGCTTTATTCTGGAACTAGCACTGGCATATAGAGAAAGCAGAATCTGGTTGCGGGGGAACCTGGAGAAAAAGGGGGGAACCATCTGTGGGTTTGCTCCCTCTATAATTATTAGACAATCCCCTTCCAGCAGTTCTCCTACTTACCGCTGTGCAGGAGGAGCAGAAGTGAGCGAGCAGGAAGGCAGTCAAGCTTAGATTAAGTAGTTGGGGTCCTGTATGTGTCAGGTTCCTCCTGATGCTTTTTAGTTATTCCACTGGGAACAAGAATCCCCTTCCCTGCACTACCACTGCTCTCAGCCATGGGCATATATAGAACTGCTGTCTCTAGTAAATGGCATAAAAGACTTTGCACCATATTGACTAAAAGGACCAATGGGCATTAAGCCTTTGTACTTTCTACAAACTTGACAGATTTAGGTATAGCAGTTTAATTAAGGTCATTTTAAAAGTTGACTTGTGTAAGACCACCGTTAATTTTAACTTGGAATGTCTAGACCAGAGATGCACCGTCTACATACTTTCCAACTGTCCCACTTTTGGGGCAGTCCCAATTTTTGGCTCACATTCCGCTGTCTCAGATTGTATGTGAATGTCCCACCTGGCCTCTTCGGTTGTTTCTGGCCAGACCTCTGTTTCTAAATAATAAAAAATGCAAGATGGACGCCATTTCCACCGTGGAACTCAGGATGCAGGAAGCAGAAAGAGTCAGAGAGAGCCAAGTAGTGTGGGTGGTGGCATAATTAGATGTTACAGGGCCCCACAGAAAATCTACTTTAGGGCCCCAAAATATTGGTAAGTTGAGCTATTTTACCAAAACATATTGAAATTGCTCATTAATTAGGGCCTTACTAGGTCCTCTACACTCCTGCCTACCCCCTGCCTCTGCTTCCTCTGCAGTTACACCCCTGAGTGTGGGTCTTAGCTAAGAAGAACTTTGGTGTTGGTATTCTGCTTGTGCAAATGTAGGTGAGGTAATGCTTTCAATCCAAACCATTTCTAAATTGTTCTTTTTGGGGGTTCTGGAATTCATGGAGTGATCATTGGCCATTGATGCAGTAATATTACTGGTCTGTTTGGGGTTAAAGGAGTGCTCCTTGCCCATTTTTGCAGTGATCTTATTGGCTTGTCCGGGGTTAATGGAGTGCTCATTGGTCATTTCTACAGTGATCTTACTGGAATGTCTGGGGTTAATATGCTGATTATCAATTTTCTGTAATGATTATCCTGCCGCATCTGGGGTTAATATCAATTTACTTTAATTATTATATTGGCATGTATGCGGTAAATATGCCCTTTATCATTTGTTTTAGTTATACTGTCACATCTGGGATTATTATGCTAATTGTCTATTTTATTTTGTGATTATACTGGCATGTCTGAGGTTCATTTGTCCTATTATATTTAGTGGTTTAGTTGTATTTAGTGATTATACTGGTACATCTGGGGTGCGGAAGATGGATGTGGAATGTAGGGGCATGGTCACAAAATGGGCATAGTAAAAATAATTATCACCACGTTATGTGTAGCAGATCTGTTTGTCTCTCTTTTTCTGTGGGAGTTACAGTATACTTCTGTGACCTGCAGAATTCTACTTGCATAGCATTGGCAGAGAATTGGACTGGTCTGCAATAATACCTAGTCTGGGAAATATCCCATTTTTCCTCCATAAACATATATTTCTAGTTATGTGCGAATTTATTCGCCAGGCGCGAATTCGCCTCGAATTCCCGTGATTTGCTGTTGGTGAATAAATTAGCAAAACCACCACAAAAATTTGCCGGCGTAAAAAAAAAATGGACGCCAGCATCCTTTTTTTGGACACCGGTGCGCCGGTGCCCAAAAATGGAAGCAGGTGCCCAAAAAACAGACGCCGGCATCACAGACAAGACACCGGCGCCGTTTTGCGAATTTTTCACTTTTTCGCAGATTTCACAGGAAATTTGCAAATTTTTTGGCGAAGTGAATAGCCCCAAATTTGCCCATCACTATATATTACCCCAGTAGCGTTTGTTTCTTTCCGCACCGAATTTTTGTAAGACTGGGCCCTAAACAACAGTTCTTTAGGAGGCCCAGTCTGACATTGCATTGGTACAAGTCAGGCAGAGGATGTCACGTAGTATTGACAGAACGACAGGTATAAAAAAAAGGGGAGAAAAGAAACAGGATCAGGCAGCTGCCCTTGCCTTCAGCACAAAGGTATGTATTGCACATAAGGGATACAGACCTTAATAATATCACAAAATAAAAGTGTTTTAAAGTATGTGACAAAGAGCTTTTTCATTTTGTTGGTGTTACTGTTCCTTTAAGCCTTAAGAGATGAATCCATTCCTTAGAGAGGGAAAAGCTGCTCATCAAACTGGCCCTGGAAAACCCAAAATATCTGGGACAGTCCCCTCCGGCTTTTGATTATAGTGACTGATAGTGATGAGCAAATTTTTTCGCCATCCATGGTTTCTTTATTTCACCATCGGCAAATTTTTTAGGGAAACTGTGGTTAAATCCTTTGCAGCAAAAAAATTCGGAGAGACAGAGCAGTCGCAGAGACAAAAAAGTCTCCATTAGAAAAACTGCCCCCCATTGACTTTAATGCATTTGGACAAAAGTCTCCATAAGAAAAATGTAATGTAATGTATAGTTACCACGGGAAAGTGCAGAGCACAGCCTGACCCCCAGATGTTTCCGAATGACCTCACAAGGAGGGGATTTTTAGTTCCTTAATGCTCAACACATGCATCAAGTCATCATGAAAGAACCCTCTAGATTGGAGGTCCCCAAACATTTTTTACCCATGGACCACAATCACATGTAAAAAATTAGTTAAGGAGCAACACAAGCATGAAAGAAGTCCACTGGGGTGCCAAAAAAGGGTTGTGATTGGCTATTTGGTAGCCCCTAAGTGGACTGGCAGCCTACAGGAGACTCTGTTTGGCAGTACACCTGGTTTTTATACAATTAAAACTTGCCTCCAAGCCTGGAAATTAAAAGAAATAATCACTTGCTTTGAGGCCACTGGGAGCAACAGGAGGTTGGAGAGTAACATGAGCCATTGGTTGGGAATAACTATTTGAACCAGTGGAGGACAGTACTCAGCTTATTTCCTTCAGTTCTGCAAAAATACAAATTCGAACCTTGATAAATAGCTCCTTAGTGATCCTTAGGCTAAACCTTCAAGATCTCCATTTCAAGGGCAAAGGTGGATCCACCAATTTACTGCCAGGTTTGTCTTAAGTCTCTTATAATAGAAATGACAGAACCAAGCTCTGTGTTATATAACATGGAAAATTATAGAAAAACGAAACAGAAAATAAATCCAGAAATAAATAGGTGTAAATATTAGGGGAGGGGGGGAGAGAGGATGAAGTCCCAAGCCTGGCAACAAATATATATTATGGTAATGCTCAAAGGGTACAAAAAAACATTCTCATTAAATGTTTAGCAACAGATTGAGTTTAGCAATGACTAGAGCATTATTAAAATGTGATTTATGCAAAGTATTTACATTGTTGGTGCAATTAAACTGTTCTGTAAGACACACAATTAATTTGTATGATTCACTAGCTCAAAAAGTAGCTTTCAATTACAACCGATTTGTCATGCTATAGCATAAATACCATTAAAATTTTCTCTTTGTGGAAAAGGAATTGATAAAAAACACAAAAACTGCACTTGGAATCATTAATGAAACATGAGTGTGAAAAATAGCCAAAAGCACAAAACATATTCAATGAATAGCTTTTCCAGTGCACCTCCAGTCTGAATATAGAATGAATATAATGTTTACTGTGTTGAAAGAGGTTCTCTTATTTATGCTACCTTTTGATTTAAAAAAAAAAGTTGTAGTTCCAAAACGTTTTGAATAAAGGTTAATTATAAAGCTCCTTCAAATGGACAGTTTTTCCTGTTTCAAATGCTGTGAGACAGCATAACCAAGAAAGTGTGACTTATTTCCTATACTGTGTAGGGGACTGGTTAACAGTTTCCAATTTTTATTGTGTGTTCCCCTAAAGATTGGCCACTTAGGGGCCCTGTAGTTTATAGAAGTGATAGCGACCTTTTCCTGCGTCATGCCGTGACCGCTAGAGTTCCCTAATTCAGCTACAAAGTAAGTGTTCTAGTATATAAATGTTGGAGGCCATAAGCTTTTTGCCTGGGACTCCCTAATAAGTGGATGGGGTTTAAGAGTGGAACCCAGGACAAGTGCAGAACCTAGTGGGTAATCTGTTATAGGTTAAAGTGGTGGTTTATCTTTAAGTTAACTTTTAGTATGTTATAGAATGGCTAATTTTAAGCAACTTTCAATTGGTTTTCATTATTTATTTTTTTATAATTTTTTCAATTATTCATATTCTTCTTCTGACACTTTCCAGCTTTCAAATGAGGGGTCACTGACCCCATCTAAAAAACAAATGCTCTGTAAGGCTACAAATGTATTGTTATTGTTACTTTTTATTACTTATCTATTCAGACCCTCCCCTGTTATTAATCCTGTCTCTTATTGAAATTATTGCATGGATGCTAGAGTAACTTAGACCTTAGCAACCAGATTGCTGAAACTGCAAACTGGAGAGCTGCTGAATAAAAAGCTAAAAACTACAAATAATAGAAAAATAAAACCAATTGCAAATTGTCTTAGAATAATACTCGCTACATTATACTAAAAGTTAACTCAAAGGGGTCAACCCCTTTAACAGGGTTTATATACAGTTAGTTATATACAATTTAGCTGAGCAGTTTGGGCTCCACCGAGGAGTATTAGTGGGTCTTTGTTTCCGGTGGCATTGTTGCCCAGAAGTGACATCATAGAGTAGGGTCAGGGTCTGAGTCTCTGGCAGAAGAGACTCAGTCTAATCCACTTCTTGCCTAAATCTAGCTATACCTTGCCTGAATTCTGCCTAAATTGTCTCCCAGCCAGCTAGAAAGCAGCAAGGCATGGGGGGCAGCCGGAAGAATTCCGCCAGCCCAAACAGGCTGAATCAGCCAGGAACCACTGGCTGTGCTGTGCACCACTGTTAGGCTTAGCATTGGTCCCACTCCCAGGCAATAGTTGCGTACCTGCTATTTTTTAAAGATTACTTTGTAGGGATGTGTAAAATAGCCATCCCCAGTATTATTAGCTGGCAGTCCCTCAGTGTTATAGACACCTAACTGGGTCATAAAATACAGTTGGGAGGAGTACTGTTTCCTACTCCTGCTCTAAGCTATGCCCCTTGCTGTTTCTCACAGTGACCAGCAGATGGCATTGTGCTAGGGTATAAAAGGCTCTGAAGCCATGCTTTCAGTGTCCATTTTGTGCTGGCTCTAGCCTGAGCAGGCAGGTAGAGCTCTGTGTAACCTAGACAGGTCAGGTCAGGTCTAGTAAGGATCAGCTACACACCTTTTATAGTAGGTCACTCTAGGAGTGACAGATAGGCAGGTTATTTAGCTGAGCAGCTCAAGGCTCAGATGAGGAGAGTCAGAGGGATTAAGATCCCGGGTACTAATAGCCCAGAAGTAGGGACTAAGTGTATAGGAACAGGGTAGATAGATTCCCCTGAGGTTTCACTTAGGGAAAAGGCTGAAAGCTGGGTGTACCTTTATTGCTGCTGAGCACGTCCTCTTGCCTGTGGGGACTAATACTGACCAAATGGTGCTGTGAGTATATGCCTATCCAATGTGATGCGAAATCCTGTTTGCTCTATTGTATACTCCACTGAGGATTGTGTATGTTCAATAGATATGTTCATGGTTAAGTTATAAGAACTAGTGATGGGCGAATTTATTCGCCAGGCGCGAATTCGCCGTGAATTTGCGTGATTCGCCGCCAGCGAATAAATTCACGAAACTCCCGTGAAAATTCGCGTCAAAAATTCGCCGGCGTCAAAAAAAAATTTTTCCGAAAAAATGGACGCCGGCGTCAAAAACGAGCGCCGGCGTCAAAAACAGGCGTTTTGCGAATTTAGCGCGAAATTCGCGAATTTTTCAGCGAAGCGAAACGGCGCAAATTCGCCCATCACTAATAAGAACCACTGGCGCCCAATTATTATTATACCCTGTATCCAGTTCAAGTTACACTACACCATGCCTCCACACCGTTGAGAGGGCTTACTCCCTAAGATTATAGGTCTCATCTGGAGCACATTTATTGGGAGTGGAACTCAATAGTAGTGTACCACACACACACAATTTACTATAGAGCTAAAACAATCAAAACAAAACGTCATGTGCCATTGCCTAAGCTTGAAACCGCTAGCGTATTTACGCGGAAGTGGGCTCTTTTTTTAAAAAAAAAAACTGGTGCGGACTGCGTGGAAAAAAACGTGGTACCCTAGAAGGGGGCCCTTTGGAAAGTGTACCCTAGAGGCCTCACGTGTCCTTAATCCACCACTGCTTAAGTGGATTGATTTGCATTCTGTAACAGGTGAATAATTTTCTCACAGTGCTGTATAATGAGTATGTGCTGCCTTCTCACTTTTGATAACCTATGTATTCCTGTGACCTTCTTTGTGGATTATAAAGGGGTTCTGTTTAAGTTATATGAACCACTGGTGCCTATTTCTGTGAAATACTAAAGATTGCAGTCAAACAGTACCCTGCCTCCAATACAGCCAGGGAATAGGGATGTAGCGAACTGCCGTGTATGTGTTCGCGAACGCCGTTCGCGAACACCGGCAAAAAATGCGAACAGTTTGCGAACTTCGAACATCCGAAAATCATTCGATTCGAATGATCGAAGGATTTTAATCGTTCGATCGAAGGATTTTCGTTCGAATCGAACGATTGAAGCCATTCGATCGAATGATTTCATTCAATCCAATGGCTTCGATCGTTCGATTCGAACGAAAATCCTTCGATTTTAGCGGTCGAAGGAATCGAATGGTCGAATGGTCGAACGATTTTTGACGCGAACGCCTATTGGCGAACATCGCGCGACATTCGCGAACTTGCGGCGGACGCGAACAGTCGAAGTTTGCGCGAACTAGTTCGCCGGCGAACAGTTCGCTACATCCCTACCAGGGAATGAGAGTATCATTTGAAAAATTATTCATAAAGATATGGGAGCTCTGGAAGTTCCCTTTTCCCGTAGCATTACAATTGTATATGAACATCTTGGCACAAAATGTGGCCTTACCTTCCTGCAATTCGGAGAATGTGATCTGCAGGTGGCTGTACATTCTGAGGGCATTGACACGATCCAAAAATGAGAGAGTCATCAGTTCCCTCTCTTATTTGCTCATTATAAAGTAATTAAATATGTAATTATTTGAGTCAGTAACTGCAATGCCCTGCTGCCATATGCCCCAACATGTACCTTATGGAAGTGTGCATCATGAGGGTATCAAGGGTAAAACAGGGCAGGGTGCAATAGGCAGAAGTACATAATTGTATATAGAAGTTTCAAAGTTAGGACAGTTCAAGTAGATCCAGGAAACAGACCAAGGTCATAATGCGTGGCCAGGAAAATGATTTCTTTCCACTTCTTTAAAGGAGCCAAGTGAAATACAGAATGACGGCGAATCATGTTCAAATGTCACTGGATTAATTATAAAATAACCCCCAAAAATGTAAGCACCTTCTTAGAAGGTCCAGCCATCTAAAAATGAGGGATCTTTGTCAGCACAATCTTTAAAAAAAAATGTATGGACCAGCAAATACACTGTATTCTTGAAGCATTTTAAATAAAATGCTAGTGCTCTTGTAACATGGAAACAGGAGAGGATTTCGGGAGAATTAATTAAAAAGTTGGTTTAAAACAGACATTTATTGCAAAGTCCAGATTTCCAGACTGATCTGTGGAGGCGTAGTCATTCACCAAGCAGCACAGGAATGTTTTTTATGGAACAGTATATTGAAGGACTCTATCTTATGTGATCAGTTGCTGCTAGACATGAGTGTCGTCAAGCTTATTTAGTTGCCATTTTTCCAGTGAAGCTTTTATGTAAGTAGCAGTCATTTCTAAAATATGTTAAAGAAGCATTTCTCTTATTATAAATTTATGCTAAACCGTGTGTTACATGTCCAGATGCATTGTACAGGGAAAGTGAGAAGATAGAGCTTCTTTTCTTGGCAAGTGTCCTGAGCATGTTTACATCGTACATCATACCACAATGTCTGCCAATAAAATAACTGTCTTACTGACCTTGAATATGTCCCAGGCCTACTCTGAATAATGCAGATATTCCCACTGCGTAAAGAAATTGAGAATATCACTCAAACAGATGATACCTACACTCACTGCTATTAGTGCATGCCTTTAAAATATGTGATTTATAGAGTATAGAATCATGGTTATAATAAAAAAAGGCAATGATCATTTAGGGCAGTGAGGAGCAAGGGGAGGACATTGAGATATTGTTGTACTACAACTACAACTGACATAGTTCAACAACAACTCTCTATCAGCTGCACAGTAAAAATATTTTCTATAATAATTGTATTAACACAGTTCTAATTATATATTTTATGCTACAACACTTTCCAGAAAGTATAAGGCAATAAAGCTGCCGGTATGTTTTTGGCACATAAAAGGAAACATTTGTGGACAAGGAGAGAATACACAATACTCCTTGCAGATGAAGTTCCCTGGTCAGAACTGAACCCAGGACCCCATCATGCAAGGCAGCAGTACTGCATCTCTCTGCTGATCATGTTTAGTAAAAAAAAAACAAGCAGTACACTAGAGCAATTATTATGTCAGGTTACAAACAACTTTCCGGGGCTGGCCCCTTCATCAGTTCTGCTACTTTTTAGAAATGTGGAAATATATGTGCTATATTTATCCACTTAAGAACGCAAATGCATTTGTGAAGCCAATCAGCATACTGCTCTGGTTGTGCTTTAAAACCCAATCAGTGTTGGACTGGGACACCAGGGGCCCACCAGAAAACCTTAGACCAGGGGCCCACCAAGAAAATTTAGGCCAGGGGCCCACTCTCAGTACTATTGTTCTTCCTCTCCTCACTCTATCCTCCTAGTCTCTTTAGTTGAACATCTTATAACCTATTATTCCATCTATTTAGCCTCTGTGTTCTCATAGAAATAGGGAATGGCCATGAAATAGGCCAAATATTTAGCAGCACAAGGGCCTACTTACACCTGGGCCCACCGGGACTTTTCCTGGTGTCCCGGTGGGCCAGTCCGACACTGAACCCAATGGGTGTGGCTCAATCTCTAGGATATTGCAAATTTTCAAATTAACATTTTAGAAGTTTCCTTCCCAGAATTACTTCTACAGTTAAGGGTAATATTACTGAATTACCTGCAGCTAAGAAGGGTAATATTACCGAATTGCAAGTACAACCTGTAGAATAATGGGCAGTCATCAAAAAATATGCATTTTGCTTGAATTAAAGGAAAGGTAGAATCACTATAGGTGTGCCAAGTTATAAGGCACCACCCAGTGATTCTAGTCCTTACCTCCTACCCCAGGCAGGATCTCAAAAGCAAAGGTGGACTACCAGAGTACCAGACAATTTCCAAAGCAGGCCTAGGCCCTAGTATGTCTCAGTCTAGGAAAATTCCCATTAGTTCTTTTTTGTATGCAAAACAAGAATATAAAACCTTCACACATTTGGCACTGCTTTATTGTTGTAGAGTAGGTACTGAATGTCAGTTCTTCTGGTAAGCCCTAGGAGGCCCAATCTGACATTGCTCAAAAGACTGCCACTAATGATACTGATGAAGTACTGTATATCAGGATTACTTCCTCAAAAATACATACATTTAGATCACACAATAAAAAAACTAATTAATAATACAATATGCTTTATAATTTCATTCTAAGGTCAACCACCAATTCAGCAGATGGTCTTCTTCTTCTCACTTCTTGTTGCAGTGTAACAAGAGAGATGATGGATGGCTCCAGGGAATTTTCAAGGCAAGATGTCCACCTCAAGGTGTCATTTATGGGGAAGACTTTTTATTAACTTAATTGATACAGCCATTCAGTATGTTAAGGATACCTTCAGGGAAAACATACTTAATGGACAGGTCAATAGAAGAAGCAATTAGAAAAAAAAATCAGGGTAATGATCCTTTATTTATTACAAACTATAATGAAGCATCCACTCAAATTAATAGGATCATCAATAGCCATTGGCTTGTTTTACATCCAGCTCCCCATCTATAAGGTGGAATAGGAGGTTTAGTATGTTCCTTTCTTTTAAAGTCAGGTGTCGGTGTGGGAAATCCAAGTGTGAATATGTTTTACAGGGAGGCAAAGCTACAGTATTTGTAATAATGCTTTTTAAAATGATATTGCGGTTTTCAATCACTTGCCCCCAAATGTTGACTCCCCTAAAATTCCTAATAAATTGGTTGATGACAGTTCATCACAGTTTTCACAGTTTTAGTGGGTCTTGCTTAAACCCCATGATAGCTGCACCAGATTAAAGACTAATATTTTGAGTACATCTCTGCTAGTTAATATTTATAACCCTGTCCATTCCACAAAGCAGTATGTGGATAAAACCATTATGACCTGCTGTACCAGGTCAAACGCAGATGACAAAAAAGCCAGTTGTCATCCAGGTCTGCAGAGACATTTTTGGTTTACATCATCAATTTGATATTATATTGTCCATACTCCCTACTTGAAAATATTTGGACAGTTCTTATCTAAAAAAAAAAAACCCCAGCAAATCAGACTTAATCCAGTCCTGAGCTAGGTGCAGAGCACAAGATAACCCTATCCAAACCGCTTGCAATAAGACTCTCCTGCAGCCTGCACCGTTGGCACTCCCTAAATTGCACTGGATGATGCACAAATTAGGGGATGGATAATGGGTGGGTACACCTAAGTGCCCCCCCCCCTCCTCTCAGAGACTTGTAGCATTTTCAAGATGAGGGGCAGAGGACATATTGCCAAAAAACATGGCAGAATATACCCATTGTTTCAGTTTGCAACTTGCCCTGCACTTAGTAAATGACAGCTTCATTTTGTAAAATCTTAGCTTGAAGAAGGGAATATAAAATGAGGATTTCGAGTACAATGTTAGCCATGCTTCTTCCTGGGCACAAAAGTTGGGAATCACCCATTCCAAAGAGCTCCACACAAAATATGCAATCAGGCCACTTAAAGGGGTGGTTCACCTTTGAGATATATTTTCTCATAATGTAGAGAGTGATATTCTGAGTCAATTTGCAGCTGGTTTTCATTTTTTTATTTTTTGTGTTTTTTTAAATTATTTAGCTTTTTATTCAGAAGCTCTAGCAATTTCAGAACATCCTGGTGAAGAAGTGTAGCTAGAGGAACCCATCAATGGTTCAACATGGTCTTCATCCACCTGAATTTTCAAAACTGTCCAGCAACAGTTTCTAGATAAATATCTAGATAATCCTGGCTAGAGATTGGGCATAATTTTAGCCTGATACTCAGGCCAATAACCTTCTGACTCAGTCTGGTGCTTCCTTTTGGGCACTAAAGCTGGGTAGGGGATCCACCTCCAGAGAAGTGCCTGGTGGTTAGATCCTAAGGAGTGCAATTTTGTGCTCCTTAAGGTGGCCATAGTTGCAAAGATCCCCTTGTTTGGCGACATTGCCAAACGAGTGGATCTTTCATTAACAAGCATGGCTATATCGGGGGTAATCTGAACGATACGATTACGATGTGCAATCAGGCCCGGATTTGGGGAGAGGCCCCCTAGGCCCGGGCCTAGGGCGGCAAGATGTTAGGGGCAGCAAGCAGGCCCCCTAACATCTTCTCTATAACATAGTAAAGTGCGGACCGTGACAGTCACATTTCCAAAACAGAGCAACCGCCCACCCCCCACATTGACCCGGCGCAGCAGCTTGTGTGGACTCCTGCTGTGCGCCTGCCTCTACTCTACAGAGAGTAGATAGCAAGCGGTGTCGGTGCAGATCTCCACTTCTTCCGGTCTGCGCTCTGTGACGTCGCCACGTTACCATTTAACTGTGCATGTGTGCTTCATTGTGACATCACTTGGCGCACCGCACGGCACCAGACTAATTAGAAATAGAGTCTAGAGGATTGGGAAGGGAGCTAGTTCAGGCAAGAGCTGCTGAGCGCATGCGTGCACAGTGCAGGTACAAGCAGCCAAAGATTTACTTCCAGATAATTACTGGGGGGTGGGCGGGGGCGGCACAGTAGCTGGGCCTAGGGGGGCAGGAAGGGTAAATCCGGCCTTGTGTGCAATGGGCTCTGGCGGGATCAGTCTGGTCAAAATCAAACCTGTCCGATCGACCAAACGACCGATCTCCGCCGGACGAAAGATGTTGGCACTCTCCACACACGATCCGAAAATCGCACAAATCCTCGATTCGTATGATAGGATCTGTGTGTCTATGGCCAGCATTAGGCATATAGTACTTGACTAAAGGCTTGGTCTTCTGTTATCCAGAAACCTATTATCCAGAAAACTCCAAATTACGGAAAGGCCCATAGACTCCATTTTATCCAAATAATGCAATTCATTTTTACATTTTTCTCTGTAATAATAAAACAGTACCTAAGATATACAAGCAAAATCAGCCTATTGGGTTAATGTTCTAGTAGAGTTAAGGTATGAAAAATTACGGAAAGATCCGTTATCCAGAAAAGCCCGGGTCCTGAGCATTCTGGATAACATGTCCCATACCTGTATTCCTAATTCCAGTAGAAAAAAAGGTAAGAACAGAATGAAGAGAAGATGAAAAGAGACCATTTGCAAAACACATCAGATCAAATCCACGTTGTGAAAGTGAATTCAGCAGTTGAAATTCCCCTTTAAAGGTTTTATTTCACCCAGTGCTTGTACCAAACAATCCTTGTATTGGATTCCAGTACTTTGTAAAAGTGTGTTCATTATAAGAGAAGCCTCTCTGAAATATTAATTATCAGCACCACATTCAAGTGACATTCGGATCTGGGCACAGAGCGCTGTAGAGGATGTTGTACTTCTGAATGAAAGAATTGGCGCCTGCATTAAAACTCATTCCTTATCATACAACATTCTTTCCAGAAGTCACAGCCCAAGCACAAAGAATTCAAAGTATGCCATTTCCATATTGATGAGTGGTACCCAAACCTATCGCCGTAGCACCTGCATTGTGTGAGGGAGATGTCATTTTCCATAGAGTCTTAGTGCTGCTTGTGCATCTTTTCAGATGGACTAATGACAAGATACAATGAATATTAATGTTTCAGCTACACGTCTATCTATTCTGCTGCCGCTGCTCAGGGAAAAAGGGGGGGACGTAGTTGAAAAAATAATAAAATCGCATATGAATGTATTTTCCCATGCAAAGTTAAAGGTATATGGCCATTAAACATGTACCTGTATTTTTATTCACAAACATTCTCTTTAACTTATTTATTTATGTTGTTGGGCAATGGGCATGTCATATAAATGAGCCAGACTCCCACCACTTCAGTCTATATTATTATATTTAAAACTGGTGCTAGGATACTTTCTGATTATCCGCTCCTTTCTTGTCGAAGTTTTTATCACCTTCCCATTAAAGTGATAGTAAAACAACTATAACAATGAACCAAAGCACTTATCATCAATGAACCAATCCATAAATCCTGAGTTAAGATGACCATTCATGGGCTAAAATTAGCCCCTGGCATGGTCACATCAGAGTCAGGAGGTAATTGGCCTGTGTATATAAAAAGTATGCCCAATCTCTAGCCGGGAATTATCTAGATACCTATCAGGCGATTTTGAAAATTCAGGTGGATGAAGACCACATTGAACCAAACCATTGATGGTTTCCTCTATCTACCAAGGATACACTAAACCTCGCTTTTAAGGGTTCAGTCGAATCCCATAATCCAGGGATCCCCAACCTTTAGAACCCGTGAGCAACATTCAGAAGTAAAAGGAGTTGGGGAGCAACAATAGCGTGAAAAATGATCCTGGGGTGCCAGATAAAGCCTGTCATTAGCCATTTTGTAGCCCTATATGGATTGTCAACCTACATTAAGACTTTGTTTGGCAGTGCACCTAGTTTTTATACAACCAAAACTTGCCTCCAAGCCTGGAATTCAAAAATAAGCACCTGCTTTAAAGGCACTGGGAGCAACATCCATGGGGTTGGTGAGCAACATGTTACTCAAGAGCTACTGGTTGGGGATCACTGCCCTAATCCAGGGGTATGGATTCGGCCAAATTCTGAACCCTTTTTTTGCAGTAGAAAATCTGTATGCATGCAAGACAATTTTTTTCAATTATATAGAGTTTGTATTTGGCTCGCCCAGGCTCTTGGATTCAACTGAATTCTGATAAAAACGGCTTGGATTTTCCCAAATCCCAAACCGAATGCGGTATATAGTGCACCCCTACTATTTACAGGTCGGCTTAGGCCCTTATTAAGATCTGACCATTGGATTTAAATTTTTCATAGGTCACCATATCTGCCAATGGTTGTGATTGGCAGATTTGGTCCCACATCACAGATCTGAAATATGCTGGGCTTTGCTGGAAAGTAGGTGGAATTTAAGTGGGTTGTGAAGGAGTAACTGGGTATTGTTGGGTGGAACAGGTGAACACTGCTACACATTATAATGTCCTGACAGGAGAGAACTACATAAAAGATTGTACATATATATGTAAACTAGTGGTAATGTTTTGTTGCTCTTGAAAAAATGTAACCCTGCTTGACATTACCAGCGGTATACCTAATGTGTGGGGGGGGCAGGGGATTTGACTGCACCCGAGCCTAGAGTTGCCACCTGGCCGGTATTTTACCGGTGTGACCGGTAAAAATTATGCTTGATGCCAATGTTATTAATAGGAAAACCCAGCAAGAATAAAGGAAGGCAGGTATTCTTTTCCAGAAAAGGTGGCATCTCTACCCGAGCCTGTCCCCAGTCGGGCTCAGTAAGGACACCGTGGCACAAAGATGTCCAGTACCAAGGGGGGAGCCTGGGCCTAAATTTTGTGGGCAAGTGGGGAGGTGGTTAAACCATTGGATGGCACCAGTGTTTCCTATAGGCAGCACATTTTCCGATCCTTTAAAAAAGGAAAGGGTGTCAGGGTTGGCTGGGCGAACATCTCAGCAGTCTAACAGCTCAGTTTACCATAAGCCTACGGCGGCCATACATTACCAAAATGGGTCTGGCTATTAGGCCCAGTAGTCCAGGATAATTGAGCATCCCAGATATCCAGACTTCGCAACATTTGAAAAATAGAATGATGGATGAAAAAAGATCTGCTGAGTGTAGCGCGGTGAAAAATATTTGACCACGCCCATTTTATGGCCACACCCCCTAAACACCATATCCATTTTACAAAATCTGGCAGATTATGGAAAGTTTGAACACATTTCTGGGGGTTTTAGGGTCAGCTATTATGTGTTATTACAGTTTTACTAATGAAGGTGAATTGCCCTTTAGGACACACGGGCAGATATCGGGGAGATTAGTCGCCCCAGCGACAAATCACCTCTTCTTCGAGGCAACAATCTCCCCGAACTGCTTTTCCCTACCTTCCCGCCAGCTATAATGAAATCTCTCAAGGAGACTTCGGGCAACATCTGAAAACGAAGCGCCACGAGTTCCAGCCGCTGCCAATTTTTCATTATAGCCTATGGGAAGATTCGGGCAGATTGTCACCCAGAAGAAGAGGCGACTAATCTCCCCAAATCTGCCGTGTGTCCTAACCTTTAAGCTGCAAGTCACAGTTTCCCAAAGAAACCTGCTTATCTTAAATAGTTATAATTTTATCTTTGCTTATCTTAAATTGCTACAAATCGTCAGCTGCCGATTATTCTGGGCCTCCCTTATTCTCTGCCAAAAAAGCCTCTTATTTAATTACATTTTAGAAACTTTGTATCTTTTTCTGACTGTCCAGTGCAGGAGTTCAAACAGATACTCTGGACATTTCAGTAACAATCCAGGAGCTGTCAAAATTGGGGCTGTCCCGGGAAAAAAATGGGACAGTTGGGAGGTATGGCTATCTATGATTTCATCCACTGAATAGCGCTCCAGCTTTCTGGCATTTCAGGGGGCACCTTTTCTATTACTCTTAAGTGTCAACCTTTTTACTTCTTATAAGATTACAAAGCAGCTATTTTGTAAACATCCCGCTATATATACATAGTTTTTCAAGTAAAGCAAACTCCTATTCATCTCTCATTAAATTGCCCTGCAGACTGCTTGACCCAAATGATAGATCTGCACAGAAAACCAACAGAACTGGCAACGCTGGCCGCTATTTGTTCTACAAGCTCAGCCTTTTATCCAAGTGTTTGTGTCTGATACGACTGCTGAATTAAAATGCCTCTATTAGACTTTCCTCTGTGATGCATTGGAAATTTTATTATTATGCGCTGAAGCACTTTTCCCTAAGAAACATAATCATTGTATCAAGAGTAGAATGAGAAGTTTATTTCCCGTGTGTTGTTGCTGAAGATACATTTCATACCCGATCAATGAATGCATGGGCTACAGAATGTACTTTGTGCAAAATTGTAATCACACTGGGTATTGCATAGACAGCAGGGTTGGGGTTTCAGAGAAAAGCAATGTTAGGTTATCACTGATAATCTTGTTTTGGACTAATACCCTCCTTATTGATCATATTATTGCTGTTATAAGCATATTGCTAGGGGCAAAATAGGTGTCCATTGGTTTAATGATCAGATTATGACTAGTTAACACTGCACTGTTTCTTTTTAAAAGGAATAAAATACTATATCGGCATACAAGATATTTACTTTTATATAAACAGTCATTAAAACAGATGGGTGTGTTGCTACAGAATTCATTTGAGATTCTCAATTGAGAAATTCATCAGAATATTTGCAGAGACTACCAGACCCCATGAGAAATCCCAGCAAGCCAAATGCCCCACTGAATGGAACAAACAAGGGAAAGTTGTGCTCACCACTAATTTTTAAAACCATTAAGCGGGGGTGCGATGAGGCTGTGACTGCAAAATTCACATAGACACATACAAGAGTCCTCTGCACTCAATGTATTATCACTATATTAAGGATGTTAAAAATGTTGTGACTTAAGCTACTAAAAAAATGCCTTACCCTTTAAACAAAACAGGGATTGTTTGTCCATATATTGCAATATATCTAAGCTGGTCAACTACGTCAGTCATCCCATATCTGGCCAGTCCTATGCTCAATTTTATCTGATTCATTAAGAATTCTATTGCTTCATTATACATTTTACAAAGGGACTAAGTTTTACCTGCAACTTACTTGCTGCTTTCAAAGTAAAACTCCCCAGCTTGTTTGCACTTTTATTGGCCGCCAGTGGGATCACCTGACTATAGCTGGGAAGGGTGGGAGCTACAACATGGAGCTGGTCACTGCTCCTGTATAACTATAACAAACAAGGGAAAGTTGTGTTTACCACTGAATGGAACCCAGATTACATGGGGGGAAACAAGAAACCATGGAGAATCGAGGCTCTACTTCCTCCATTGATAACATTGCCACACCTAGGCAAATGGTGCCATAGGGAGCCCAACCGGTCACCTGTCCCACCCACACAGGCACACGCGCATTAAGGTGACCAGATTTCTCGAGAGAAATCTGGGGACAAGTTAAAAATAGCGGTGCACGCAGTGCGCCGCGGCAAAATTTTTAGGCCATGCCCACTTTTAAAACCACACCCCCCACAAACCACTCCCATTTTCCTGTACACGCCCCCTAAATTCTTGCATGCTTCAGCACAAAAAATAAAAATGTCTTACCTGTCACTGGGTCACCCATTATACTGTAGCTATGTAAGTTTCAGAATGGCTAAGGCACATTAACTGAAAATTGGAAAATAAGTCAGTTGGGCTACATTAATATATATGAAATAACAGTCCATTCAAGTAATGCCTTTTCAAATGTTTATTAACTCACTTTTAGTAGCAGCATCTGCAACACTTAAAGCATGGAAAATCAGGGCCTTTGTCTTCATACAAACAATTTACATTACAATTTAAATACATATGTTTTGCTGCTCCTGCCTGGGCATAGCCCTGGTAACCAGGATACAATTTCAAATTCTTAAAGAACTGAAAACAGTTTAAATACAGTTTAAATACACATGTCTTGCTGCTGCCTGGGCACAGCCCTGGAACCTGGACACAAGTTCAAATTCTTAGAGAACTGAAGTTACTTAGAAAACAGTTTAAATACACATGTTTTGCTGCTGCCTGGACATAGCCCTGGCCTGGAAACAACTTCACAGTTCAAATAACTTAAGATAGTGTAATAGACAGACAAATGAGGATGATGCAAAGGTCACCTCCAGCCTGCAGATGGCAGTGTTAGGTAATCCGGAAACAGTAAGGCTGAGAAGACTGCTAGGGCACCAATGGTAGCTTTCAAACAGATGACCCTATGCAAAGAGTTGCTCTTGATATATTGGGACCTCTACCAGAAACCCACAAAGGTAACAAGTACATATTAGTGATTGGTGATTATTTCTCTAAATAGACTGGAGGTGACCTTTGCATCATCCTCATTTGTCTGTCTATTACAATACTTAGAAAATAGTTTAAATGCACCTGGGCATGGCCCTGGAACCTGTCTTGAAGAATATAACACTGTTGCCTGGAACAACTTAACAGTTCAAAATACTTAAAGATAAAGATACTTAGCAAATAGTTTAAATGCACCTGGGCATGGTCCTGGATTGGAATGGATCAGAACCTGTCTTGAAGAAGATGGCCCTGCTGCCTGGAAACAACTTCACAGTTCAAAATACTTAAAGATAAAGATACTTAGCAAATAGTTTAAATGCACCTGGGCATGGTCCTGGATTGGAATGGATCAGAACCTGTCTTGAAGAAGATGGCCCTGCTGCCTGGAAACAACTTCACAGTTCAAAATACTTAAAGATAAAGATACTTAGCAAATAGTTTAAATGCACCTGGGCATGGCCCTGGATTGGAATGGATCAGAATCTGTCTTGAAGAAGATGGCCCTGCTGCCTGGAAACAACTTCACAGTTCAAAATACTTAAAGATAAAGATACTTAGCAAATAGTTTAAATGCACCTGGGCATGGTCCTGGATTGGAATGGATCAGAACCTGTCTTGAAGAAGATGGCCCTGCTGCCTGGAAACAACTTCACAGTTCAAAATACTTAAAGATAAAGATACTTAGCAAATAGTTTAAATGCACCTGGGCATGGCCCTGGATTGGAATGGATCAGAACCTGTCTTGAAGAAGATGGCCCTGCTGCCTGGAAACAACTTCACAGTTCAAAATACTTAAAGATAAAGATACTTAGCAAATAGTTTAAATGCACCTGGGCATGGTCCTGGATTGGAATGGATCAGAACCTGTCTTGAAGAAGATGGCCCTGCTGCCTGGAAACAACTTCACAGTTCAAAATACTTAAAGATAAAGATACTTAGCAAATAGTTTAAATGCACCTGGGCATGGTCCTGGATTGGAATGGATCAGAACCTGTCTTGAAGAAGATGGCCCTGCTGCCTGGAAACAACTTCACAGTTCAAAATACTTAAAGATAAAGATACTTAGCAAATAGTTTAAATGCACCTGGGCATGGACCTGGATTGGAATGGATCAGAACCTGTCTTGAAGAAGATGGCCCTGCTGCCTGGAAACAACTTCACAGTTCAAAATACTTAAAGATAAAGATACTTAGCAAATAGTTTAAATGCACCTGGGCATGGTCCTGGATTGGAATGGATCAGAACCTGTCTTGAAGAAGATGGCCCTGCTGCCTGGAAACAACTTCACAGTTCAAAATACTTAAAGATAAAGATACTTAGCAAATAGTTTAAATGCACCTGGGCATGGCCCTGGATTGGAATGGATCAGAATCTGTCTTGAAGAAGATGGCCCTGCTGCCTGGAAACAACTTCACAGTTCAAAATACTTAAAGATAAAGATACTTAGCAAATAGTTTAAATGCACCTGGGCATGGTCCTGGATTGGAATGGATCAGAACCTGTCTTGAAGAAGATGGCCCTGCTGCCTGGAAACAACTTCACAGTTCAAAATACTTAAAGATAAAGATACTTAGCAAATAGTTTAAATGCACCTGGGCATGGCCCTGGATTGGAATGGATCAGAACCTGTCTTGAAGAAGATGGCCCTGCTGCCTGGAAACAACTTCACAGTTCAAAATACTTAAAGATAAAGATACTTAGCAAATAGTTTAAATGCACCTGGGCATGGCCCTGGATTGGAATGGATCAGAACCTGTCTTGAAGAAGATGGCCCTGCTGCCTGGAAACAACTTCACAGTTCAAAATACTTAAAGATAAAGATACTTAGCAAATAGTTTAAATGCACCTGGGCATGGTCCTGGATTGGAATGGATCAGAACCTGTCTTGAAGAAGATGGCCCTGCTGCCTGGAAACAACTTCACAGTTCAAAATACTTAAAGATAAAGATACTTAGCAAATAGTTTAAATGCACCTGGGCATGGTCCTGGATTGGAATGGATCAGAACCTGTCTTGAAGAAGATGGCCCTGCTGCCTGGAAACAACTTCACAGTTCAAAATACTTAAAGATAAAGATACTTAGCAAATAGTTTAAATGCACCTGGGCATGGACCTGGATTGGAATGGATCAGAACCTGTCTTGAAGAAGATGGCCCTGCTGCCTGGAAACAACTTCACAGTTCAAAATACTTAAAGATAAAGATACTTAGCAAATAGTTTAAATGCACCTGGGCATGGTCCTGGATTGGAATGGATCAGAACCTGTCTTGAAGAAGATGGCCCTGCTGCCTGGAAACAACTTCACAGTTCAAAATACATAAAGATACTTAAAATAGGTTTCAATCCAGGGCCATGCCCAGGTGCATTTAAACTGTCTTGAAGATGGCCCTGCTGCTTGGACATACCTCTTACTTTAAATACTACTGCTGCTGGCATTTGAGTTAGGCCAAACAAGTCATAATACCTAACACTTATATTTCTCAGAACAGTGTATCTTTTCAAGAATGTCTTTTCTACTTGCTAATTCAGCAGCAAATTCCTGGCATGTCATTGGAAAGTTTACCAATACTGTAAGCATAGAATTAACAGACTGTACACTTAAACGTGATCGATTGGATGTCCACATCATGTTCATAGCAGAAAAAACTCTCTCCACAGGTGCATTGGATCCAGGCAAACAAAGTGTTATCTCTACCAATTTTTGTAACTCAAGACAAGGAACCATCTTTTCTTTAAAATGGGAAAAAATCTGACTCCATCTCTGACAAATTGACAGATTATCAGAGTTCCATTCCTGCAATTTTGTATCTGTTGTAAAACATTTTAAATAGCTAATTTCATCAAACAAGTCATCCTCCTTTATATCTAACAGATCTGACTTACTCTTAAAAAACTGAACAGCCTCCTCAAAGGACTGCCTATCAGGTACATTTTTTAGTAAAACACACTCAGTTTTATCAATGTGATCAAAATGAGCACACCAAGCATTCAAGTAATCTACGCCTGTATTATAAAACTCATTAGAAACATGAAGGTAGTCCGCTTTGGTATACAAGCCATCTTCTTCAAGACAAGTCAGTGTGGCTTTTACCACAGATGGGATAAAATTCTCATCTCTTCGTGCAGTCATCTTTCGAACTAATTCACTTACAATCAATGAAGACTCAACAGCAGTTCCTTCTTGTGTTTCAACCTTCTTAATAGTATCATGAAAAAGAGGTAGGGTTGCATTGGAAAATTGTAGCCAAAGCTCAGTGCAAGGATCAGAGAACCATCTCTTCAAGACAATTGGACATTTGTCTTCAGATAAGAAAAATGATTTTAATGCTGGGTAAAGGTCAAGAATTCTTCTTAAGGCTGGTAGCAAAGATAACCACCTGACATTGCTAGAGCTAAGAACTTCCTTCCACTCTTGCCCAACAAAATCACAAAATTCTTTGAGGCGTTCAACTCTAACTGTGAAGATATGAAAATATCCAAAAATCTTTGAAACTACACCATGAATATCTAGAGGGATCATACCAAAACTGGCATGTGCAGAGTTATGCACAATGTGTGCCACACAGCCTAATGCCACAACATTTCTGTTAAGAGATTCTCTAACTTTAGTAATAACATTATTGCCCCTTTTTCTTTTCAATCCACCAAAATTAGTGTTAGTGTTATCAGCAGATATGCCAATTACTTTGTTTTCTATATGCAACCTACTAATAACCTGGAGGGTTTTCTTCGACAAAATCTCAGCAGTTTCTCCTTCAAGCTCAAAAAAGTCAACCAATTTAGTGTGTATCTGCACTTGACCACCACCCTGTGACTCATTACCAACAAGGACATATCTCAACAGTATAGGAAAAAGTTTTATATGGCTATGGTTTGAAGCATCAATCAGTAAGGTAACAAATGAAGTTCTCTCCAAATCTTGAGTAACCATTTCAGTTGCCCACCTAGTCATCACATTAGTTACAATTAGTTCACATTTTGTTCTAGAACAACTAAATTTGCTCTCATAGAATTTCTTAATTAAATGTGAAGAACAGTCCATTGACCTAAAACTATGATGATGCTTTATTGTATGGAATGCATATGTTCCTTCTTGAAGTGCCAAGTGTAACTCACTTTTATCAGGTAACAATTTTTTAAAAAATGTGTTTACTTTTGAAGTACCAGCTTGAGACAGCTGTGCCCTTTTATGTTTTTTACAAGCTATATGGTCAGTTACAGATGCTCGCCCACCACTGGCGATAGTAAAAGATATCTTACACATTGAACAGAAAGCTGAGTTTTCATTTTCTCCTGGCCTGAGAAATGGAAATTCTTTTCGTATAGAGTCAGTCAATACACACTTGCGTTTTTTTAGTTGTTTCGGCATCCTGTTGGTCTTTCAAGAACGTAGCTGTAAAAAATCCTTCAACAAAGAAAAAGCTTGTTAGAATCAAACAAACATATTGCTGAATTTGCAACCTATTAAGTTGTCCTAATTAGTTACTTACCTATTTCCAGACTTCGTATCCTGTGTAAGATGATACTTGTGAGAATGGGTGACTTGAAGAAGAAATCCGACCTTGACTTGAAGAAGAAATCCGACCTTGACTTGAAGAAGAAATCCAACCTTGACTTGAAGAAGAAATCCGACCTTGACTTGAAGAAGAAATCCGACCTTGACTTGAAGAAGGAATCCGACCTTGACTTGAAGAAGGAATCCGACCTTGACTTGAAGAAGGAATCTGACTTGACAAAGAAATCTGACTTGACAAAGAAATCCAGCACAGATATCCTGTAAACAAAGCGACACATTAGTACTACATCAGTAACACTCTGGAAGGTCAGTCTCCTAACACTTCTTTTTAGAGACTTACCTGTTTATCCTGGCTTGTAAATATTCAACATGGCAATTGTGAGATGGAGGGATGACTGTCTTGGAATGCTTGAAGGAGTCTGACTTTGAAGAAATCCAACTGTGAAGACATCCCGCAAAGATTTCCTGTAAATAAAGACACACTTTAGTTCTACATCAGCAACACTCTGGCTGCTGGCAGGTCAGACTCCTAACACTTCTTTTAGAGACTTACCTGTTTATCCTGGCTTATAAATATTCAACATGGCAATTGTGAGATGGATGGAAGGATGACCGGCTTGGAATGCTTGAAGCAGGAGTCTGACTTTGAAGAAATCCAACTGTGAAGAAGTCCAGCAGAGATATCCTGTAAATAAAGAGACACATTAGTACTACATCAGCAACACTCTGAGTCTGGCAGGTCAGACTCCTAACACTGCTTTTTAAGGACTTACCTGTTTATCCTGGCTTATAAATATTCAACATGGCAATTGTGAGATGGATGGAAGGATGACCGGCTTGGAATGCTTGAAGCAGGAGTCTGACTTTGAAGAAATCCAACTGTGAAGAAGTCCAGCAGAGATATCCTGTAAATAAAGAGACACATTAGTACTACATCAGCAATACTCTGAGTCTGGCAGGTCAGACTCCTAACACTGCTTTTTAAGGACTTACCTGTTTATCCTGGCTTATAAATATTCAACATGGCAATTGTGAGATGGATGGAAGGATGACCGGCTTGGAATGCTTGAAGCAGGAGTCTGACTTTGAAGAAATCCAACTGTGAAGAAGTCCAGCAGAGATATCCTGTAAATAAAGAGACACATTAGTACTACATCAGCAACACTCTGAGTCTGGCAGGTCAGACTCCTAACACTGCTTTTTAAGGACTTACCTGTTTATCCTGGCTTATAAATATTCAACATGGCAATTGTGAGATGGATGGAAGGATGACCGGCTTGGAATGCTTGAAGCAGGAGTCTGACTTTGAAGAAATCCAACTGTGAAGAAGTCCAGCAGAGATATCCTGGAACTATTTTCATGCTTTAATAAATATATACCAGTGTATTAAATATCTGGGTGTACAATTAAATGCATATCTTATATTTCATTAAATTAAAGGGGTTGATTCCCTTTAAATCAGGGGTCCCCAACCTTTTTCACCTTCAGATTTAAAAAGAGTTGGGGAGCAACACAAGCATGGAAAATGTTCCTGGGTGGTCCAAATAAGGGTTGTGATTGGCTACTGGTAGCCCCTATGTCTGACCTATGTGGACTTACAGCCTCTAGGAGTGTCTGTTTGGCAGTACATGTTTTTTATACAACCAAAACTTGTCTCCAAGCCTGGAATTCAAAAATAAGCTCCTGCTTTGTGGCCACTGGGAGCAACATCCAAGGGGTTGGAGAGTAACATGTTGCTCACGAGCTACTGGTTGGGGATCATTGGTTTAAATGAACTGTAAAGAGGGATATTCTGAGACAATTTTCAATTGGTTATCTTTTTTTATTTGTGGTTTGAGTTATTTAGCTTTTTATTCAGCAGCTCTCCATCCAAGTAAGGTTGCAATTTCACCCATCTGGTTGCTAGGGTCTATAACCCTAGGAACCATGAATTGATTTTAATAAGAGACTGAAATATGATTAATAGTAGAGGCTTGAAAAGATAAGTAATGAAAAGTAGCAATAACAATACATTTGTACATACTAGGCTTAGCAGAGCTTAGAATTCTCCCAGTACTGGATCCCAACAGCACCCACAGAATTCTCCCAGTACTGGATCCCAGCAGCACCCACAGTACTGGATCCCAACAGCACCCACAGAATTCTCCCAGTACTGGATCCCAACAGCACCCACAGAATTCTCCCAGTACTGGATCCCAGCAGCACCCACAGTACTGGATCCCAACAGCACCCACAGAATTCTCCCAGTACTGGATCCCAGCAGCACCCACAGAATTCTCCCAGGCCAGTACTGGATCCCAACAGCACCCACAGAATTCTCCCAGTACTGGATCCCAGCAGCACCCACAGTACTGGATCCCAACAGCACCCACAGAATTCTCCCAGTACTGGATCCCAACAGCACCCACAGAATTCTCCCAGTACTGGATCCCAGCAGCACCCACAGTACTGGATCCCAACAGCACCCACAGAATTCTCCCAGTACTGGATCCCAGCAGCACCCACAGTACTGGATCCCAACAGCACCCACAGAATTCTCCCAGTACTGGATCCCAGCAGCACCCACAGAATTCTCCCAGGGCCAGGCCAGTACTGGATCCCAACAGCACCCACAGAATTCTCCCAGTACTGGATCCCAGCAGCAGCCACAATACTTCCCCCAAGACGTGTGCGAGTCTCTGCGCGTCTGATGTCTCCTTCAGGCTGCCTGGGAGAGCGCGTCTGTTCCTCCCTCAGTCTCTCAGCCTCAGCAGTGATGTTACGCGCGGACAAGTGCGACTCCTACAGAAAGGGCAGCGACTCAACTCTGTGCAGCAAACACCGCGACCCCCAGCGCAGCGACCCTCCCCCAGATTCACACATTGGGCAACAAAGGCTTCCCCTTACACTAGCACTTCACTGTTACTGTTTTACCTACCTACTAATAACTAATGGGATCCCTACACTGACTGGCTGCTGCAGCTAACTAAGCCAGGCCGGCCAGGCAGGGCTCACCTGCCTTCCCTTGCTGCTAATACCTCCGCGTCCGTGACTCCTGCTCCTCTGGTAAGTCCTGTGACTCCTGTCTGTTCTCCATCCACTGCGCAACTGTGCACGTGAGGGCAGGGACAACTATATAACCTCCTGAGGCCCAGCCCTTTCTCCTTGGCGCCAAAACATAGCCAATAGGTAGGTCAGTCTGGAACTACTCTCTTCTTGACAGATGTTTTCTGTGGCCAACCAGGGCTCCTAATTCACGGGGATGCAGCCAGGCATACACGGGGACTTTTAAATAAATGGCCATTTTATGGGGACACGTCACGGGGCAATTTTTGACGGGGCACAGGGTCTTGAAACGGGGCATGTCCCCGTGAAACGGGGACGAATGGTAACCTTAACGCGCATCACAGTGCAGGTGGAGCACACAGGTACATACATCAGCATGTAACTCTGATGAGCAGACAGTGGAGGGACAAGGCCCTGGAGTAGGGGTAGGAAGATTGAAGAGGAGCGTGGCTGGTGCCGTCCCACTGTTGCACAAGCCTCTTCAGCCAAACCCTAGTTCCGTCCCTGATTGGTAGAGTTACTTGGATTGTCCAGATCATGAATGGCAATGCAGAAAATAATTTACAATCAGTGCTCAAATTCAATATTATTGAATTAGAGAGAGACCAAAGAAGGGCAATTAGTTACTAGACTGATCAAGTTGTGGTTATTTATGCTGGAGAAGAGCCTCTTAAGGGTTGATATGATAACTATGTATAAATATAATAATCTCTCTAGTGTGTTATTTACCAGTAGGTCCTTCCAGTAGACACAAAGGCGCCTATTCTGAAAAGAAAAGAGGGGGTTCCGTCTAAATATTCGAAAGGGGTTTTTGTTTTACAGTGAGAGTGGTGAAGACATGGAATACTCTCCCTGAATCAGTGGTACTGGCAGGTACATTAGATAGCTTTATCTTGGAGTCAGGAAGGATTTTTCCCCCTCTGAGGCAAATTGGAGAGGCTTCAGCAGGGTTTTTTTTTTTGCCTTCCTCTGGATCAACTGGCAGTTAGGCAGGTTTTATAAAAAAAAAAAAGAAGTTTGAACTTGATGGATGTGTGTCTAATGTAGTACTGTATGTTGCTATGTAAAGCTGGCCATAGATGTTGAGATTTTTAAAAGATCACATCTTGATCGTGAGACCACGATCTTCTCAGAACTGATCGTACGAATTTACCATCAACTAAAAAGACCAATTTGCCAGGAAAACAAAGGGGAGCTGCCGAGTTGGCCCTGCAAACATAGATAGATTGTACTGGGACCAACAAAGTTTTTTTGACCTGGCCGATCAACTTCCTGACAGATGTCGGACGAAAAATCGTAAGATGTATGATCGTTCGAATACCACTAACTGCATGATAATTTTGAAGGATCGGTTGGGCTTCCCTAAAATCAGTCGTTCGGCAAGAAGAATCATTGCGTCTATGGGGAGCTTTACAGAGCGCAACGCTAACAGCAGAGATGTAACACAGGCAGCAATTAGATAGGAAAGTTCTAACAGAATACTGGGAAATTAGTACAGGTATGTTGAGTTGTATTACTGTTATCAGCTGCAGTCAGGCCTTTGAGTATAAGCAAGATAACAAATGGGCAGCTGAGACTCTCTTCCCCCTGAATCCATGCTTCCGATAAGCTCATCTGTCATTTCATATTATACATTTGACAGCAGGCCAAGGAAACCGTTAATTGACCTGATAATTGTCACATATATGGGCTCTTTGATGGTGACCCCTGACATGTGACTAATATTGCCAGGACTAATACTAATGCTGTGCCCCATCCATCTAATGACTCCATGAGATAAATGGCCGGCATCTCGGTGAGTCAGTTCTTTTTGTTATCTGGAAAATCTAATGCAATTTGTGAACTGGAAATGCTACCGGCCAGTACTATCTTTAGCCTATTGTCAGGCACTTGGAGAAGCACAGTTTTCTGTCACAAGCTGTCCCAGGCTGTTTGCAGCATTTAAATGGAAAGGGTTTCTAACACAATAGCCAGGGTTGGACTGGGCCAGTGGAAAACCAGGAAAAAAACCTGGCTCCTTTTGGAAGCCACGTGTTTCAAAGATCTTTTTGCTTGGGACAACCTGATGAGTGTATGGAACAGTGGAACCACAGACAAGTGCAGGATCCAGTGAGTTTGAGTTATCTCCAGTTAGGTCAGGACTATTTAGCTAAGCAGTTTTGGGCTCCACTGAGAAGTATTAAAGGGACTAGGTTCCTGGTGGCATTGATGCACAGAGAGGGAACCAGAGTGTTGGCCTAGATAGTTATATTTGGGTTTCACTCCAAGAGGACTTCCAAGAGAAGGGAAAATAACTCTTAAAGTGGACCTGTCACCAGACATAAAAAGCTGTATAATAAAAGTCCTTTTCAAATTGAACATAAAATCCAAATTAATTTTTTTATTAAAGCATTCGTAGCTGTTGTAAGATCGTTTAAAAATCTCAGCTGTCAATCAAATATTGTCTGCTCCTCCTCTATGCCCTGGGTCCCCTTTAAGTGCAGTAATTGATTTCTCTTTACATGCTCTGCTCACAGTGCTGTGTTGTAATTATATATGCTCGTTCAATATTTGCAGCCTATGTGATCTCCTTTGTGAATTGTTTTCAATAAACAAGTTCTGGTTAAGTTATAAGAACCAGTGGCTCCATTTCTTGTGAAATATTCAAATAATGTAGTTTAACGGTCCCATGCCTGCAAATGATAGAGAACTCATCCGGAGCAAATATAAGGCAAAGCTCATAGTTCTGAGAAAAGGGGCTGCTCTAATTGACTATAGCCTTACTGGTGGTTTTGTCATGCCAAATGCATTGGAGAGATTTGGTGTTTTATCTTGCACCATATGCAGTGGAGTCAATGAAAGAAAATGCATGATGAAATTGTATCAAAGATTCATCAATTGCCACTTGTGAACACTTGTGAAATCTGTGTCATCCCCGTTCATAAAATCTGGCTGCCCATATTCCAATAGTAGTTTTTCTCAGAAGGACCCAATTTAACCTGCTTTGTGAACAAAGTTGGCTTAGAATAAGCCACACACCTTATTAGAATGACTATATTCTACATTATTAAGAGGGATAATGACCCACTCACTGGGATAATGTCTCACGATCATAACCTAAGCCACACCCCTTTCTTAGCAGGAGGCCTATGGGAGGCTGTGGCCAGCAAGCCAAAGGGACAATGGCAGCAAAGGAAAGAGTAAAACTAAAAGGTGAGCGAGTAATACCTTCACAGGAGTATGGAGCATTTCCCGTATCATCACTGGCACTGAATTGGGTTCATCACAGATTGCATGTGATGCACCCATATGGATGCAAATTTGTTTCAATTTTAGTAAACAGCACTCAAAATGTGCGAGATGCCCAATCCCTGAATCTCTGTGTTTGAATGGCATCATTTGTGATACGCAGCATCATTAATCTGTTATCATCAGTTATAAATCCAGTAGTCTAAGTGTTCCCCAACCAGTGGCTCATGAGCAACACATTTTGCTCACCATCCCCTTGGATGTTGCTCCCAGTGGCCTCAAAAACAGGTGCTTATTTTTGAATTCCAGGCTTGGAGGCAAGTTTTGGTTGTATAAAACCTGGTGTACTGCCAAATAGAGTCTCCCCTAGGCTGCCAAATATCACATTCTTATTTGACACCCCAGGTCATGGTTGTGTTGGTCCCCAACTGTTTTTACATTTGAATTTGGTTCACAGGTAAAAAAGGCCAGGGACCCCAGGTCTAAGGGAACCGACCCAGACACTACTGCCATTCCAAGGTTTCTTTGCAGCAATTTATTAGGATGAGCTGATGGGTAGTGGTCTTGTTTTTGATGCCAGCGCCCATTTTTGATGCCGGCGAATTTTTGCCGCGAATTTTCGCGGGCGTTTCGTGAATTAATTCGCTGGCGGCAAAATGCGCAAATTCGCCGCAAATTCACGCCTGGCGAATAAATTCACCCATCACTACTGATGGGAAGCATGTATGGATTCTTGTACCTTTATGAATAGATGCATGCGTGTTCTGTTTTGCATCTATTCTGTCTCATCCAAGTACCTTTCAGACAAAAAGAAGAACTTGCAGATAAAAGATATTTATTCGGAGTTGACTGCGCAGGGCCTTATCTTCTGCATCTTTCATGAAGACAAGAAGACAGGAAACTATATAGAGTTGTTAAAGAGAACAACGGCTTATAGGCATCTATTGTATCCCACATCTGCTAATAATTCAGGTATTTCTGCTACTAATTGGTCATTTTTGTTGCATTTGCATACATTTATGAGCAGAGGAGATGTATTTAAAAGGTTTTTTTATAAAAAAAAGTATATTTGCTGAAAATGTGTATTAAATATTAATAAAGATGTAATATCACATTGCATATTTATGGTTCCTAAAACAATTTAGTAATATAGAGGAAACTGCTGTAACTCTGCTGCTAGGAAGGTGCCATACGTATATAGTAAACTATAAATATTGAAACAAAATTGCAAAAAGTCTAGGCATTTTGATTAGAGATTAGTGTGCAGACATTTTCTGACAGTTGTGAATAGTGTGCATTTGGGCATAAGTTGAACCAGCCACATAAGGGGTGACATGGAGTTAGGACATGGGTGTCCATTTGTCTTGGTGCCCCCCCCCCACCCCCAGTCTTCAGATACAACAGAAAGCTTTATACAATAGACTCACAGCACTCCAGACAGGTGTGTATTACAGGGCTCTTTTGTACTCAGCATGTTGTGATATGTATCTGGCACCTGATGCACCATAATCAGCACAGGGTGGTCCTATAGCAGGCATTAAGAACAGGGCTGCTCCTTGACACCGCAGTCTGTAACCCGTTTTGGATTTTCCATTCTGCACAAGGTGAAGACCATAGTCAGCTCTTGCACGTCTTCCCACAGTCACTGTAAACGACCCCTATTGTTTGGGGGGGCATGAAAATTCTAATGAAATTTATCTCTAAATATCTCTGGGTTTGGATCATCTTGTGCCTTAAATTTACCGGATTGTGTTATGGTGGCAAGGAACTCAGTTTTGTAGCAAAAGTACATTACTTATGTATACACTAGACCTAAAATGTTAGGCACCCCCAAGTGAATGTATTTACTTACCTGAAACCCTGGGCCGTCAATTCTATGAGCAGAAAACTGCACCAGCCCGGGGTTATTCCAGCGAGCACCACGGAGCGATCCTCTTTCGGCTTCTTCTTTCTTCTAGCGCCTGCACATGGGCATTAGTTCAACTGCGCATGCGTCTGCCCCGGGAAATTTGAAGAAAGAAGAAGCCGCAAGAGGATCGCTCCATGGTGCTCTGGAATATCCTCAGGCCGGTGCAGTTTTGTGCTGATGAAGGTGTTTGGCTTCTTCCCTTCCCCCCCATTCTTTACTTTATCAATGTATATATAGTCTCATTCTCACTCGCATTGTGACATGAGTCTGTTAATTATGGATATGACGGAACCGCAGGCATAGCTGTTGAAATGTGCTTCAAGCATTTTCCCACAATTCACAAACAATATATATAATTAGTGAAACAAGTGACATTAAGGCATATTAATCATTAATAATTACTTAAAGGTCAATAAGATTTTCCATGGTATGTGTAGGAACAACTTCAAATGCTTAATTAAGGTTTTATATGCAAACTGAAAATATTCTGTCTACAAGGTCCTTGTATTAATTTGTGTAGTACCCGGCACTTAAATATGAGAGATTTTCAACCTCTCAACAGTATTATTACAAAACAGTTTCTTTATGCAGCAGATTAAATTGAAGACAAAAGCATGTGACTCTTGTTTGATATTGAGGGACAAGCTATAGGCAGTTTCAGACTGGGGGGGTCCGATCCGTTCTGGTCCACACACTAGAGTCCTGCGCGTAACCAATTTCTAAGACCCGGACCAGACCCGAACCCGCAGCCTGTGACCTCAACCGTTATTTACCTGGACCCGCAACTGCCTTCTACGCAACCTGACCTGCAACCCGCCGACCACCATCAAACAGGAAGTGATGGTGCTGCAAACCAGAAGTGACGTCATCAAAAGTGGACAGGGACAAAAACAAGTTTTGTAAAACTTTAAAAGGAGTAAAATATAGACAATATAAAATAAGATAAGAAATTTAGATGAGACCAGCGACCCAACCTGCGACATGCAGACCTGTGGCCCGCAGACCCGCAGCTAAACCTACTCCTGAAAATCCTCCCCTCATTCCGCAGGGTGCCCTCTTTTTTTGCGGATAACCCGCGGGTACCAGACCTGCTGCAGGACTCTACCACACACACCAGCTCTGTACCGCAATCCCCCCCTCTACCAACTTCAGGGCCCACTCACCAGGCACCCCAAACCCTCCTCTATCCACCTCCCCCCCCCCCCAACCAGCATGTAGCTACTTACTATGCATCGGTCAGGGAGAGATCACGAAGCGCTGAGTGTCAGGCAGGTTGGAGCGGATCCGGCCCATTCCGAGCCTGGCTATAGGGCATATAAATTCAAAAGCTCGAATTTTCAAGGTTTATAAACAATTTTCACAATCAATTTAGTAAAATCTCAATATGAAAACTGATAAATTGGTCTCCCTCCCACTGATTTGAATTCAAATAATGACATAGAGTTGTCTATACTCCGACACTTCACATATCACACATTTATACAGAAGGGCAGTTCAAAATGAAACTCCCACACAGGTAACTTGATTTAATCCATGAATATTATGGGTTTTCTCAGATGGAGATAGTGTTAATATTCTACACAGCACAGAGGAGGATCAACCACTGGCCAAATGACTAGTCAAGAATTATGAAAAATGTGCAGGCCTTCCTATTAACCAATGACCTCCAGATATGGCAGTGAGGGTCATCAGTCATCAAGGCTTTTCATTCCCTGTGATCTGATGTCTTTGCACAATAATCTATCAATACAGGTGTTCATGAGGCACTTATACTGTAAATGGTAGCCATTGACTAAAATTGGTTGCAAATGTTCAACACATAAGAAGATGTGTGTTGGTTCATGCACAAACTAGCTACCCAGAACTGTGTATATTTGAATATGCAGCAATTTTCTAGATAACATTTGTTTGTCATGTTTTAGGACTTTAACGTGGTATATGGTGTAGCAGTGATTGTACCTAAGGTTTCATGAGCAACAAAATACCAGGAATAGATTTCAAGCAAATGATGGCAAGAACCTCACCGATTGGCCGGGGCCGGATTTACTCATCCGGCTCCCCAAGGCCCTTCGTTGCCCCTACCACCTACCCCTTGACACCTGCAAATGTGCACATTTCCTTCTTCAGGTCCAGAACACTGAAGATTGGTGCTTCAGAACCAATGTGGATGCGGCTGGGTGGTATACCACTCCTAAAATCCTGCTGCCCTAGGCCTGGACCTTTCTGGCCTTCCCACAAATTGTCCCCATACAGGTCATTATCTGATTATGGTCCTAATCAAGATTTTCTAAACATTTTGCCAGTAGACAATTACAAGAAAAGTCTGAGCTACCAACTGCATCCTATCAAATATGCAATTATTATTATTGTTGTTGTCCTTATTATTATTATTATTACAGGTATGGGACCTTTTGTCCAGAATGTTCGGGACCTGGGGTTTTCTGGATAACAGATCTTTCCATAATTTGGATCTACATACCTTAAGTCTACTAGAAAATCATGTAAACATAAATTAAACCCAATAGGCTGGTTTTGCGTCCATTAAATAAAAATATTTCTTAGTTTGGATCAAGTACAAGCTACTGTTTTATTATTACAGAGAAAAAGTAAACAATTTTTGAAAATTTGGATCATTTAGATGGGAGACGACCTATCCAGCTTGCTGGATTATAGGTTTCTAGATCGCGGGAACTTTTTTTCCATATATTTGTATGGTATTTTATTACCGTAGTAATTCCCACTTTGAGGGGGTTTTTAATTAAAGGTCGAGTTGATTTTTACCTGAAAAAAATCATGTTTTTAAGGGTATTTTTCAGGCAAATCTAGAATTTTTGGGGTTTCATAATTCTCCAAACCTTGAAAAAGTTAGAATCAAAAAATAAATCACCTAAATCCAGTCATGGTCATATGGAAGTCAATGCAGTGGTCCCTTGATCCAGAAGTATAAGAAAAAAGCATCACAAACCTCTTAAACTCAGACCTTTGATCAGGCCCGGATTTGTGGAAAGGCCCCCTAGGCCAGGGCCTAGGGTGGCAGGATTTTAGGGGGGCAGCATGCTGCCCAACCTCACCCACATTGGGGATGCGCTGGAGGTACAATCATTTTTTACATTTCCTATGCCCCAATCCCCATTGCTCCAGTCTAGATGATGACAATTTTCATGATTAAAGAGCAGGGAACAGGGGTGATAAACGGCAGTGGGCCTAGGGGCACCCACTATGTAAAACCGGCCCTGCCTTTGATAAATAACCATATTGAAGTTGTGTATTTCTGGAATATTTTTAGGATTGCCAGCTCTTTAATGAATGCACTTTAATAAAAAATGCTTATAAATAAATAAATATATAGACTATGTAGTCATTGCTGGCCAAGGATATGGAACATTAGCAAATTAATTAAAAAACTAGTTAAAACATAGCAAAAAATTCATGACTAATTCATCAATTTCCACATCTGAGTTTTTTTTAGAAATTCAATCACAGGAAAATAATCAAGGTTAAACGCAATAATTTTTTTCTTGACCACTAACACTTGACTAATTCATCAATTTCCATATTTGAGTTTTTTTAGAAATTCAATCACAGGAAAATAACCAAGGTTAAACGCAATAATTTTTTTCTTGACCGCTAACATATTTCAGAAAAGTGCAATCACAATAATTCCTGAAAATGAATTGATTGCAACAAAAACTACATTGTTCCATTCATTATTTTTTTTAAAACAAATTCCACTTTTTAGAAGAAAAAACCATGAATGTTGAAAATACACCTCCCATTGGCTTCAAGTTGCTGATTTTTTTTTTCCTATTGATAAATCTTGAAAACTTTGGAAAACCTGATCTTGAACATCATCAAATTCATGGTTTTTTTGCAGCAATTGTCTTAAATTTAAATTTTAATACATTTGCCCCTTTGTGTGCGGTAGAGGCAACTCACCCGAATTCTCTCTTTTTAATAATCCAACACCACATGACTGCAATTGATATTATCATGTTCTTTGAAGGGATATCAAGAGGTACTGTAGAGGCGTACATCATGAATAGTAAAAAGATTACAAACCATCCACAAGGATTTATGAAGGGCTGATTAAAGTAATCTAATAAATCTCTCTGAGAATGCAAGCAGGGGCGTACAGAAGACAAAAGAACTGCAGGTGATGGAATATATCTTGACTTTGCTAAGGCATTTAATAAAGATAACCATTAGAGATAATTGCATAACTTATGGCCAAGGAGAGAGAGACTCTCTACATGAAGAGGAACTGGGTGAAGGACAGAGGACAATAGAATGGAAATTAATAGGTGTTTTTTAGATTGGAGTAAAGTAGTACGTGGTTTCCTTGACGTGGATCAGTTCAGAGTTTGTATCTGCTCAATGATTTATCTTCCACTCCCTAATCCAGACTTGTAAATGTATATTAGAACCCTGCCTAAGGTCAGGTAGGGATGTAACATAGCATTTTGGTGCTGGAGCTGCAGGATACGAATACTGTATGTTTCTCAACGAGGTGCAAGATCAGGAACTGTTTTAATCTTCCCTTATAATTGTTCAGTGCAAATTGTGTAAATTGTATTCTCTTTAACAGTAAAATGTCAGTACAATTGAAAGGTTTTACCTCTCTTGTCCTATAATGGTCCTTATTTTGACTGTAAGCCATGTCCACCACATACAGTGTTTTTATTAGACGTGTAGCAGTAGTCATGTAACTTGTAGTCTCTACATAACAAGGCCTCATTATTTATGACTATTACTCACTACACATATACATTTCATGGTAACATAGTAAGTTAGGTTGAAAAAGACACACGTCCATCAACTTCAACCTTTTATGTCTATATCTAACCTGCCTAACTACCACTTGATGTAGAGGAAGGCAAAAATTTTGCCTCAGAGGGGAAAAATTCCTTCCTGATTCCAAAATGACAATTAGATTAGTCCCTGGATCAACTTGTACTATGAGCTATCTCCCATAACCCTGTATTCCCTCACTTGCTAAACACCATCCAACCCCTTCTTAAAGCTATCTAATGTATCAGCCTGTACCACTGATTCAGGGAGAGAATTCCACATCCTCACAGCTCTAATTGGAATGGGTGACCTTGTGTCAACTGGAAAGACCTTCTGGTAAATAAAGTATTCGAGAGATTATTATATGATCCACTTATATATTTATACATAGTCATCATATCTCCCCTTAAGCACCTCTTCTCCAGCGTGAACATCCCCAATTTGGCCAGTCTTTCCTCATAGCTAAGATTTTCATATCTTTCTCCAGCTTAGTTGCCCTTCTCTGGACCCTCTCTAATACAATAATGTCCTGATTGAGCGCTGGAGACCAAAACTGGACCATTCCTTTGGCTTATGGCCAAGTATTTCAAGACAGTTGAGATACTTGGCCATGAACAGAGAAGAAAATATTTTACCAGAAAGCTTTGCCTGCACTTGGAAATATGAGAAACCGTTGTTCTACCTTTCTGCACATGGAGAAGTATCAGCAGATTGACAAGTGAGCAAGAGGTTAAGAATCCAATTAAAAAAAAAAGGTTTCCTTTGAAAGACGATGCCTAAACCCACTTACCACTACTAGTAATATCCATAATTTACAATACACTCACGGAAGTTTAGCCTGAACTGGAATGTTCATATATGACTCTCTGAAATACAGATCTCCCTACATGAGATATGGCGGATAAGTGGCCAAGAAATGGTCCTCCATTCAAAAAATTTCACATAATGTGGGTGTTAAGGACAAGGTAATTTCCAGATGGTATATTGCCCCACTTCGTATACATAAAATGATGCCTACTACTTCACCATTGTGTTTTCGCGGATGCCAACAACCGGGCAGTTATCTTACGGCTCTTTTGGAGGATACTCTGGATACTCATTCAGAAATATGGGCCCCTTGGGTCTCCTATAAGTCTGGCACGGAAGCCCCAATGTACTGAATTTCTATTGTGAGACTTTATTTTTGTATTGGTTAGTCAAATATTATGAGATACTTTTTATGATCTTGTATGAGAAAAAGGTCTATTTGCTAACCACTATCCAGGTTACTGTTATTCATTTTTGTACAATTTTTGTTTTATTTTGATCTATTTTTGTTTTTTGCTTTTTCTTTTTCTATTGAAAAAATCAGAAATATAGAGATTTAAAAAAAAAGGCTTCCAAGGACCTGCCACTCACTTAGGGGCAAATTTACTTTAAATTAATTAATTAACCCTCGATATTCGACTGCCGAATGTAAATCCTTCTACTTTGAATAGAAATAATTTTTCTTCGACTTAAAAATTGTTAGGAAGCCTATGGGGACCTTCCCCATGGGCTAACATTGCACCTCGGTAGGTTTTAGGTGGCGAAGTAGGGGGTCGAAGTTTTTCTTAAAGAGACAGTACTTCGACTATCGAATGGTCGAATAGTCGAACGATTTTTAGTTCGAATCGTTCAATTTGAAGTCGTAGTAGAAGTCGAAGTAGCCAATTCGATGGTCTAAGTAAGCAAAAAAAACATTCAAAATTCAAAGTTTTTTTATTCTATTCCTTCACTCGAACTAAGTTAATGGGCCCCTTAATGTCTATCAATGGGCCAGGTTCAATCCAGTGAGAAAAAGGTTTATAACGTGAAAAGTCATGGACGAGATTCAATTTGAGATGCAATTAAATTCAGAAAAACTTATCTCATGGTTTATCTCATAAAAACTCTATTGAAGTCTATGGGAAAAAAATGGAACTGAATTTGGCGAAAAGCTTTTTCTCCTCAAATTGAATCTCGTCCATGAGTTTTCGCCATGAGATAATTTTTTCTCACTGAATTGAATCTGGTCATATGACTAATAAATCAAAGCCAGTGTGCTAATAAATGTGTTTGAAAAGGGAGGTTTACCTTTAGGTTAACTTTTAGTATGTTACAGAATGGCCAATTCTAAGCAACTTTGCAGTTGGTCTTCATTATTTATTTTTTATAGGTTTTTAATTATTTGCCTTCTTCTTCTGACTGTTTACAGTTTTCAAATGGGGGTCACTGACCCCATCTAAAAACAAATGCTCTCTAAGGCTACACATTTATTGCTATTGCTACTTTTTATCACTCATCTTTCTATTTCGGCTCTTTCCTATTCATATGCCTGTCTCTTATTTAAATCAATGCATGGTTGCTAGGGTCATTTGTTACCTAGCAACCAGATTGCAGAAATTGCAAACTGGAGAGCTGCTGAATAAAAAGCTAAATAAGTCAAAAATCACAAATTAAAAAAAATGAAAACCAACTGCAAATTGTCTCAGAATATCACTCTCTATATCACACTAAAACTCATATTTAACTCAAAGGTGAACCACCCCTTTAATAGCTGCACACCTAATAATACCACCATGATTTCAGCAAGATATTCACCAGCCGAACAAGAAAGGTGGTTGTCTGCAAACCCAAAACTATTTTACATACAGGTATGGGACCTATTATCCAGAATGCTCGGGACCTGGGGTTTTTTCCGTATTATGGATCTTTATACCTTAAGCCTACTAGAAAATCATGTAAACATTAAATAAACCCAATAAGATGGTTTTGCTTCCAATAAGGATTAATTATATCTTAGTTGGGATCAAGTACAAGCTACTGTTTTATTACACAGAAAAAGGAAATCATTTTTTAAAAAGTGGATTATTTGGATAAAATGGAGTCTATGGGAGACTTCATTTACATAATTCAGAGCTTTCTGGATAATGGGTTTCTGGATAACAGGAATCATACCTGTACAGATAAAAAGATCTGTGGCCGGTTAGAACGTTGAAAATATAACGTTGCCTTAATATACTAATGCAAATCAAAAGAGTGTCACCAAATAATCATGTGATCGAAAATAACCATACAATGCGGTTTCTTATGACTAGGGATGCACCGAATCCAGTTTTTTGGATTCGGCCGAACCCCCGAATCCTTTGTGAAAGATTCGGCCGAATACCGAACCGAATCCGAACCCTAATTTACATATGCAAATTAGGGGTGGAAGGGGGAAACATTTTTTACTTCCTTGTTTTCTGACAAAAAGTCATGCAATTTCCCTCCCGTCCCTAATTTGCATATGCAAATTAGGATTCGGATTCGGTTCGGCTGGTCAGAAGGATTCGGCCGAATACGAATCCTGCTGAAAAAGGCCTAATCCTGGCCGAATCCCGAACCGAATCCTGGATTCTGTGCATCCCTACTTATGACTCTTCTGAAAAGCTATTTATGATTTCTGTCCATAGGATGAGTAGGATAATAATCGTTACAGGAGGTGAACGCTGGGAACTACAGAGGCCTTGCAATTGAATTATTTTTTCAGAACATGCTGACAGGGAGGAAAGACATATAAAGGTAATGCTGATTCATGACTCTAAAGCCTCACAATTGCTGCCAGAGGTTTACTGCCGAAACACAGCGAAAGGAACAAAACACCAGTTTTACTAATATACCTCTGGCCACAGCTGTAAATTATCATATCAATGTTGTTTCTCCGCTTCACTTCAGGCACAAGGTCATTTTCACACATGGAAATCTGTAGGATAATCGAATTATCTTCCAACGAATGGATGCATATAAGTGCGACACCTAAGTGTATCTGTAGAAATAAGTCAAATCAACTGGCCTTCATGTGTTTTTCTTGAAGACATTTCACCAGTCATCCGACTGGCTTTCTCAATTCAGAACTTGTAACTAGAATCTTTTTCTGGGAATATATCCCATGACCTGGATGAATGAGAATCTTAACAAACATAATGCAATAACTTAGTACCACGGAAAGCTGCTTAAATATTGACTTAATTATGTCTAGTGGGGGTTTATATACTTGACTGCAGGGTCGGACTGGGCCGGCGGGACAATGGGAAAAAACCCAGTGGGCCCCTGGCACTTGTGGGCCTCAGATCCATACCCAGAACCGTACCCAGAACCGTACCCAGAACCGCGAATAAATAGGCTCCTTCCTGCCGCAACCTCGATTTGTCAGGAGGTTGTGGCAAAAACTCTGTACGCGTGCTCCTGTTCGTTGTGCGCACACATGCGGCACAGCCCCTGGAGTTGCAGGAGGGCCCTGGGACAGCAGCCCCCCCAGACCTTTTTTTGCAAGCAATCCTATTGCAGCATTAATACTCAAGACAAAAATCGAAGAAGGAGAAAAAAATAGCAATATGGCATAGAAACACAGTATATAAAAGTAAAAAATACATGTACAGTGATAAATATCAGCTTACATTCTTCTCTAGTACAGGTATGGGACCTGTTATCTAGAATGCGCGGGACCTGGGGTTATTCTGGATAACGGATCTTTCCGTAATTTGGATCTTCATACCTTAAGTCTACTAGAAAATCATGTAAACATTAAATAAACCCAATAGGCTGGTTTTGCTTCCAATAAGGATTAATTATATCTTGGTTTGGATCACATACAAGGTATGGTTTTATTATTACAGAGAAAAATTAAATCATTTTTAAACATTTGGATTATTGATTATAATAGAGTCTATGGGAGATGTCCATTCCGTAATTTGGAGCTTTCTGAATAATGGGTTTCTATACCTGTATTTCCTTTTAGCAAATACTGTACATAAGGACAAACAAAGGACAAAGCAAAGTTACGCTAGCGATGCTTAATTTGCATACGGCGCCATATTGAAGTTACAATGGAGGAATATGTAGCAGCACTACACAAGCCTGGGAAACCTTCAAAACAGCAAATAAAATTTTTATTTTGCCCTACACATGTGCCCACTGTATAGTTAAGTTGCCATGAGTCAGGAAATGTAGGGGGGAAGGAGGGGAGCCCCAAAAAAATGTTCGATCTTTTTCAGCCTATCACCCATAAAAAAAGAAAAAATGCCAGCGTTTTTGGGACTTAGAAAATTTGTAACTTTTTTTGAAGCAATCCCTATCTACTCTATTGCACTTCGCCTGGTCTGAGGTGGCAAAGGAAGTCTGGAGTAAAAGGTAGCGTTCAGAATAATTTGCGATTCAGTGAATTTGCGTAGTTACGTCCGTTGCGCAAATTCACCAGGCGTAAGGGTGCGAAGTAACACTAGCGAATTTATGCCAGCGTCCGTTAGTGAATCTGCAAATTATCAAAAATGAGCTACGCTGGCGAATTCACGCTAGCGTTAGGTGCTTCGTCATTTAGTGAATTTGCCCCATCTCACTTCTCCACCTTGTCCAAAGAAACATGTGCTCCATTGCCTTATATTTGCCTAAGGAACATGAACTTTCTAGTTATTTAGCTTTTTATTCAGCTGCTCTTCAATTTGCAATTTCAGATATTTGGTTGCTAGGGTCCAATTTACCCCAGCAACCATGCATTAATTTGAATAAGAGACTGAAATATGAATAGGAGAGGCCTGAATGGAAAGATGAGTAATAAAAGTAGCAATAAAAATAAACGTGTAGCCTTAGAGAGCATTTGTTTTTAGATGGGGTCAGTGATCCCCAAATGAAAGTTGAAAATAGTCAGAAAAAGAAAGCAAATAATTAAAAACCTATAAAAAATAATAATGAAGACCAATTGAAAAGTTGCTTAGAATTGGCCATTCTATGACGTATTAAAAGTTAACTAAACGGTGAACCACCCCATTAAGTACTTCACATTGAGTGTTTCATTCTTAATCTGCACTTGCCTTCATGTTCCTGCATGCATGTATTGGAAGAGCCTCAGTCGTAAATGCAAATTCTGCATTACCCCTATAGAAATGAATACTGTATTGAGCAATAAACAACGAAATAGACACCACCAGCAAGTAAGTTGCATTTGTATTGCCTGTTCACAAAATTTCAAAGCAAAATGTACATTTTTATTATACAAGTATGGGATCTGTTATTCAGAAACCCATTAAGCTTAAATAAAGCTTTGAATCATGGGAAGGCCATCTCCGTTTTATCCAAATAATCCAAATTCTTGAAAATGATTTCATTTTTCTCTGTATTAATAAAACAATAGGGATAAGAACAGATAGGCGGCACGCTGCATGCAAGAAGAGAATTTATTACAACAATGGATGGATCCATATGGCCTAGTAGATCCATCCATTGTTGTAATAAATTCTCTTCTTTTATCCGGCGTGCAGCCTATCTGTTCTTATCCCTATTCATCACAGCTGAGGCGCTGGTGGCTGAGCACCCGGTTCCGGAGTGGAGCAAGTGGAGGAGTAAGGCCCACGGGGGGTGAGTTTTGGGGCGGCTTATTATTTGACAATAATAAAACAATACCTTGTACTTGATCCCAACTAAATGACTCCTTATTGGAAGCTAAACCACCCTATTGGGTTTATTTAATGTTTACATGATTTTCTAGTAGCCTTAAAGTAGAAAGACCCAAATTACAGAAAGACCAGTTATCCAGAATCCCGAGCATTCTGGATAACAGGTCCCATACCTGTACACCTACAGAATGGTTTTCTTTGTCTTTCTTGCAACTCGGTTTTCACAATTTTTACAGTTATTGAGCGGCTGTATCGGGGCCCCGCATTATTCTATGAAAACAAACCATTTCCAGAGGATAGCACATCAAAATTCCTTCTGACAAAGATATTTTTTTTCCGATATCTAGGTGGAAAAATCCATTGTATGCCAAGAAGACATAATCCTGGATCAAAATCCTTTGTGTGAAGTGCGATGCTCATCTGCCGCCTGCCAAAGACACACATCAAGGTGACGTTAAAGGGAATCTATACGTCTATATGAATCAGGCATTTTTGTGTGACATGACAATATGCAGTGTATAAAATATTACCTTGGCTACGACTGATACAATTTTCTATATACTCATTTGATTTTGTAAATAATATGTTTTATTATTATTATATAGTCCTTGACTGTGACAGTAATATTTGCTTCTACTTGTTACAATGTTATGTCTAATATTACTAGGGAAATAACAGATATATATATATATATATATATATATGTAGTGACATAAAAAGGATATACGGTATTACCCTGAAACCGGTATTATGATTATTTTGTGCCTCCCATTAATGTGAACACGTAGGACGCCGTGTACAGTGTAAATGGGGTCGGTGACCTTTAATGGTGGGCTGCGAAGAGCAAAGGTTAGAGATTGCGCGAACACTCTTGTCCAATTAATAAGATGGATATCTCGACTGAAGGAGGGAAATCAATGTTCCTGAATGTTACCCATAACCCTTTGTTCTTTTTTTGGGATGCAGAAAGCAGATGTTACCTATTGTCTTCTGCCTCAATTATTATCAGTTACACGATTAAGATATCGCCCGGGAACAGCAAAATATTATCTTTTTTCTTTACAATCAGCACTCCCAGATGTCATGCAGTGCACTGAAGCAATATTGTATGGAAGGAGCACACCAATACACTGCCAATTGCCTTTTAATGCAGCAATATGTAGCACAAGCTTTCGGGGAATATCCCCATCCTCAGGTGCAATGCATATAAACACATAGCTTTAAATACCTAACCAAACATGTGATCAATTACCCCTTGATGTTACAACCCATTGTCCAAAATGTATCCAAGTGATATCACGTTTGCCGTATTTAAATTAATGTTGCATAATACACTATATAATATATATATAAGATATAATCATATATAAATGACCATATAAATATATTCTTATATATTGTCGCTCCTCTATCGATATGATTCTCCACTAGAGATATATGATTCTCACCCCCACAATGAGTAAGTCTCTCTTGGATTTCAATAAATACTTACTCAAATTGAGCCTGGCCCTGATGTTCCCCCTGGGCCTGACTTGAACCATTCAGATTCACTCAGGATATTAACCAGACAGCTTTATTTGTGGTATACATTAATACAGAGTAATATAATACAGAGTATTAAATAATAGCTCATACGTCCTGAAAGCTCGTGAGGACATGGAAGAAACAATTATCAATACAACAGATGACCATTTAACCATTTCTTCTTCCATGGGGCTGATCCAGTGGCATCCAATCATCATTCTTGTTTTAGCATTAATGATGGGCGAATGTCTCCCATTTCGCTTTGCTGAAAAATTCGCGCATTTCCCGCAAAATTTGCAAAATGTTCCCGAAAATTAGTGAAATCTGAAACTTCCCGAAAAGATCTTGAAATTCGAAAGTTTTCACGAAAAAATTGTAAAAATCGGACGTTTTTACACAAAAATTGTGAAATTAGAAGGATTTCACTCAAAAATCATGAAATTTGAAGGTTTTCACAAAAAATCATGAGAATCGAACGTTTCACTCAAAAATCTTGAAATTTGAAGGTTTTCACATAAAAATCGTGAAATTTGAAGGATTTCACAAAAAAATCGTGAAATTTGAAGGATTTCACTCAAAAATCGTGAAATTTGAAGGATTTCACTCAAAAATCTTGAAATTTGAAGCTTTTCACTCAAAAATCTTGAAATTTTAAGGTTTTCACAAAAAAATCGTGAAAATCGGAAATTGACACCGGCGAATTTTCACTGGAGATTCACAAATTTATTTGCTGGCAGCGAAACGTGGAAATTCGCCAAAAATTCGTGCCAGGCGATCACTATTTGGCATAACTGTGTCACTATTTCCATCTTAGGGACAGACTCACGGTCTCAGTACAATAGCCAAATAAGGTACATCTACTTAGGGTTACCACCTTTTCTGGAAAGAAATACCGGCCTAACTATATATTTATCTTTTTTCCCTATTAATAAAATTGCGATCACCCATTATTTTTACCAGCCAGACCAGTAATATAACAGCCAGGTGGCAACCCTACATCTACTGTGTCAGCACAATGTCCAGAATAGTATCGATGATGTAGTTTCTGAAACAATATGAGCCTTTCCTGTCCTTCCACTAGGAATACTTGTGACATGAGACAACAGATGTATTCCTTGTTCTGTGTAAACATTCTACAACCCTAATAACAGAATGGCCTTTAACCTTGAGCTTCTTCTACAACAAAGCAATTCTCTACTAGTGTCCTGTTCTATAATCTTTGTTCTTTGATAATAACCACTTATGGCTTGAATCTAAAACCCTGATATCTACAACGTTAAGGTCCATTACCTAGAAAACCATAACAATAAATCATCTTAAAACTGTTATCTTTCTGTACATATAAAAAAAACATTGCAGACTAAAACTCTCATTTAGTTCTATTGGAAAAAGAGAATCCAGTCTTTTTCTCCATGCAACTTCACTCCTTAGTAATTGCTTTTGTATGTCTCCAGCTCTAGTTAATCTCACCTGCTCTAATACCATCCATCTGTAGTTCACTGAAATCACTGCAGCATGTTGTAGAGCCCTCTGGTTCCCCAGCACTATATTGTATACTGTGTATTGCACCTGCTTTCCCTTTTATTACCTTTCAAAGCCACAGTGTCAGATTCAGGTCTTCAGTGCCCCTGCAGTACATTACATTGAAGGGCTGGGCATTTCAGTTTACCAGTTCCTGCAAATACACAGTCTGAAAGTGCCATTGAAATTTTTTACAGAGCCTTAAAGGAGAATGAAAGCCCCAACTGATGGTAGGGTAAAAAAATGTTAGGGCACCCCCAAGGATTGTAATGACAAAGGGAAACTATTGTGAATGAACTTCCTCATACTGAAGTAAGACACTTTAAATACAGTCATTTAAAAATTCTGCATTGTTTCTGACATAATCAAGTTTAAATTTACTCCTCTCTCAGCATCTGTTTCTCTTCATTCTGTCTTCATTCAGCAGTTGAGTGTCAGATGAATGATCCAATATATCTTATAGGGGGGCTCCTTTTGCCTAGAACATGTATTAGAGCTCACTCTATTAAAATCACCAGACGTCATGTCTCTCTACATGCAGGATTTGTGCAAAAGGCAGTTATTTTGTTAGATTTTGTTTGTACTGGAATCAGTTATTTGAGTGAGCTCTAATACATCTGCTAAGAAAGCAAGCCCCCCCTATAAGATATATTGGATCTAACTGTCAATGAATATCTGACACCCAACTGCTAAATGAAGACAGAATGACAAGAAACAGATGCAGAGAGAGTAATAGAGAATATAAACTTGATTATTTCAGAAACAAGGCATAATTTTTAATTGATTGTAATTAGAAAGTTTCTTACTTTCACTATGAGGAAACTTATATTGAATTTTCATTTTCGCGATAGCTCCTCTTTAACAGATGCCTTGAGCCTGTGCTCTTGTTAAGAGAAAACTGCACCAGCCCGGGGAACTTGTGAGTGAGCGATCATCTTCTTCCTCTTACTTCAGATCCAGCGCCAACACGTGCAGTAGAGTGCAAAAAAGTCTGCATTTTTGTTAAAGTTTACTGTGCGTGCGCATGAGCGCAAAGAAAGATGAAAGGAAGAGGACCACTCACTCTCCAGGGCCGATGCAGTTTTCTCCTACCTGAGGTATCAGGTAAGTCATTACAATCTTTGGGGGTGTCCTAACATTTGTTACCGCCCATCAATTGGAGCTTTCCTTTAATGTGTTTACGAAGTTCATTACATCACCCTAAAGTGCTCTACAATTCATTACCCAGCAGTATCAAAGAAACAGCAAAGTTACGGAGCACTAAGGGGCACATTTACTTCGTTCAAGTGAAGGAATAGAATAAAAAAAAACTTCGAATTGCGAATAATTTTTTTGGTTACTTCGACCATCGAATTGGCTACTTCGACCTTCGACTACGAATTGAACGATTCAAACTAAAAATCGTTCAACTATTCGACCATTCGATAGTCGAAGTATTGTCTCTTTAAAAAGAACTTCGACCCCCCTACTTTGGCAAGTAAAACCTACCGAGGTGCAATGTTAGCCTATGGGGACGGTCCCTATAGGCTTTCTAAGTTTTTTTTGGTCATAGAAAAATCATTCGATCGATGGATTAAAATCCTTCAAATCGTTCGATTCGAAGGATTTAATCGTTCGATGGAACTAATTGTGGTAAATCCTTCGTCTTCGATATTCGAAGTCGAAGGATTTACCTTCGGCAGTCGAATATCGAGGGTTTAACCCTCGATATTCGACCCTATGTAAATCTGCCCCTATGTGTCTTAGTTTTGGTTCATGTGTTCTGCTTTGTATAGCCAGCACTGAGGTGTTCAGATTTGTTACAAAACAAAACAGTTTTCAGGGAAAGTAGACTAAAATAAACATAATAACTGGAACATAGCAATGGAAACATTAAAGATCAGTTTGGCCCTGGTTCTATTTAGATTTTACTGGACACATGTACAACAAAGGTAAACTTCCCCTTTGATTTACTATGTATAGCTGCGTTCTTGTTTGCTTAAGAAGGATTTAAAGGAGTGGTCTACCTTTTTTGTTTACTTTAAGTACGTTATAGAATTCCAAGCACCTCTTAAGGGTAGGACTCCACGAGTGATTTTGTCGCTATCCGATGCGCTGTGACAAATCGCATGCGAATTGTCGCATGCGACAAAAATAAGGCAAAAGATAGAATTGTCACATGGTGTCGCAGCGTTGATCCGACGCAATCCGACTGTCAGATGTCGGATGTCGGATCGCAACAAATTTGCTCGTGGAGTCCTACCCTTAGTTGGCCTTCATTTTTCTTTTTTTATAGATTTTTAATTATTTGACTTCTTCTGGCTCTGTCCAGCTTTCAAACGGGAGTCTCTGACCCCATCTAAAAATTCAAATGCTCTGTAAAATGACAAATTTATTGTTATTGCAACTTTTCATTACATTTTTTTCTATTCAGTCCCTCTCCTATTCATATTCCAGTCTCTTATTCAAACCAATGCATGGTTGCTGGATAATTAGGACCCTAGCAAACAGAGTGCTGAAATTGCAAACTGGAGAGCTGCTGAATAGTGATGGGTGAATTTGTGCAGTTTCGCTTCGCCGAAAAATTTGCGAATTTCGCGAAACGGCGAAAAATTCGCGAAACGGCGCCGGCGTCTCGTTTTTGACGCCGGCGCCTGTTTTTGACGCCGGCGCCCGTTTTTTCGACGCCGGCGCCCGTTTTTGCCGCCGGCGCCCGTTTTTGGCGCCGGCGTCCGTTTTTTCGAAAAAAAAAAAATTTTCCGCGAATTTTCGCGGCCGTTTCGCGAATTTATTTGCCGACGGCGAATCGCGCAAATTCGCCGCGAATTCGCGCCTGGCGAATAAATTCGCCCATCACTACTGCTGAATAAAAAGCTAAATAACTCAAAAAGCACAAATAATAAAAAATGAAAACCAAATGCAAATTGTCTCAGAGTATCACTCTCTACCTCATACTAAAAGTTAACTCAAAGGTGAACAACCCCTTTAAAGAAGGACTCCCTGTTAGATTCATTAGATAAAATGGAGTAATGTTATGATCTTGTGAGCACCTGGTGTTGATGAGAGAGAGGCACAAACAGATTGAGAATTCAGCAAACAAAAAAAGTGATTCATTGGGGCTGTAAAGAGTTCAGATCAGCACGTTACAACCTTCACTGGCAAATGCTGAGAAAGCTGATGCTTCCTAATTAAATGTAAATTTATCATACTACTGAGTAATGGTCAGGGACTAAACCAGCCCCCAGATCATTCTGTAAAACTTTAGACTTACTGCAATATTCAGTATGGACAAAAAATTCCTGTTTTGTACAAAGGGGAAGGCAATTTTTAGTAGTTTATTGCACAAAATGTCTAACTGTCCTTAATGTATTGATAATTGGTTGAGTGTAGAGGAACTCTTTTATTTGTCTGTATAATATTAAAAGGTCACTTAAATTAAAATGTTAAAGCAACATGTAATATTTATAGTGGCTTAAAGGGGACCCGTCACCCTAAGAAATAACTCCAAATCCTTTTCTATCATGTTAGTTGAGAAAAATAAACTTTAGTTACACTGTATACATATTACTTTAAGGGCATGTAAAGGCAAAAAATAAAATAAAATCCCATTTTTACTTTCTTTAATGAAAAAGAAACCTATCTCCCATATACTTTAATTAAAAAATGTGTACCATTTTTATAAGAAACCTGACTGTATGCAGTGCAATTCTCCCTTCATTTACTGCTGTGTATAGGAATTGTCAGATGGTCCCTAACTGCTGTGCAGGGAAACAATCATACTTATGAACAGCAGGGGGAGACCCCGTCTTATTTCCCAGCCATGCAGAACTCAAGCAGCTTTGTTTATGATGATCCCTAAGCAGCCCAGACCACACTGAGCATGTGCACAGTCTTAGTCTTGCAAAGATGTTTAACAAAGTTACAAGATGACCTCTTTTATTTGTCTGTATAATATTAAAAGGTCACTTAAATTAAAATGTTAAAGCAACATGTAATATTTATAGTGGCTTAAAGGGGACCCGTCACCCTAAGAAATAATTCCAAATCCTTTTCTATCATGTTAGTTGAGAAAAATAAACTTTAGTTACACTGTATACATATTACTTTAAGGGCATGTAAAGGCAAAAAAAATAATAAAATCCCATTTTTACTTTCTTTAATGAAAAAGAAACCTATATCCAATATACTTTAATTAAAAAATGTGTACTGTTTTTATAAGAAACCTGACTGTATGCAGTGAAATTCTCCCTTCATTTACTGCTGTGGATAGGAATTGTCAGATGGTCCCTAACTGCTGAGCAGGGAAACAATCATACTTATGAACAGCAGGGGGAGCCTCCGTCTTATTTCCCAGCCATGCAGAACTCAATTAGCTTTGTTTATGACGATCCCTAAGCAGCCCAGACCACACTGAGCATGTGCATAGTCTTAGTCTTGCAAAGATGTTTAACAAAGTTACAAGATGGTGACCCCCTGTAGCCAACTTTGAAAGCATAAATTATTTGTTTGATTAGGCTTGTGGTACAGTAAGTTCATGTTTATATTTAGTATACAAAATACAGCATTTCTTGCCTTATTCTATTTTAGACTTTACATGCCCTTTAAATGTTGTTTCCTTCAGTCGTCAAATTACACAGCAAGCTGGCAGGTGCCATTTTTGTGGACACTTATTAAGGCGAGTTGTGTATCACCACAACATCTTATTTATGTGCCAGAATGGGGTACCTAATGTCCATGCGCAGTGCCCTAACAATTATAGAGCGTAAGGAGGTAAAAGGGAATGTGTGGAGGGCAGTGACATTTAGGAAGTGCTGAATGGAAAGTGAAAGTAATTGATTGCCACTAAGGCATAGAGGCGGGACAGGAAATATATATTTGAAAGCTCAGATATTTAAATACCTTTATAACAGGTATGGATGTTTTAATGAAAAAAATAATTTGGGTTTCATGATTAATTTGCAAAGTACTTTCATCATACAGCTTTTTATGTCTGGGTGACAGGTCCACTTTAAGGGTCAGCTGGTAGCATTTAATAGACACTTGTTTAAAAACAAAAACATTATTGGTTATGGGTTACTGCCCATGAGTAAACTTAGTGCCTTTGATGACATAAGAGGGTTAGAGTGTAAGCACCACAATGATGAACAACCACATAACATGATAATTATGCTGCTCCTACTCCAAATGGCCTCAGCTCATCACTGCTACTCTTGTTTAAAGGAGAAGGAAAGTCTTTTTGCACTTCGGGATGCCAAATGTTAGGCACCCCAAGTGATTGTATTGACTTACCTAAAACCCCAGGCCTTTGCTCCTATCAGCAGAAAACTGCACCGGGCCGGGGTTATTCCAGTGAGCACCACGGACCGATCCTCTTCCAGCTTCTTCTTTTTTCAAATATCCTGGGGCAGACGCATGCGCAGTAGAACGAAAGTCGCCATTTTAGTTACATTTCGGCTTTTGCTCTACTTGCACATGCACAGCCGTGAGAAGAAAGAGGAAGAGTGAAGAAGATCTCTCCGTGGTGTTTGCTGGTATAACCCTGGGCCAGTGCAGTTTTCTGCTGATAGGAGCACTGGCCCGGGGTTTCAGGTAATTCGATATAATTACTTAGTGCAAGAACATTTTCCTTCTCCTTGAAAGGTATTTTGTCAAGGGAAACAGGTCTTTACAAAATGCATTCATTAATAGTGCTTGTCTAGCAGAATCCTGCGTTGAAATCTGTTTTTCAAAAGAGCAAACAGTATTTTTTTTTAAATTTGACATGGGGCTAGACATGTTGTTAGTTTCCCAGGTGCCTGCAGTCATGTGACGTCCACTGATAAACTTCAGTCACTCTTTACTGCTGCACTGCAAGTTGGAGTGATATCACCCCCTCCCTTTCTCTGACACAAGATAACAGCTCCTTAAAGGCCATACACATTACATTTACAATCTTTGCTGAGACCATTTGTCACACCGTACATACACTGTAAATTGTACGAAACAAAATATCTGTGCATGTAAAGCCACCTTACCTTCATTGCTAATATATGTAATGTAGAAAATCAGATGCCACACACTCGAGCAATCGTTCTAAATATTTGCAATCTGATTTTATACATTACATAGATGATTAGAACCAAGATTTGCAGCAAGGTTTCCAAATTGAGCACCACAGGAATATAAACAGTAAACAGAATTTTGTACTACTATATATTCTTCATTGTTAATATGCTTTCATGCCCCCACCTAGTGGTAGATATGAGAACAGCACTCAATAGTAAAAATCCAAATCTGGTTAAGCCAAGATGAGTAGGTAAAACAATAGCTTATCTGGAAGCAGTTCCATTAGGAAGTGCTGGTTCTTTATGAAAGCACATAATCAGGCACAATGGCCTGAGATGACTGCCTACACACCAATATTACAGCTAAAAAAATACATTTATTGGTTCAAGAATAATGTTTTAAATGGTAGAATAAATCACTTGCTATTATATAAGCTAACAACTATACCATAAAAATCATGACAGAATCCTTTTAGTGTATTTTACCCAAACTCAGAGCACTCCCTCCAAATCAGGGGTCCCTAACCGCATTTAAATGTAAAAAGAGCTGGGGAGCAACACAAGCATGAGAAATGTTCCTGGGTGGTGCAAAGAAGTACTGTGATTCGCTATTTGATAGCCCCTATATGGACTGTCAGTCGACAGGAGACTCTGTTTGGCAGTACACCTGATCTTTATACAACTAAAACTTGCCTCCAAACCAGGAATTCAAAAATAAGCACCTGCTTTGATAAAACTGGAATCAACATCCAAATGGTTGGTGAGTAATATGTTGCTCAAGAGCCACAGTTGGGGATCATTGATCTAAACAAAGAACCAGTTGTTGCTGCATTACATTTTAACCCATCCTACTCCTTTCATTGCCCAATTATCCTCCCTAGCCATCATACTGCCTTCACACATTTCTTCCCTTCCATCTATAAATGGAATATCAACTTGTACATGATCCTTGTCAACCCTAAATAATTATTTGATATTTTCTTTTAACGATCGAATTGAGACAGTTTCCCTCTATGGGTTTACTTCTAGCTACAAGGCGCAGAGAGCTCCCCTAGTTTGCAAGTAGTAAACATGTTATAAACGATCCCTCTCTATGCCTTTCTCTGTGCCAGGGACAATTAAGCAAGTATCACAAGGTTAGAACACCTTTAATATAACACATTCTTAGAAGCGCTGCATTGAACAAAACCATTTCCCAGCTCTAATGTCAATTTATAAAGGGCAAAGTCATATTTTTTTCCCTTGACATAAAAATATTTTTGGCTTTCGTACAGGCAATTTAGAGCTCCGAACTGAGTGTAGCCATTAGACAAGGCGGCCAGTGAATGAGTTTTCCAATATGAGTGGTGAAAGTTATTTAAAGAGTAATTCAAAGATGAGAATGCATTTTCCTATAAGCTTGTGTCCCAGCTACAGTCTGCTGTACATTTTCTTGTCCTGCCGCTGATCAATGTGCTCTAAGGTTGATGAAAAACATGGCACCTATAATGACATACATTTTCCGTTAAAGCAAATGGCAGTATGGCTAGGCTTGGGCATCCATAGTGAGAAATAACCAGCAGGAAAAATGTCACGTGAAATACCCTACGTGCGACATGAGTCTTGTAAAACCTGCATAGAGCCACAACCAGGGGCATAATAGAAGGTGCAGCTCAACCAGAAGCTGTCGAAAAGTGAGTTTTAATTAAATTGGGGCCCAATGATTGTTTACTTTATATGGTCCAATAAAATGCCATGCATGGCTTGGAAACTACTAGCAGCTCCTATAGAGAAAGGGGGTCTAGACTTTCCTAACCTTCGTAACTACTATGTGGTTAGTCAAATATCGTATCTGCACAATTGGTTCCACATAGACCATCTGACAATACTCCAGGCCACCATCATTGGGCCCCTGGAGGCCCTATGAAATGCTCCCTAAAGATTTGCTGTAGATGCATTAAAGACTCCCCATATACATCCCAGAGCAGTGTCGGCCTGGCCCACCGGGATACTAGGAAAACTCCCGGTGGGCCCAGGTGTCTGTTGCTTCTAGCCATTTGTTCATGGCCATTTCCTATTTCTATGAGAAGAAAGAGGTTAAATATAAGGAATATTAGATTATAGTATGTAAAGAAAAGAGAATAGAGATTGAGTGAGGAGAGGAAGAATAATAGTACTGAGAGTGAGCCCCTGGTGTAACAGTTCGACACTGTCCCAGAGGTTATGGCAATGATAATTATATAGATATTTGCAATTAAGGCATGCATTCAGAGCCCAATTTGGCTCTCTAACCACCTAGGCTAGGCTAGCGCAGTCCAGACTTAGGGGCATGTTTACTAACATTGGAGATAAATATCTGGAGAGATTTCTGGAGATGTTGCCCATAGCAACCAATCAGATCTTTGCTTTTGTTTTCTAACATGGCTGTGGCTGTTTAAATCTAATTGCTGATTGGTTGCCATGGGCAATATCTCCAGAAATCTCTCCAAATATTTATCTCCAATGTTAGTAAACATGCCCCTTAGGGACTAAAATCCCAAGAAACTGCTATCAGATTTGTGTAGAATCATATGTGGTTCCATTCACCCGAGCATATTCCAAATGGTCTCAATGTATCCCTGAGTTAGACCCTGAACATTGGAAATAGGTCTAACAGTATTTATGTTGTTTTTTGACAAGATTATACAATTTAAAGTGACCTACTAACTGTATATTACCATTAAAAGACTGATGGCAGATCAGACAGTGTCACAGATTTAAAATACCCACTTCACGTTTCTTTCACATAGTTACATAGTTACTTAGTTAAATCGGGTTGAAAAAAGACAAGTCTATCAAGTCCAACCCCTCCAAATGAAAACCCAGCATCCATACACACACCCCTCCCTACAAATTCTATATACCCATAGCTATACTAACTATAGAGTTTAGTATCACAATAGCCTTTGATATTATGTCTGTCCAAAAAATCATCCAAGCCATTCTTATAGTCATTAACTGAATCAGCATCACAACATCACCCGGCAGTGCATTCCACAACCTCACTGTCCTCACTGTGAAGAACCCCCTACGTTGCTTCAAATGAAAGTTCTTTTCTTCTAGTCTGAAGGGAAGTGGATTTGGGAGTGATTTGGGAGTGCGATATTATATCTAGATACTGAAGTGTGATCGTAGGATATCTGACCCAAAACTTAGACTTCTGTGGGCTTAACACCTGGAATATCCGTCTGTTGGAAGTGGTGGAAGTGGAGATTGTGCCACTATATAAAACTAGGAATCTGTTTTACAACATAAAAAAAACTGGTAATAATGAGTTGGATGAATCTTCACCCACCTATAGTTGCCTTATGGAAGGGGTTAGTCAATAAATTGCTCCCTCTTAAGGACTGACTAAGGGTCAGTCCACACAAGCAGATTCGGGGCAGATGAGTTGTATTTATACAATGGAAGAGAGCTGGATTAGACTCCAACCAGGGTGACAATTTTTTTTAATTTTGCAGGTGAGCCTCTAGCAAATCAGTTAAGGGTCAGTCCACATGAGCAGATTCGGGGAAATTTAGTTGCCTGGCGACTAACCGCCTCTTCTTCTGGGCTACAATCTCCCCGAACTGCCTTCATGTGTCCGCTATAATGAAAAGGCACCTGCGCTAAAGCACACGCGGCACTTCGTTTTCCGAAGTGGCCCGAGGTTTTCTCATGAGGCAAGTTTGGGCGACTTCGGAAAACTAAGCACCACGTGTGCTTTAGCGCAGGCAACTTTTCATCATAACGGATGGGAAGACACTCAAAGGCAGTTCGGGGAGATTGTCGCCCAGAAGCAGATGCGATTAGTCGCCAGGCAACTAAATTTCCCTGAATCTGCTCATGTGGACTGACCCTTAACTGATTTGCTAGAGGCTCACCTGCAAAATTAAAAAAAATTGTCACCCTGGTTGGAGTCTAATCCAGCTCTCTTCCATTGTATAAGTACAACTCATCTGCCTGATGCTCATGATCCATTGTATATGTGGATATATATTTAAATTATATGATTCTTGTATTCACAAGATAACAGACAACAATACACAGTTTATTTAAAATCTTAAATAAACTCCTTGGGGCCCAGCAGCAGGTCTGAATGTTGTGAAATTTGAATATATAAGTGTGTGGGGCCACCATGATCTTGGAACCCATTTCAACTAAATGGTTTGGGTCCTATTCTTTTCAATGGACTAGAGGTCAGTATCCTGAGTCTGTTGACTAGTAGGAGGCCTGAGCCACTTTGTGGTATAAAGTCCCAAGGTTTCTTATGGTTGCAATGTCACCAAGCCAGAAAACAGAAACAACAACTTTGTAGTCCAGTCGTCCCTCAGCCTCCCTAGTGGCCGTCCCATCTATGTGAGTGAGAAAGAGGTCCGTTCCCCAAAATGTGTGGGGTAAGAAACCTTTAATAAAAGATTTTACTGTAGGGTTTAGTGGTCCCTAGTTAAATTACTGAATGCTTTGGTTGTCCTAAATACCTTGATTGACTTTGTAAACTATTATTGACTTGCTTTTAAGAAACATTAATGTTTTATTTCTAAAATGCACCATCCAATGACCTTCACTAACCTCTACATTTATAAGAGTTGTTCCTACTAATGTACATAGTGAATGTAGTGTCATAAAATCAATACTAACGGGGTGATGAGGCTACAGACTGTGGCAGATTTAATTAGAAATTGCACCTATGAGAACATTTACTGCTCGGGTGTTACATATTTTTCCCAGTTTTAGCTCTTCTTAATTAGAGGCATGGAGATCTACATATCGTGCAATCATGTGATTTAGCTGCAATTAGCAGAATTGTTACTTTATAATGAGCAGCATGCTGTCACAATTTATATGTCTTACATGAACCTTAGATGTTTGGTACCCTCAGCAAAACCAGTTCATTTAAATCTACTTCAGGCTGACAATGTAGGACATCAGTATAACACTGCAGGAGAATATGCAGAACAATTTTACAGGAGAAAATAAAGAACAAATGCCCTTGGAAGGGTTGACTAATTGTGCTTGTAGCAAAGCTTCTGGGAAGGAATTGTGGCTGTGGGACAGCAGGTATAGTAGGGAGAGATGGTGCCTATAGTAACAGTGGATAATAGTCTCTGGGAAGGGAGTGTGACTGTGGGATAGCAGGTATAGTAGGGAGAGATGGTGCCTATAGTAACAGTGGATAATAGTCTCTGGGAAGGGAGTGTGACTGTGGGATAGCAGGTGTAGTAGGGAGAGATGGTGCCTATAGTAACAGTGGATAATAGTCTCTGGGAAGGGAGTGTGACTGTGGGATAGCAGGTATAGTAGGGAGAGATGGTGCCTATAGTAACAGTGGATAATAGTCTCTGGGAAGGGAGTGTGACTGTGGGATAGCAGGTATAGTAGGTAGAGATGGTGCCTATAGTAACAGTGGGATAATAGTCTCTGGGAAGGGAGTGTGACTGTGGGATAGCAGGTATAGTAGGCAGAGATGGTGCCTATAGTAACAGTGGATAATAGTCTCTGGGAAGGGAGTGTGTCTGTGGGATAGCAGGTATAGTAGGGAGAGATGGTGCCTATAGTAACAGTGGGATAATAGTCTCTGGGAAGGGAGTGTGACTGTGGGATAGCAGGTATAGTAGGGAGAGATGGTGCCTATAGTAACAGTGGATAATAGTCTGTGGGAAGGGAGTGTGACTGTGGGATAGCAGGTATAGTAGGGAGAGATAGCACTGGCATTATTCTTAAACTTGCAAAATTCATAAACAGGCAGCCTCCAAGGAGTTCAAGTGCAAGAGCATTATGGGGCGCAAGGGGTTACATATGTGCCCCCCCCACCTCCACCTGTTCTGAATCATGGACAAATTAACAATGATGGCGCTCAATTCAAAGCGCAGTCCACAGGTCTCTTCACTCCAAAACCTTTGTGTTTTTTTCGTACTTTGTACACTACATGGGCATTGTGAATGAGCCCCTTTAAATGCACTGGGGATGCTGGGACGGCAAATGGGACACTTAGCATATAGTTAGACAAGATGGCAACAGAAAGATTAGAATTAAATAAAGACTCATAGCTGGTCTTCCCTGGGCCATGCTACTAAGTAGGATCAAGGCACAATTCCTGGTTCTGCAAAATTCATTTGAACAGTAGAGACAAAATGCAATGAAATTGCTAAAAAGACAACACATAGCCCATATTGAAACCCCTGCAAGCATATAATCAACGCTCCATAAACTGTTGGAGGGCCCAATAAAAACTTACGGGACTAGTGGAGGATCAGCTGGAAAGTTTTGACTTATATTGCTCAGCCCAACCCAAATCAAAGGTCCCCTTAGCTCACACAGAGTTTAAATATATATATAATAAAAAATCTTGAAAAATCACCCACTATTGTTTAAGTCCAATCCAGAAGAGCAAAATACAGGTAAAAGTATTTGATCCATGTGAATCTATAAAGAAATGTATACAAGCAATTTGTTTCCTATGGCAGTGCAGCAACCTGGTTTTATTAGCAGTTTTATTGTATTTTTTCTGCATGCTACAAGCTTTTCTTTCTCCAAGGGAAATAACCTAGAAGGGAAGCTTCTATGTCAAGCTTTCTCATGTGATTGTATTAGAGCAACACTGTGTTAAAGCTTTATCAGCACATTTCTCTATTGTGTTGACTATTTCTAACCGCAAATAGAGGGACCATTGTATTTGTAAGGTTTTTGAGTTGTTTAACTTTTTATTCAGCAACTATTCAATCTGCATTTTAAGTAATCTGGTAGCTAGGGTAAAAATTACCCTAGCAACCATGCACTGATTTGAGTAAGAGACCGGAATATGAATAGGAGAGGGAATGAATAGAAAGATGAGTTATTACAATTTATTTGTAGCCTTACAGACCATTTGCTTTTTAGATGGGGTTAGCGACGTATGAAGACGGAGTCAGAAGAAAAAGGCAAATAATTATAAAACTCTAAAAATTAATAATGAAGACCAACTGAAAAGTTGCTTAGAATTGGCCATTATATAACATACTTAATTAAGTACAGCTTTAAGACATGGCAGCCTTTAAACAAATATGAAGCTTCTCATATTGTCAAATACTGGTTTGGACAACATAATCCTAAGCAAGGGCCAGGCCAAGCCGACCGGGCATCCGAGACAAACCGGCCACCTCTCTCCCCCACCCCCATGTGTATGTGCGTACACATGAGCCATGACATCACACAGGGGAAAAGAGCATAATGGCAGAGGAGAGTATGGTGGAGAGTGGCAGAGGAGAGGGAATCTGCCCAATGCCCCCTATTGTTGCAGCCAAGGGGTTGCTGATGCCTGAGGCAGCCACCCCAATGCCGTCCCCCTCTCCCGCGCCGCGCTTAAAAGTTTAGCATCGGAGGGGGTCAAAAGGGGTAGGCAACGAGCACGTACTGCGCTTTCTACACTAGCAGAGCCAAATTTCCAGTTTAAAAACAGGAAATTCGGCTCTTAAAGTTACAGGAGGTGGCTTTTTGCTGCTCCTTGTAACTGGTCGTTCACTGTAACCGGAGGCAATGTGCTGACCTTGCCTCATGGCAGGAACGGTCCTGGTTGCACCCTAGGCAGGTGGCTCTTCTGCCTACCCCTAGTTCTGGCCCTGCCCTCCATGTCATATACGTGTATATGCCAAATAAAAAATAGTCATTGTACACCATAGTAAAAAAGATGCAAACTTTAAAGAAAATCTTATGTTCATAAAAACATATTTTTCCCCCACTGGAACAGGGCCAATGCCCAGGAGACATGCAGAGTCCAGTTGTCCAGTCCATGCCCTACCTAAGCCCACTGACCCACCAACACCCACCACCCCAATATGCCCACCTACCCAGACCTGCTACCCCGACCCCAATAGGTTAACTTACCTTCTGACCTGGGACCCAAGAAACCAGAAGTGATGTCACTGTGTGTGGACTGGTGGACCAGCAATGTAAGAGGGGAAAATGACTGTACCAAAAAACATTTTTTCTTTTAACATGAGGGGAGGTTGGCCAGGTACCCAGACAGGTTACCCACAGGCTGCAGACACAATCAAGGAATCAGGGACTTTCTGCCCTAAACCTGATCGCTTTGTGGATATTCGACAGGTACAGTAGCTGACCCTATACATACGCCTGCTAAATATAGAGTGACACGATTAGCATCAGAACATCGGGCTTACAATGCACTAAATACTGATCCGGGTCTTAATTAATGCAGCACTTCCATCTGTCATCCAAACACTCCCAGCTAACCAGAGTGAGGCAAAACAGTTACTGTCTTACATTCTAAAGGTAAAAATGATTTCATAATGAGCATTAAAAAAAATGACATCTTTCTAGACAGCAGAGTGAGAAATAGTAGAGAAGGAGCATTATCTGGAAACCTCCAAGATGTTTGATATTGGACAGTTCTGTTTTTCAAAATTGTCTCCCAAAAAAAATCAAAACCGGCTCAGGTATTGATCATCTGATAGCCAGGAGCAACTCGGAGATAGCAAACTGAATGTTTGTAATAATAAATGTGTAACGCAAGTAAATGTAAAGACGCAGCTGGATTCCTCCTGTATAGTCAGTATTAATGAAGGATGCAGGTTACAAGTGCTTAAGGCAATAAAAGCGTAGGCCAGTCATTGTACAGCAGCAGATCATCTCCGCTCAGCAGGCGCATTGCTGAAAGATGTGGCTATTATATAATGGATATTGGCAATCTGACCAGACTAAAGAGCCAATGTTTCCTCTTCTTTCTTTCAGGCTGTGTGCATTACAATATGTCTATGCACTTGGGGAGTTATCTACTAAAATCCTACTTAATCTCATATTTTATTAAAAAAAAGGTGACCAAACTCCCATGGCCGATCTTAGCTTATTTATTTATAAAAAAACCTCAATTTAATTGGATCGTGGAAAAACTCGATAAAATCAAGTGAAACCCGGCTCTCATTTTTAATTTTTTTCCCGAAATTGCTCAAATTTTTCGGGCTTCTGTCCTGCATCACTCAAATTTTCCAGTTTTTGGCCGAAAACCCCGAAAAAGTTGGATTTTCAGGCTAAACCTAGCGCAGACTACAAAAACTTGAGAAAAAATTGAGATAGGTGCCTCTGCCATTGACTTCTATGGGCCCTCGACAGGTCTTAGATGGCGGATTTTCAGATTTGGGCTTTTTTCTGGGTGTACATATTAAACACAGAAAAAAAACAACCATTAACCAATACAATAGGCAAAGAGGGCCCTGCCCAAAAGTAATGAGCCTTTAACACTTACTAGAAGGTTTGTACCACAATTCTAAATGCATCTTTCAATTCTTCAAGAATAGTGATGGGCGAATTTGGGGCCTTTCGCTTTGCCGGAAATTTTGCGGGAAATTTGCGAAATGGTGAAAAATTCACGAAACGGCAACGGAGTCTCATTTTTGACTCATTTTTTGGATGCCGGAGTCCATTTTCTTTTGACGCCGGCGAATTTTCACACCGGTTTTGTGAATTTTTGCTGGCGTCAAATCGCAGGAATTCACCGCGAATTCGCACCTGGCGAATAAATTCACCTACCACTATTCAAGACTTCCTAAAAGTATTTCTGCAGCACATGGGTTTTCAAATCCCCATATGCATTACTGTTGCCATGGTGAATTTCTTTAACGACTGCCTATTATAATCTCATAACAACCTGTCATGATTTTATAATAAAGAATACTGCCTAGCTTAGCAGTACATAACCTAAGGCAAGTTGCTGTGATGACAGTTTCCTTTACTGCCTTTAAGAAGGGGCTTGGATGTGTAAGGCAGGCAGCATATCCAGGGCTTTAGTAATCTCTAGTGTGACAGTTAGTTTGGAAGTGGGTCTGTGCATGATACAAGTGAATGTGTGAAACTCTAGGATCATTTCCCTGCCCTTCTATCAGTGTACTTTAATAACAACGTGCATATTTCAGTTTCTTTCTACATAAGCTGTCCAACACTGAGGGACCAATTTATTAACATCTGTTTGTTTTTCTTTCCCTGAATCGAACCTTTTAGAGCTAAACATTGTGTATTTAAATAATTACTCCAAACCAGGTGAAAAATCATTATTTATTTATTGTAAAAACCACGAAAAACTCTGTTACGAAACTATAAGCTGGAGAGGTGATGCAGAAGTCAGCGGGAGCTTTCCTACTCAAATTGGAAAATCTTTATTAACTTTGACGTTTGAAAGGTTTATGGGATTTTTTTCCGCTGCAATTGCATGAAAACTCTTATGAGAACAAGGATTTTGAGGCTTTCGCTGTTGCATTTGTTCCCTGTTATTATTATTATCCGTACATGGTTTATATAGTTCGATTGTTTTTAATAACTAAGGCGATATTTGTGCTTTTTTACAAATGTGAGTTTAGTCGAGCTTGAAAAAATCTCTAAAAGCACACACATTTGAAATTTGATAAATAAGGCCCTAATTGTTTTGTATTTCACCTTGACTTGCTGGAGGTCTGTACCAGAATATTTCAATGAGGACTTTCATCTTATGATGCCATAGGAGACTGATATGATTCCATAATGATTTATACTTGCTTAGCAGTTTATTACTTAAAGGGGAATTAAAGTCTAAAATAGAATAAGGCTAGAAATGCTGTATTTTGTATACTAAACATAAACATGAACTTACTGCACCACAAGCCTAATCATACAAATAATTTATGCTTTCAAAGTTGGCCACAGGGGGTCACCATCTTGTAACTTTGTTATACATCTTTGCAAGACCAAGACTATGCACATGCTCAGTGTGGTCTGGGCTGCTTATCGATCATCATAAATTATCAAAACAGCACAAGTCAAATAATATCTGCCAGAAGCCAATACAGCAAGACTGATTAATAATCAGAATATACAGACTGCACTGGGTCCTGTGTTGTCATGTAATCTAATGTGGATTTTATAGTTTTTGTATTGTTTTATACAAACTTTCTCCAACTCTGCAGAACCAGTGGCTGCAGCAAAATAATCCTCCAAATAGAATCCCAGTTTGTCTGTTTAAATCTGGCTCCATGATCTTTGTCCCTGCAGCTAAAGTTGGAAACAGTAAAGGGGAAGTAAAGACAAAAATAAAATCCAATACAAATCTCTACACAGTCGCCGACTGCTCTACAGGGAAACAAACAAAGCTGCTTGAGTTCTGCATGGCTGGGAAGTCAGGTGAGGGCTCCCCCTGCTGTTCATAAGTATGATTTTTTCCCTGCAGAGTAGTTAGGGACCGTCTGACAATTCCTATCCACAGCAGTAAATGAAGGGAGAATTTCACTACATGCAGTCAGGTTTCTTATAAAAACGGTACACATTTTTTAAATTAAAGTATATTGGAGATAGGTTTAATTTTCATTAAAGAAAGTAAAAATGGGATTTTCTTTTTTGACATTACATGCCCTTTAATACTGATTAGACAGAACTCTCTGACACTGATTGTTGTGAAAATAATTTGGCATTTGATACTTGTTTTGGTTCTACAGGTATGGAATCCATTATCTGGAAACCTATTATCAAGAAACTTCTGATTTACGGGAAGGCCGTCTCCCATAGACTCCATTTTATTCAAATAATCCAAATTTTTAAAAATGAATTTCCCTTTAATAAAACAGTAACTTGGATATAAGATATAATTAATCCTTATTGGAAGCAAAATCAGCCTATTAGGTTTATTTAATGTTTACGTGACTTTCTAGTAGACAAAATGTAAATATCCAAATTACGAAAAAGACCCGTTATCTAGATGACCCCTGGTACCAATCATTCTGGATAACAGGTCCCATACCTGTACTAGGTGTCTAAGAATAAGGAGATTGTAAGCCATAGAGAGTCCTTTCTTTTGAGTTGGAAAATTGTTGGGGGTATGTGGAGTATTCAGTTTATTAACTAATAAGAAATGCTGAATGCATAAATAGGTATAAAATGTTACAATTTAGTTTCTAATGTAGTCATAAAATGTAGTTTTTATATAGTCATATTTCTGTTAATATTTGAGTTTTGGGGTTTATTTAAGTCAAGATCATTTCCAGTTAATAAACCAGACCTACATTACGTAAATATTCCATAACATCTCCCTTTGTGCAAGTAGTCAGAATGAAAGATGTAATGAAAAATTGTACAAAAATAGATTAAACAGCATATCAGGTTGTTAGTAGTACAAGTATGGGACCTGTTACCCTGGGGGTTTTCCGGATAAGTGATGTTTCTATAATTTGCATCTCCAATACAAGGCATTGTTTTATTATTACAGAGAAGAAGGAAATCGTGTTTAAAAATTTGGGTTATTTGGATAAAATGGAGTCTGTGGGATACATCCTTTCGGAGCATTCTGGCTAATAGGTTTCCAGTGAACGGATCCCTTACCTGTACTAATAATGAAAGTAAAGAAGGTCTGCATCATATGAACAACTGCTGATAACTTTACTGGCACCATCAAACAGCAAATAGAGAACCCTGAAAGGAAGATAAACACCTGGTTAGAAAAGAATTAGCAAAACAATTAATCATTATATTCCATTATAGAGTTTACAATAAATTAAATGTTTTTTCCCCTTTTGGTTAAGCACAGATAGTGATTAAAAAAAAGGTTGAAGTATCAGGCTTAGTTTATTTGGTATTATAAAAAAAAAAATACTTATTTTAATGAAATCTCTCAATATGAGTCCCTTAGAGAGTATTAAAAAGTTCTGCTCACTGCGGCTTGAGAAAAAGGTGCGAGGCTTAATTAAAAAGCAACAAAAGTAGATCGAATGGAATAATAACGGCAGATTAACTGTTATTTAATTCTAACAAATGGGGAAAACAGATGAGGTTCAGGACCAGGCATTAGCACTGATAATTCCAATGATTTTTCAGTCATCGCAGTGAAAATGTCTAGATGGTTATTGAGGTTATGATTAACTGGCAACCTAAAATGAAATATTAAAGTTGCATTTTTTGCACACAGGAAAGGTTTAGACAAGGCTGAAAACAGCTCAAAGTCCCATCGGTCCCACTAATAAGTAACAACAATATTACTTCCCCCTCCAGTGACAATCTTGCAAGAGACACAGTCAAGCAAACCTTTTGAAGATGTAGAATACTGGAGGGTGGTGCTAATTCCATGGACCCAACAACAGGTTACATCAATGTGTGCCGCATATTTGTGCCAACAGCTTCACACTCTAACATCACTGAAATGCAGAACGCTGGAAGTGACGCAGTCCTGAGTCACATACACAGGTGTAATGGTTTGGCACAATTGCTCAATTTGGCACAACAGGCCACAACCACAATTATGGTGGAAAAATGGTGCATTATGGACATGGACATTATGGGTATTTTTCTGTTGCGGGTGAAACAGTGCCAACGATGAGATGCAACAGGTGGTCAGAACATACATTGCTCATACAGTCCATCTTCCTACCAGTTTTAAAGATCGTATGTAAACAGTAACATGGGTTCCTTTGGTTGCTGTTGGCTGCTTCACATGAAAGAAATTCTGAAGTCAATCACAAGTGACCTACGCTAGCCAAGTGACTTGATTTAAAGGAGAAGGAAAGCTACTGAAGCAGTTTATTGCCAATAGATTAGTCACAATAGTACAAGCTATAACACTATATTTGTTCTGCAGAAAACTTTACCATACCTGAGTAAACAGCTCTGGAAGCTCTCTCTGTTTGTTTAGGATATCAGCCGCCATATTAGCTTGTTGTGACATCACTTCCTGCCTGAGTCTCTCCCTGCTTACTCATAGCTCTGGTTTCAAACTACAGCAGAGGGGGGAAGGAAGGGGGAGAGACGAGCAAACTGAGCATGCTCAAGCCCTAGCCCTGGAGGTTTAAGATGAAAACAGGAAGTCTGATACAGAAGCCCATGTGTACAGGAAAGAAATGTTGTGTTTCTTGTGACAGAGGACTCTGCATTACGTTGAGGGTTTACTGGTGTATTTATATAGACCTATCTGATAAAGCTTACTTCATTTTAGCCTTTACCTCTCCTTTAATACTCTAGTCCAGCGATCCCCAACCAGTGGCTCATGAGTAACATGTTGCTCAACAACTCATTGGCTGTTGCTCCCAGTGGCCTCAAAGCAGGAGCTTATTTTTGAATTCCAGGCTTGGAGACAAGTTTTGGTTGTATAAAACCAGGTGTTCTGCCAAACAGAATCTCCTGTAAGCTGCCAGTTCACAAAGGGGCTACCAAATAGTCAATCACATACCTTATTTTGGTTTGTGTTACTCCCCAACTCTTTTTACAATTTATTGTGGCTTACAGGTAAAAAACGTTAGAGTCCCCAGCCCTAGCATAATTTTCTTTTAAACTTGGGGTTATGTTATTATAGCATGAGACCTCTGTTTTTAGTTCCACCTTTACTTCCTACTTGGGCACACAAAATTTCCCATCTTTTCATGTTTCACCTCCATGTGACAGAGCTACAGCTTTTATTGTATTATTTAAAAGGGCTCTTTACTTTACTTAAAGGCTGAAATGAAGACATAGAGATGAGAACCTAGAATTCATTTTATCTAAAAGGTTGTGTAAATGATCTACTGGGAGACATGAGAGCTTATCTAAGAATGCAAGTACAGTATGAAAATCGCAAATTTGGACACAAATCATAATGTTTTTTCCCTCATAATGAAGTGCTTTTTCCTGACAATTCCAGGGTAATTGCGGCCGCACTTCAAGTTGCATCCACCACAATTGTGGCCAATGCATCAAAACAGAGTTATTGCAATTGTATTTTGAAACAAGCTGAATTTTGTCTAGCTTTTTGTTGCATCCTTTCTGTAGAATGCATTCAAAACTGTGTTGGCATGCAAATCAAATAATGTTCTTCTGGTGCAGACACTATCCACTGTGAGAACCCTTTAGCTACTGCCAGTTCAAGTGTGGTAGTGGTAGCTCCTGGGTTCCTCAGTGTCAATAGGTGTAATTGCATACCCAGTGGCACAACTAGAGTGCACTGAGCCCCCCTGCAAAAAAAATCTTCAGGGGCTTGGCACACTCCGATCATTATCCTTCCGACCACTTCCCTGCCCTGCCCATGTCACACCTCTGCCCCACTAATGCCCTACATCCACCATGCCCCACCCCAACAAAGCCCACTCCTGTCCAACTTGTTTTCCCCTTCCTTGCCTGTATGAGAGAGCGGCTGGGGAGGAGGGGTTTTTTGATTAGCTATAGAGGAAGCAGACCCCACAGTCCGGGCTCTCCTGTTCCCTGGGCCCCTATGTGACTGCGGGGTCTGCTTCTACTATAGCAGTGGTCCCCATTGAGTAGCTTGTGAGTAACATGTTGCTCACCAACCCTTTGGATGTTGCTCCCAGTGACCTTAAACGAAATGCTTGTTTTTGAATTCCTGACTTGGAGACAAATTTTGGTTGCATAAAAACCAGGTGTACTGCCAAACGGAGGCTCCCGTGGGCTGCCAGTCCACATAGGGCTACCAATAGCCAATCACAGTCATTTTATGGCACCCCCAGGAACATTTTTCATGCTTGTGTTGCACCCCAACTCTTTTTTACATTTTAACGGGTAAAAAAGGTAGGGGACCCCTGCTCTATAGTTATACCACTGTGCATACCTTGTATTAGTTGATGCCAGTGATGTGTGAGTCTGGAAAAACTCCACCCGCAAAATCTTAACCCACAACTGATCCTAACCCCATTGTAGGATCCGCGCACGACCCATATCAGTTCTTATTCTCATTCTGTACATTACTTCTGTGTGTGCCTCTGGAAATCTTTGGGAGCCAGTCTGACCCGCACTGAACTCTAACCTGCAATGATTGGCCAAATCTCAACCTGAATGCAACAGGACAATGGTTGGCAACCATGTGGAAGTGCTATAGAAAACATTGCTCCAACTTCTGCTTATACTGGAAGTCTCTTAGCAGGTAAATGTGGTTTTTAGTCCTTTACCACTAACCGCAGTTTTTAGCAGGTAACTCATAATCTTCACCACAAGGAGACCAGCCAAGGACAACAGAGGACACATAGTTGGGGCTGGGGTTTTTAGCACAGGGATGTGCAACCTCAAATACTCCAGCATCAAATTAAAGTAGTGAAATACAAGTGTAATTTTACAGTAAAACTTTAAATGTATTTTTTTTTAGCTTTCTGCCATTATGAGGTGCATTAGGAAGCGATGTTGATATGCTGTAAATAGAGCTCTGTTTCCTACCGTGTCCCTATCTTCTACTAATGATCCTGCTGGGATGCACCTGTGTATATCCAAGTTTGTGCTCTGTAATAAAGTTGCAAAAGGCTCTCCAGTCGCCATCAACTGACAATAGCACTGAGTCTTTGGGAAGAAGAAAGTGCTTGTGCGCTGGATATTTATAATATGGGTAAAATGAAACAATTTTTCTTATTTGGCTTCATAAGATTACTTTCATCTCTGGCAGGTGCTGTATTGTGCGCCGCCTGTGTGGCATCGAGCTGCCTCCTCGGGGATCACAAAAACTGCTTAAGTGTGTCGCTGTAGAATTTACTTAAGCAAATGTGTCATTGTTTTCCAGGCTCATTGGAAAATAGATCAGTCATAATATTTTGCAATTTCAGAGACTCTGCAAGATCTGGAAAAAGCCCAGGATTGTGATTTTAGCTTATGAAAGGAACACTGCAGACAGGCCTTGTGATTCATTGGACAAGTTAGACTCCTATATAGTCCTGCTACCACATAAGGCTTGAGGGTTCAGGGATTAGACTCCATTCCTAGGTTATCTCATGGCAACGGGCAAGCCAATTAATCTCTGTTTATTAAAAGACCCTGTAGTCGATGTGTTGTTTAACAAATGAAGCATCTACAGTATAAGTAGATGTGCACACACTTGTGCCATGCTACATTCTTTGTGCATCAACCACAATGGTGCAGGTAAGTGATGGAGGTAATTTAATTTATTTAAAAATATCACAGGGGAAGACTTCTCCTTTAGACTGTGTGTGCTGAATGTAGAACAAGATCCCTCACTTAGTCAGCTGGTGAAACTCTAACTTAACACACAGCCCACTAGAGTCAATGCTGACCCCAAAAACCCTTAATATCTCACTCTATTAGAGTGACTCCACATAGAATCTAATCCTTAGCTGGCTGTTCCTCATACATGGAATTACTTTCCCCCAACTTGGGCTCTACACACGGGATCCAATAAAATAAAGACCGATGCTTCCCTCCTTTTCATAAAGAATAGTAAGGAAGCATCTGATGCTCCTGTGCAAAAAGGATTTTAACCCACCTACTGGTCAAGACGTCAACTCCTGGAACTACAGTAGCTTTCCCATCCACAAATACAGTAATACTTAGTAGCTATAAGGGTTGGCTACTCGCTAAACCACTCCACAGTTACATCTAAATCACAGCTACCACAATATTGACAGAAAGCAAAGAAAATAGCAATGTGCCCTGGAAGGATCCCGTCGGAGAATCATGGTGTGCAGGGGCGTAACTACAGAGGAAGCAGACCCTGCGGCTGCAGGGGGGCCCAGGAGGTACAGGGGGCCCCATGAGGCTCTCATTGATGAGCAATTTGAACATATATTGGTAAAACAGGACAAACACTGGATATGTTGGGGGCCCTAAAATTAATTTGCTGTGGGGCCCAGCAACATCTAGTTACGCCACTGATGGTGTGTCTGGGACTAACCACAGGGTTTCCTAAGGGACAGAGCCCTTGTGTTGGTGCAGCATGGCCGATCCCAAAAGAAGTCACTAGGTGTCCCTGCTGCACCCTATAAAAGGGGATTGCCATGTGCTCACAGCCATTACTGCTGGAGGATTTCTGCTGATTATATTTCACTATGTAGAGGCAGGAGGCCTCTGAGGCTGGGGTAGGCGACCTCTTGCCTTGGAGCAAGACCAGAAGGGTCAGAAGCTCCGGATTTCCAAACTGAACTGTGAGTGCTAGCGCTATAGGCAGTGCTGGGAGCTCTAGTTCAGCAACGGATTTATCAAATCTGCATTTGTTGGATAAAGATTCTCATTGCTGTGAATGCCTGTTTCCACTCTGTGTGAGCCTGGCAGCTCTGTGTGTGAGCCCTCGGGTGAGTCTGCCTGGGGAGAGTAGAGGAAAGGGAAAGGATCCAGCGGGGGTTCTATGGTGTCACAGGCTTTTTGTGTGCCTGCCATGAGGGAGCCAGTACCTAACCGGAGGGAAAGGTATTTTGGGCTGCTAGAATTCCCAGTACCTTTCACCTTGCAAAGGGAACTCAGGACCTGAGTTGATAAGCATGGAACAACTGTGGCACCAGGGGGGTGGCCAAGAGGGTTTTACACAGGTATGGGTCCTTTTATCCAGAATGCTAAGGAGTTTTCAGGATAACAGGACATTCTGCAATTTGGATCTTCATACCTTAAGTGTACTAAAAGGTCATTTAAACACTAAATAAACCCAATAGGCTGGTTTTGCCTCCAATAAGGATTAATTATATCTTAGTTGGGATCAAATACAAGCTACTGTTTTATTATTACAGAGAAAAAGGAAATAGTTTTTAAAGATTTGGATTATTTGGATAAAATGCAGTCTATGGTAATCCTGTAATTTGGAGCTTTCTGGATAATGGGCTTCCGGATAACGGATCCTTTATCTAAAAGTGTTCTTAATAAACTTTAATTCAAACACTACTAACCCTCTAATGTACATTTGCATGGAATAGCAGGAGACCTTGAAACGGCAGTGGATATCAAGCATGTGCAGTTAATATGATAAAGGCTCAGGCTGATTGATGTACCAAGGTTATTTCACTAGATTAGAATATGAAAAGCAATGGTGTAAAAATATGGGGCTTTCTTGTTAACATCAAAAAATTTTTGTTAATAGATATTTCAAATAGCTTGTCAAAACAGTTCAAGTGTTGGATTGTAGTGGCACGGTGTAATGTAAATATTGTAAATATTGAAATATGATTGTGTATTTGCATTCGCCTACTTAAAAATGTGTGGAGTCCTTTGTTAAGAAAAAAAAACCTAAGGATTCGCTACACGCTTACCCCAAAACAAGATGTCAAGTTGATCTGTACAGGATCTGTTATCCAGAATGCTCAGTACCTGGGGTTTTCTGGGTAAGTGGTCTTTCCATAAATTGGATCTTCATACCTAAAATCTGCTAAGAAACATTATTTATTTCCAAAATCTACTCCGACCAAATCTGCACAGGTTATTTTCTTTAATTTATCAGTACATTTTCCAGACAATTTCGTGTGCGGGAAAATACTCAAAAATATTTGGCTTATTGCACAAAACCCAGTGCAGATCACGATATCTTCAGCACTTCTTCTATTGGTTTATACTGTATATAGTTTTATAGTCAAAAAAGACTTGATTTTTTTCAAGTTTTTGGCATTCCCCCCTAAATGTTAAATAAAACCAATAGGCTGGTTTTGCTTAATATCTTAGTTTGAATCAAGTACAAGCTATTGTTTTATTAATACAGAGAAAAAGAAAATCATGATAAAAAATGTTAATTATTTGTTTAAAATGGGTTCTATGGGAAATGGGCGTCTTTTAATTTGGAGCTTTCTGGATAATGAGTTTACAGATACCGAATCCAATACCTGTACTAAATAAATCCTCACTTTTTCATTACAAGTGGAACTACATTTTTGTTTTATTTTTACAGGATACTGGGTGGAAGGTACCAGTATTTCTATTAGTAACCCTTTTTTTTAAAATTGCCAGCTGTAGCTGTGTTCTGGCCCGTACAGTTGTCCCAAATGGCACTGATAATTCAGTATACTGGAAAAAAAATGTATATTAAACTAAAAGTTTTGTTGTGATCATTTATTTCTGAGTAAAATTGAGAAATCAAATCAGAAAACCTAGATTGCGTTAATTTGCAGCGTGCTAAATTCGATCGCCATAAAAGTCATGATTCTGTTCACTCAAAATCTAAATTATCTCGGATCTAGAAATTACGCCGCCCATTGAATACAATTGTTTATATCTATTTAACCAATAAATCTTGAAGTTGTAGTTTGGAAAGCTGCAAAAACTCAAATTTAAATGACTTGGCCCCTTACATGATGAAATTGTCCACTTTTTATGTTCTGCACCGCAGAGATGCTGTAATTTTATGAATAATGTTATTATTAAAGGGGTTGTTCACCTCTGAGTTAACTTTTATTACGAGGTAGAGAGTGATATTCTGAGACAATTTGCAATTGGTTTTAGTTTTTTATTATTTGTGGTTTTTGAGTTATTTAGCTTTTTATTCAGCAGCTCTCCCAGTTTGGTCAGTGACCACTATTTGAAAACTGGAAAGAATCAGAAGAAGAAGGCACATAATTAAAAAACTATGTATGTATGTATAACTTTATTTGTAAAGTGCTGTTAAGGAGCCACAGCGCTGTACAGCAGTGATGTGTAGGCCGGCCCGATACCCGCGGGATTTACCCACGGGTCTGTCAGGTTCAGGCGAATCTTGCACCCCTGTTTGTGGGTGGCGGTCCTTACACTGCCAGCTTCTGACTTGCGGGTTCCAGTTTAATAGCCGCGCGCCTTCTCGCCCCACCCTTTTGTGATGTCATCAGTGGGGTGGCGCAGGTCTATAAAAGGAACCTGGAAGTCGGGCTTGGACGGGAGCAGGTGGTGGGAGGGCGGATATCGGACGGGTGTGGTCAGGGAAAAACCTGACCCGCACAGCGCCGGATTTCAATGTGCGGCGCCCCTAGGCCGCGCGGTCCGACCAGGCGGCCGCGCGGTCCTAGCGCCCACCTCACCTCCCCTTCCCAGCGCGCCAGCGTTTTTTCGCCGTCGCAGCTGCTGTAATTGAATGGGGACGCACGCGTCCCCATAGTGCGGCTGGGCGGCATGCCGCCCCTATTTTTTTGCCACCCTAGGCCCGGACCTATGCGGCCTTGCCGCAAATCCGGGCCTGGACCCGCACATCACTACTGTACAGTACATAAAAGTACAATATATATAAAAGTATACAAGGGGAAGATAAATCACATAATAAATATACACAGAAATCATATCAGGACAAAGTGCTATGTGGTAAGAAATATAGTGGGAAGGAGGTCCCTGTCCCATTGAGCTTACAGTCTAACTATAAAAAAAAATAATGATATAAAATAATATAAAATGCTAAAAGTAAACTCCTAGGTGAATCATACATTTAAGTTCCTAGCATCTGTACAACAGTGCGCTCAAGCCTTACTGCAGATGTGCCATTTCCAGATATGGGAAGCCTCACAGTTCGGAGAGGGATCGGCCCTAACAGGTGCTCAACAGACTTACCCTTCAGAAGAGAATATATTTTCCTAAATCTCTGTGAGCAGTTGCAGATTCACTATCTTCCTCTTCTTGCTCATTCTCCTGTCTGCAGTTCTGCCTCCTGGCAGGTGTTTTCTGTTAAGAATCCAGGGTGGGGGGTACTTTTGCACCCACATGTGCATAATATTCCATCCATCCCCCCCACACACACACGTTAATTGTACATGTAAAGTCACGCAATAAATGGATTTCAGTATCCTTTAGAATATGCAGAAAGCTGAATCCAGCCCATAAGTATAAGTTGTGTATACATTACATTACCTGCTCCATATAAAGTTATTTTTCCAATTTTATTTTTAAATAAATGGCACGCCATTAAATGTGACAGATGCTGCAATGCAGAAGCAAAGGGTTAGTCTGACATTAGTGGGGCCTTCGTTCCACTTAAAAGGACAGGACTGACAGCCGAATGGGGAAACAGAGCGTCTGCTAGTGAAAGTGCTCTCCCGGTGTTTGAAATAAGGGTCACTTTAATGAGAATGCACTCCCAGGAAAGTGTCAGGTAGTGAGCGGCACGGCAGAACAACTGAGACAGTCTTTAATGGCTGCGTGCTTTGGAAAGCCTGTCAGTATTGTAGCTTTCATCTTGCCTCACCCAAGGCCTCATTTACTAAAAGCACCCACACACTCTCTCTTTCTCAGCAGATAATTACAAATACTGTACAGAGTTCCTGCTAGAGAACTCTATTCGGCAATGGCCAGTACATGCAATTTATCTTATCTGCTCCACTGACATTGTTTCCTCGCTGGCATCTTTTTTTTGTAAATAATAATTCCTTATCCAGACTAGAACAATTCTCCGTAGGGAACATTTTTGATGTCCCGCTTCGGATTTTGACATCTTTGTTTTGATTCTGGCTGTTTTCTCTCCCTTGAGCGGACTCCTCCAGCTTCATCCTTGCAAAACAATCCTACTTTTTTTATGGCTTTCTTCTATTAAAGGAAATAAATGTGTATTTTTTAAATAGGATTTGCAGAAGACTTTTTGGAAATTCTAATAAGACCTTCTTGTTGACACTTCTGGTTGATATACTGATCACAAAAAAGTGGAGAAGACAAAGAGAATTTTCCGTGGGCTATCATTCAAGATGAGTTATGATGAAACAGAAAACAAAGGTACAAGATTTCAGTGACAACTCCCTACATCAGGTCCTCTGAAAGCTTGTTCCTTTGTTTTTCTACTACATAATACATTTGGTAGGTCAATGGCCCATTAAGCAGGGTGGAAAAAGGAAAACACAGAGTCTTGGGCAATGAGGATTCTTGCTGATGGTGGTTCCCAGGATGGTGGCTACCAGGTGAACTGGTGATGATCAGTGATGAGCAGCAAGACTTAAAGTGATAATGACACTAAACATTTTCAAATATTTAATCTACATTAAAAGTTAAATGTCATAGGTCATGTTGATCATTTTTCTATGATAGTTCTGCTTTTGTAAGTATTTGTCACTTGAAGTTCTTAAACCTTAAAGGACATGTAAAGGCAAAATAAAATCCCTTTTTTACTTTCTTTAATGAAAAAGAAACCTATCTCCAATATACTTTAATTAAAAAATGTGTACTGTTTTTATAAGAAACATGACTGTATGCAGTGAAATTCTCCCTTCATTTACTGTTGTGGATAGGAATTGTCAGACAGTCCCTAACTGCTGAGCAAGGAAACAATCATACTTATGAACAGCAGGGGGAGCCCCACCTTTCTTCCCAGCCATGCAGAACTCAAGCAGCTTTGTTTATGACAATCCCTAAGCAGCCCAGACCACACTGAGCATGTGCACAGTCTTAGTCTTGCAAAGATGTTTAACAAAGTTACAAGATGGTGACCCCCTGTAGCCAACTTTGAAAGCATAAATTATTTGTTTGATTAGGCTTGTGGTGCAGTAAGTTCATGTTTATATTTAGTATACAAAATACAGCATTTCTAGCCTTATTCTATGTTAGACTTTACATGCCCTTTAAGACTGTTTTGCCAACCTGACTGTCCCTTTTTAACCTGTCAGTTAGAGTGTCTAATGCTGACGGACTACTGCAGCACAAATATGGCAGCCCCCTCATACAGGAACTGGGTAGTAAGAAAGGTAATGTAAAAGCATCAGCCAAATACTTTTATGGCTAAATTACAAAGAGCATTAGAAGACAATGATATGATTGATAATAAAAAAGGTTATTTTCTGATGTCAGAAAAAAAAGTTTAAAATGATGACAGATTCCCTTAAAGGACAAGAGGTAAACGTCAAACACATTATTGTGAATAACTCATAAAAAGAAACAGATGAGAATAAATCCAAAGAGATGGAACGCTATGGTACATCATATCACTGAATGTGGCAAATAAGCTTATGAGATAACAACTGTAGTTCTAATGCATTGGCAGTTGACTTTCTTGTCTTTGCTGTTGTGCTAAGAAGCAGTTAACAAATCAGCTGATTCCACAGGTTTTGACCACAAATTAGTACCCTCCTGTCCTCCTTACATGAGCTGCACCTCCCTAGCTACACTTTGCTATTTTTATAAAGCATAGCATCTATCCAACCAGAGGCGGGCCAAGCCGACTGGGTGCCCTAGGCAACCCAGCTGGCCAAACACCCCCCCCCCCCTTGTGTTCAATTAAATGATGGAGGGAGCATGCGGTGACAAGCTGCAGCAGGGCAAGAAAACACTAGGAATAGGCAGTAGATTCTTCAAGAGGTAACAGCCCAGTGTGCTCCCCCCCTCATTGCACCCTAGACAGGTGCGTCTTCTGCCTACCTCTAGTTCCGGCGCTGCATCCAACTTTCCAGAAGATTTAATGAGGTATCCTAGCCAATGAAGGATGAAGCTACAACAATGAAAAACAAACAATGAAGGCCTCACCCTCCTTGCCTGAGCATTAATTATACTAGAACTGTGGCATCGTCCATAGCTAAAGGTTCCTACTCTAGCCTCCTTTCCTTTTCCTGCCTTGTCCTGTCTTACCTTGAACCTTGCCTTGTTTACCTTGTCTTGTTTTGATCCTGTCTTGCCTTTCCCTGTCTGTGTCCCGTGGGCACAGCTAGTTCTTGACTCACCTCCCTCATCTACACTCATCTCCACAGTGCCCATTACCTAATCCTTGGCAGTGTTCCAGTGGTAAATCTCAGCATAAGGTGCAGGCCAGATGTGGAAAGGTTTTAACTCAAGGAATGCCTTGAGCATTATAAGCATGTACATCTTTACCACCTTGCACACTAGTGGACAATCCACAAACCATGGCAGGCATATTGCACTTGTGTTCCCACCCAAACACTGGCACTACCCCCCGGCTGCCAGCTGATCTATTACTGGGTAATACAACTGTGATAATGTCAGTTTCCTACGCTGAGTGCTGCATTTATAAGAGTACCCACTAGCCCAAGACCAAAGCCAGCTCTAAATATTAAAGGTGATAGTGCCCCACAGAGCTGCTAATGCAGAGTTAACATGCAGAGTGGTAATCCAAGGTTTCAGGCTGTCAGGATTCCCAAAGTCAATGTATGACTCACATAAGCACTGATTTATCTTCCTGGCAGATGGATCAATAAAGCAGTTTATAGAGAACAAATCAGTGAGCTGATCTGATTGGCTCAGGACATTTTTTTTTACAATGCATCAAAGCTCTTTCCATTGCAAATGACTTTCTTTCTAGATTTTGGCTGTTGTCGCTCATACCGTATTATAGAAATTAATTTGTGTAAGGACAATGAATGGATTAGGAAACGTCATCCATGGCCATATTTTAGGCATAAGTGACCTGACCCTGAAATTGTGAGAATGTTGAAAGGCAGATCACCTTCAAGAGACATTTCCCCATCATGTAGAAAAAGCAGAAATGAGATTCACAATTGTTTTTTATTGACTTTTCTCTCGGGTTTTAGATATATTAAGAGTTTTATGCCCTGTATCTATCAGTGAGCAGGGACAGCAGATACAACAATCGGGCGGGTTTTCATACCCTGCCTCTGTAGGGGTAAGATTATGGCTGCCCAGAACATTCCCCATTTCTTCTGATTTGGTCTACTGACATGTTAGAAAATGAAGTTAACAATCTTCAAAAATTAACAAAGTACCTGGTGGAAACAGCAGTTAGATGACCACCTTAAACCATGAAGTTCACCTTCAAGGAACATTTCCTCATCATGTAGAAAATGCAGAAATGAGATTCACAATTGGTTTGTATTGACTTGGGTTGTAGATATATTAAGAGTTTTATGCCATGTATCTATCAATGAGCAGGGCAGCAACAGTTGGGCTGGTTTTCTTACTCTACCTCTATAAGGGTAAAATTATGGCTACCCAGAATATTCCCCATTTCTTCTACCCCACACCAAACCCACCTGCCACTTCAGTCAATGTTGCTGTCTCCCTGTCAGCTGGTGGAAATGACAGTTAGATTATGTCAGTGATTTCAACAATGCCTACACTGGTGGCTGGTGAAAACAGCAGTTAGAAGCCCACCTTAAATCCAGATACATTTTTTCTCTAAGACCCCAAAGTGAAATCACCCACCTTTTATACATCACTGACATCTATTCCTAAAACAAAGTGTAGGAGGTGGTGAGTTTGGTGCTGTTGTTTGTTATTATTTCCCTCCCTGTAAAACTGTCATTTCACTGGATGATTTAAAGGAAAAAAGTGTTCTTAGAATACGACATTCCTAGGGTTACTCTATTTCATTTAGGAAAAGTTTTTGGTTTTCATTGGTTGCAAGTCTTTTCCTCAACTTCGCACAAGAGAGGTATATAGAAGGGCACATTATTTATAGCAGGGCTCACACACTGGTCTCACTAGTGAAATATCTGCTAGACATTCTTTGCTGATTAGGCCTATGACCATGCACTGCAGCTCTGACTGTTCAGCCCTACAGAAGGTTAGCTTTCTTGGCTCTTAAATCCAGGCCCATTAACAGACCATAATGCATCTCACCTAATGAGTTATAATTAGGGATGTCGCGGACTGTTCGCCCGCGAACTAGTTCGCGCGAACATCGACTGTTCGCGTTCGGCGAATATTCGCGAACGTCGCGCGACGTTCGCCAATTTGGGTTCGCCTTAGCTGGCGCTTTTTTTTGCCATTTCTCCCCAGATGGCAGATACATGGCAGCCAATCAGGAAGCTCTCCCTCCTAGACCACCCCCACACCCCCTGGACCACTCCCCTTCCATATATAAACTGAAGCCCTGCAGCGTTTTTTCATTCTGCCTGTGTGTGCTTGGAAGAGCTAGTGTAGGGAGAGAGCTGTTAATGATTTGAGGGACAGTTGATAGTAACTTTGCTGTCTAGTAATCTACTTGATACTGCTCTGTATTGTAGGGACAGAACTCTGCAGGGATTTGAGGGACAGTGAGTTTAGGTTAGTTAGCTTTGCTGACTAGTCATCTACCTTCTACTGCAGTGCTCTGTATGTAGCTGCTGTGGGCACTGCTTCTGATCTCATCTGCTGACTGCTGCCTGTAACCCAATAGTCCTTGTAAGGACTGCTTTTATTTTCTTTTTTGTTTTTTTACTTTGGTACTATAAGAGCCCAGTGCTATTAGTCTAGCTGTGTTGGGGAGTGGGACTGGTGTGCTGCTCCTAGTAGTTCAGCACCAACCAGAGTAATTTTTTTTTTTTAATATATATATATATTTTTTTTTATTTTACTTATCTTACTGTTCTTTAACGTGTCCAGTGCTGTTTGCTGTTCTTCATAGTAGTGCACCAATAGTAGTGCACTTGTAGGCATTGTTTGCCCAGTGTGTTCTTCAAACAACTGCCACCTAGCTGTGTGAGCTTTTTCACATTCTGTCTAAATATCAATAATAATACCATCTCCAGAAACACCACCTGAGTGACGTTTTTCAAGCAGCAATAATATATTCCGTATCCACTGCTGTAGTAGTGTATACGTTGACCTTGTAGGCATTGTTTGCCCAGTGTGTTCTTCAAACAACTGCCACCTAGCTGTGTGAGCTTTTTCACATTCTGTCTAAATATCAATAATAATACCGTCTCCAGAAACACCACCTGAGTGACGTTTGTCAAGCAGCAATAATATATTCCGTATCCACTGCTGTAGTAGTGTATACGTTGACCTTGTAGGCATTGTTTGCCCAGTGTGTTCTTCAAACAACTGCCACCTAGCTGTGTGAGCTTTTTCACATTCTGTCTAAATATCAATAATAATACCGTCTCCAGAAACACCACCTGAGTGACGTTTTTCAAGCAGCAATAATATATTCCGTATCCACTGCTGTAGTAGTGTATACGTTGACCTTGTAGGCATTGTTTGCCCAGTGTGTTCTTCAAACAACTGCCACCTAGCTGTGTGAGCTTTTTCACATTCTGTCTAAATATCAATAATAATACCATCTCCAGAAACACCACCTGAGTGACGTTTGTCAAGCAGCAATAATATATTCCGTATCCACTGCTGTAGTAGTGTATACGTTGACCTTGTAGGCATTGTTTGCCCAGTGTGTTCTTCAAACAACTGCCACCTAGCTGTGTGAGCTTTTTCACATTCTGTCTAAATATCAATAATAATACCGTCTCCAGAACCACCACCTGAGTGACGTTTTTCAAGCAGCAATAATATATTCCGTATCCACTGCTGTAGTAGTGTATACGTTGACCTTGTAGGCATTGTTTGCCCAGTGTGTTCTTCAAACAACTGCCACCTAGCTGTGTGAGCTTTTTCACATTCTGTCTAAATATCAATAATAATATCGTCTCCAGAACCACCACCTGAGTGACGTTTTCCAAGCAGCAATAATATATTCCGTATCCACTGCTGTAGTGTATACGTTGACCTTGCAGGCATTGTTTGCCCAGTGTGCTCTTCAAACAACTGCCACCTAGCTGTGTGAGCTTTTTCACATTCTGTCTAAATAACAATAATAATTCTGTGTCCGTAAACATCACCTGAGTGATGTTTTTACAGCAGCAATAATATATTCCGTATCCACTACTGTATACGTTGCCCTTGCAGGCATTGTTTGCCCAGTCTTTAACCAAGTGCCACCTAGCTGTGTGAGCTTTTTCACATTCCGTGTCCAGAAACATCACCTGACTGTGACGTAGTGTGATTTATGCCCTTTACAGCACAAAACGCAGCGCTGTGTCAACAATGTATTTTTCAGATACATTTTTGCCCTTGATCCCCCTCTGGCATGCCACTGTCCAGGTCGTTGCACCCTTTAAACAACTTTAAAATCATTTTTCTGGCCAGAAATGTCTTTTCTAGCTTTTAAAATTCGCCTTCCCATTGAAGTCTATGGGGTTCGAACATGTTCGCGAACATTTTTTCCGACGTTCGCTACATCCCTAGTTATAATACAATACATCAAGGAAGGTGATTAAGTAAAAAAAAGATAAAAGTGAATTACTAAGGGGGGTTAATAAATCAAAGGGAGGTACCGTATGTAGCTGATCACTTCTAGCTAACATAAAATGGTCCAGTTTAAAGATATTCTGTAACAAAATCAAAGAGCTAGTCAGTTTTAGTCCGTCTGTTTTTTTCTCACTCTTTCTCTCTGTGCCTGTACTGAAAAGCACAAAAAGTTGCCACCCACCTGATACCCACCTGATATCAAGTATTGTTTTCCTTTGATTTATTTTACAGGCATCTAATGACCCTTAGTCTGTCTATGGCATCAAAAAAATATTGCTCATCTGCCCCCTGTCTATGTTGGTCAAGGCTTCTTGGTAAATAATGGGTCTGGCTCAGAATCTCTGGCTCAGCTAGAAGGCCAGGCCCTCCTCATAAGTGCGTCCCAGACATAACCCCAGTGACCATACCAGCTTTTGAATTCCAACCCATATACCTGTCCCCATATCTCAAGGCCTTGAGATATGTGAAACTGACCTTTGATTTTAAGACCTAATTATTTGTATCCATTAGTCCTTCTTAGGTTGCAGTTCTTAAATTCCAAGATACCCATAGAACACTGGGCCCTGTAGCTATAGTAATGTGTTATATCTGCTGCTCGCCCACCACTTCACTTTCCTGCAGTGGGGGTGCTGGTCCTCCGTTGACCCTGGCAAGGTCCCTCAGTAACAGCAGTAAATTCAAGGGTCCGCACAAACTCTATATATATATGCAGTTGGGGACATAGCCTCTCTTTTTATGAATGTTTCACCATGGCTGAGACACATGGGGAGATTTACCCGCCCAGGTGACTAATTTTCCCGAACTGCCTTCCCGCTGCCTAGAATCTAAATCTCCAGCGGGATCACATTCGGAACGCTTCGTTTTCTGATGTCGCCCGAAGTTGGCTCTTGAGGAAATTTCGGGTGACTTCGGAAAACGAAGCGCTCCGAGTGCCATCCCGCCGCGACTAATCTCCCCGAATCCCCACGTGTGTTTTCACTTCCTTGTTTTGTGACAAAAAGGTCAAATCTTGGCCGAATAACGAACCTGGGTTTGGTGCATCCCTCTCATCTCGAGTAGTGGAGGCCAGGGCTCCTCCCAAAGTGAAAGGCAGCTGTTATAAGTGGAAGCATGACCCGTGACCGGAATCTTGGAGTCTTTTCTGGGTTTTGGGATACCAAACATGACAGTAGGAAGATGTAGAACAGAGCATTGTACCAGGGCATCAAAGAACATATCCAGAATGGATGTTTCTTCTTGTAGATGTTACTTGGTTCAGAGGAGAATGCAGAGAAAGGAACTGCCACTTCTAATGACAAAGCTGCTTTCTGGCCCTTGGCATATATTCAGGAACAGAAAACAATACTGCAGTTCAATTATTTTTTGGGACAAACTTGCTAAATATTTTACATCAGTGCCACAGTATCCCTTAAATTACAGCAATCTGTTTTCCTTTTTACCGCCCTCATCTCTGCAGGATCCATGCTTCTGGCTGTAAAACAGATGCCAGGTAAAATTGAATTTAGGATAAAAAATTGTTAAAGGAGGAAACTATGTAAAACATAATATTTATAGAGTTCCATAATATGATCTGCATGTTTTGCTACTCCCGCAGACAAAGGAATTGCCATAATTCTAAGCGTTGATGATGAGATTTCTTTGCTGATCCCTTAAAGCCTTCTATCACCGTCTCTGAAAATAAATGGGATTGAATGACAAAATGATGAATTATCGGTACCATCAAATGTGGTTATGGTAAATAGCTGGGAATCACTTCTAAAGTTACTTTGCATTTTTGCAGCATCAGTAACATCATATTAAAGGGGAAGTTTCAATGTATGATTAGTATAGTATAGATGGAAGTAATCTCAGGAAAGCTGGTCATACATGGAAAAAAGTGGGAGTGACCCCAGCTCGTAATCTCATTCTTATGGGGGACAGTGCCCCTATGTTTTGGCAAGGCAATCAAGTGGTACTCACAGAACCAGCCAAGTTGGTGACAGGACAGGATGGAGGTATAATTTCACAGGATAGACACAACAGTGAAATAGATATTTAGAGATAAATATAGCATGAGCCTCTTTCCAGATGTAGTCCCAATACTAAAGCAGCCGTCACCGGAGGAGTACTTACACCACATTATTTCTTCTTGGTGGCACACAGGACTGCTCCTACTCATTATACCTGACTATCTTACAGCCCTGGGGTGTCTGGTACTTGCAAAGCCTCAATTAGGCACCATGGCTGCACCAAGGATTCGTTATCTTAGGGTTTGCCCTTGGACTCCTGTAATGAGGCCTAACTTTACCTTAGGCCAGTGCTGGGCCTAAATATAAGAATTACAGAAGAACCAGAAGCCTTGCATTTTAATATAAAAATTTAGCCTCTAGGTCTTTGCGGTTCTCTTTGGTTGTAGCTCAGTTGGGAGACCTTCTAATGTTTCTTATCCAGCAATGCTGGAGCTAGTGGTAAGTAGGTAGAAGAGATAAGTGTCTTGTGCTTCACCGCCATGTTCTAGTGCCTCTTCTGGCCACCCCTAATAACTAATTCTGTCCCTGCCTCAGGGTCTCTGGCAGATCTGATATCTCACTCAGTTCATAGATAAGAAGGAGTTCCTTATATAAATGTATTAATGCCACATATCCAACTTTGCTGACCCCTGTCATTGCCCCTTCCCCACCACCTTGTGTGTAATACCGACTTCTCCGTTTAGATTATAATCTCTGTTGATGAAGGCCATCTTTTCCTCTTGTATTGTATTTGTTTATAATCTGCATGTTCCATATATACACATATATAGCCACGCACCATTAGTAGGAACAAAGCATATACCCTATACAGAGAGATACTATAAATGCCAAGGTAGATATGTCTGTTATTCAGAAACCCATTATCCAGAATGCTCTCCCATACGCTCCATTTTATCCAAATAATCCAAACCTTTTAGTTTAATACAGGTACAGTATGGGACCTGTTATCCAGAATGCTCAGGATCTGGGGTTTTCCGGATAATGGATCTTTCCATAATTTGGATCTTCATATTGTAACTACTACTTAATGTAAACATTAAATAACCCCAATAGGCTGGTTTTGCTTCCAATAGGGATTAAATATATCTCTGTTGGGATCAAGTACAAGGTACTAAAAAGGAAATCATCTTTAAAAATTTTGATTATTTGGATAAAATGGAATCTATGGGAGACAGGCTTTCTGTAATTCGGAGCTGTCTGGGTAACGGGTTTCTGGATAACGGATCTCATACCTGTACTAAAAGAGTACCTTTCTCCCAAATTAATCCTTATTGAAAGCCAAACCAGCCTATTTGGTTCATGAAATGTTTAAATTATTTTCTAGTAGATTTAAGGTATTACAGAAACATTTGTCATCTGGAAAATCCCAGGTCTGATACCTGTATAAGCATCAAATCTATAACCAATTAATTATATTAAAACATGCCCTGTGTTGAGATGAATTTCCTTTCCGGAACATGCAGTTTCTTTCAGCAAATGAGCAGAACCTTGGCGGAGGGCAGAATCAGGGAAAACTGATGAGCAGCAAGAATAGAATAACACGGATTCTTCTTATCTGACAGATTTATTCTGTAATAGCAAAAATACCCAGTTGTTAGAAAGCATAGAGCAAAATATTTCCTGGATGTTTCTTAATGATGGGAATTAGCTGTATCACTAATAAGCCTAATCCACAGAGTAATGATTTCAGTGCAATATATGTATACCCTACAGCTGGGCCAGTGACCCAGCTCTAGAAAGTAGATTGATTTGGGAAGCTGTGTTTTTATTGGTATTGTTATTTTTTTATTATTACCTTCCTGTTCAGGCTCTCCTATTAATCTTTTAATCTGTCATTAAAAGCACTGACTGGTTACCAGAGTCAGTGAACAGAGAGCAATTGAAAAGAAGAGGAAGAAGATGAAAGTCGACTTAATCAACCTCCCTCTGCACCACCATAAATGATTCCCCTGTCAGTGCCTTAGACAAGTAACTACCTAGCCTCTACGTGCCACCTAAACCTCACTGTAAGGCAGTGGATTTTGGACTTTTTGGGTCTTCTGTTGAGGTCAAACATATTGGTTTTGGCTCTTCTTAAAGAAAACATATTGTGTAAAAAGTCTCTTTTAAATATACAGTAGAAGGATTATTCTTAAAAAAGATGTGTTTTGGGCTGATTTATTGAATACTTCCCATCTGTTCCACTTCCTGTTGCCTCCTTTCCCAGGCTGTGCAGGGGGGCTGGCAGCACACTGAACTGTAATATAGAAACCAATCGGCTGACCTGAAAGAGATCTGAAGCCTGTCTTTGCTTGTTTGATTCAAGGGCTGTGATTGGCTGTCCGCCTCCTACTGTGCTTCTGGCAGGGACATTTAAAACACGCCCACCTCTCAAATGAAACATGGACAGGGACCAGAGCAGATCTATAGGGAGCTCCAGTAAAGGGGCCATTATTTAAAGGGGAACTATCATGAAAATTGAATATGCTTCCTCATACTGAAATAAGAAACGTTCTAAATACAATCAATTTAAAATTCTGCATTGTTTCTGAAATAATCACGTTTATGTTCACTATTCCTCTCTCAGCATCTGTTTCTCTTTATTCTGTCTTCATGTAGCAGTTGGGTGTGCGATGAATGATCCAATATATCTTATAAGGGTGCTTCCTTTCCTAGCAGATGAAATAAAGTTCACTCAAATAACTGACTCCAGTACAAACAAAATCTAACAATATAACTTGCTTTTGCACAAATCCTGCATGTAGAGAGACATGATGTCTGGTGAGTTTAATAGAGTGAGCTCTAATACATCTTCTAGGCAAAAGGAGCCCCCCTATAAGATACAGATGAAGCCACTTGGATTTGTGAGTTAAATGCGTCATGACTCAGGGGTAATTGAAGAAACTGTGTTATCTTAAGTCATCTTAACTCATTTAATGCATTTAACCTTTTCATTAGCATACCAAAGCTCCATTGTTCACAATGGTGAATGCTTTAATTAGATGGGATGTTGTGACGCAGTTTTCTGTGTTAAATGAGATAAATGGGATATCTGTGTTTAGTTATTCTGTGTCAAACAGACAAACCAAAGTGGCTGCATCTGTATATTGGATCTAACTGTCAATGAATATCTGACACCCAACTGTTGCATGTGGAGAAACAGATGCTTAGAGAGGAATAATCAAGATAAACGTTATTTCAGAAACAATGAATATTTAATTGATTGTATTTAGAATGTTTCTAATTTCAGTATACTGAAGCTTATATTAAATTTTCATTTTTGCGTTAGTTCCCCTTTAAAGATAATATTAACTTTTAGCCCAAAGTGAAACCAATACCATATATTGTTCAATATTGCCTACGCAATTAGGATGGTGTTTTTGCTTGCTAGGCTTGATCTATCCTTTAAGATTACACACATATGAAAACATTGTTTAGCCTTCCAAAAATATCTAGGAGAACCAATAAATATTGTTGCCATAGTTCTGGGCCTCCTCTGAGGAAAAGACACACAGTTGGGGAACCATTGCTGTGAAATGTATAATACACCAACCGGAGGAATTTCATCCAGTGAAAATGGTACAGTTCAGAAATATGGTTCTATGGATCTCATTTAGCCCACAATTCTCAACAATATGGAACCTGTGCCTCTATATTTCTAAAAATTGCCATAAAAGCTTGCGTTACATACTTTAGACCAGGGTATATCTACAGCAGGGATCCCCAACTTTTTTTTACCCGTGAGCCACGTTGAAATGTAAAAAGAGTTGGAGAGCAACACAAGCATGAAAAAAGTTCCTGGGGTGCCAAATATGGGCTTTAATTGGCTATTTGGTATGTGGACTGAAAGCCTACAGGAGGCTCTGTATGGCTGCAAACCTGTTTCTTATGCAACCAAAACTTGCCTCTAAACTAGGAATTGAAATATAAGCACCAGCTTTGAGGCCACTGGGAGCAACATCGACGGGGTTGGTGAGCAATATGTCACTCAAGAGCCACTGGTTGGGGATCACTGATCTACAGTAAAGGTTCAGGCCCCTGCCTACATCATAACAGATGCCCAACAATATCAGTTCTGTAGCCCTTTTCAAAAATGTACATTTAGTCTACTGATTCATTTACATATTTGGTTTAAAAGCATTAGATCGAGGTTGATTTTCTACACCAATAAACGGTGACATGCCAAGGTCAATTAGATGTTAGAGTCCCTGTTAAATGATCAGGGTGCCCAGGCAAAACATACAGTGGACTTCTACGTGTGGAAAACTGTGATAGACATTACATTTAAGTGTTAAATTAAAATGGATACTGTCAGGGGAAAATACATTTTTTTCAAAATGCATCAGTTAATAGTGCTGCTCCAACAGACCTGCACTGAAATCCATTTTTCAAAAGAGCAAACTGATTTTTTTTTACATTTCATTTTGAAATCTGACATGGGGCTAGACATATTGATAGTTTCCCAACTGCCCCCAGTCATGTGACTTGTGCTCTGATAAACTTCACTCTTTACTGCTGTACTGCAAGTTGGAGTGATATCATCCCTCTCTCCCTTCCTCCCCAGCAGCCCATCAGCAGAACAATGGGAAGGTAACCAGATAACAGCTGCCTGGTAGATGTAAGAACAGCACTCAATAGTAAAAAGCCAGCTGAAGCTGATGCTACAGGGCTGGATATTATATTCTGATGCAGAATGCACTGGTTTCTGAGCTTCAATGTAATGTGTATCTGAATGAATTACTAATCAGCCTTGTATTGGGAAATGTACTGTATATTTAGTATATTGTGAGTGGGTCCCTAAGCTAAGTAAGTGACAGCAGCACAGAGCATGTGCAGTGAATCAGCAGAAAAGAAGATGGGGAGCTACCGGGACATATTTAAAGGCACAGATCTTCTCTGCTAAAGGGCTGTAGGTTCATCCTTTCTACCCTTTTCCTTTTTTAAAACTTTAGTTCTTCTTTAACACCATCTTGATCCTGGAAATAATCCATTACAAAAAGCTGGTTGTGAAATTTGCATGAAAGTCAAATTCATTAGGTGTGGGGTTGCCACTGTACCACTAGTCTGGGACTGCAGGCTGACACACCTTTTTTGTTGAAAAAATACAGCTGTCCATGGTACTTGTCATTAAAGTGCCATAGCGCGTAGCAATCCCATGTGCCATCCTGGGATGACTTATGGGCAGTATAGTAATTGTTCTGACTATGTTGTTATATGGAGTCATTTAGCACTGATGTCAATGATACATTGCACAGAGGGGTCTCCAGTTTTTCCCCATTGGGGCATTTCAGCAGCAAGTATGTCATTACTACGTTATCCATTTTTGCAGATATAAATCGGTCCATGATTGTAAGTGTTTTTCTCAATCACTTTTTTTTCACCCCCCAGTTTTCTAACATATGTATCTTGGCTGATTTTAGGTGAAGCCATTTTTTTATTCTAATAATTTTCTTTTCTTTTACATAACCCTTAAGATTGACAGTCCTGAGTTTGGCACCTTGCAATGAATCTGGGGCAAGTGCATGGGCTGTAAGAAGGGTTGCCATCTGGCCAATATTTTACCAACCTAGCTAGTTAAGTATTAGCCAAGGTCACCCCTCCCAATCCGTACTCAAGGCTGGCCTATTCTTTCCTGCACCTCTGTCCCCCCACCTAACCAGGCCTGGATTTCCTCATTGGGCACCTCAAGGCATCCTTATAATGCGGCTGGATGGCACACCACCCCTAAAATCTTGATGCCCTAGGCCTGGGCCTTTGTGGCCTCTCCACAGATCCAGGCCTCCACCTAACATGCTCCACCCCTTTTTTTTAGCAAGAGTACTAGCGACCGTAGCTATAAGTCATGGGGTTTTGCACCCATTAGTGTTTTGCACCGGAATTTTCGACAATGCTATTCAAACCCCTATAACTAACAATTGCCTACACCTTTATATTTCAATGATTTAGCTGACTACAGTGACTAACCTTCTTCCTGGCTGCTCCCAAAGGGAATTTTTGCAATCACCTTAATAAATGACCTTCCCAAGTGCAGCAGAATTTTTATTGTGTTGCTTACCAGCAGTCCAATGACAGTTGGAGGGCTGAAGGTTGGCACGCTTACAGTATATATTTAGATTAAAAAACTACATTTTATATATATATATATATATATATATATATATATATAAATATATATATATATAAGAAAGTGCTGATATTCATAGTACGCCTCAGCAGTGTAATTTGCTATTTATGGCATCAGTTCAAATTGCTCAGCATATAAAATAAGAATTCACGCAGCGTTTTTCTGTAAAGCCCTTTTACTAAACTTATTTTATATTTCTCTGCGTGAAAGCAATTTCATCCCTTGAGATCAATAAGAAGTCCCAGGAGACCTTTGACCGCAAAAGAAAAGCATGACGTGCAATGACAGCCAGACATATGGATTCCTTTGGGCTGAATAAAGAATAGCTGAGCCTGCTGACACTCAGGCTTGCAAAGCATTTTCACTAGATCTAATCCATTGGGCACATTTGGCTTCTTATTATGTATGCATATATATATATATATATATATATATATATTCACCAAGCACTCATTTATACCAACTTCACATATATCTGTCATAACAGCACAGAGCAGCTTTGTTGGCAGTAAATGAACTTGATTCAGAATTCGCTCAACACTGATGTGCCTGGCTTCCCCCAATTAAATGGTCATCATCAGTAAAACACATACAGGTATAGGATCCGTTATCTGAAAATCAAATATCCGAAAAGCTCCTAATTACAAGAAGGCCCCCTCCCATAGACTCCATTTTAATCAATTCATTCATATTTTTAAAAATGATTTCCCTTTAGTCTATAATAATGAAACAGTAACTTGATCCCAACTAAGATTTAATTAATCCTTATTGATGGCAAAGCAATCCTATTGGGCTTTAATTAATGTTATAAAGATTTCTTAGTAGACTTAAGGTATGGAGAAACAAACAATGGAAAGACCCCCCTTATCCGGAAAATTCCAGGTCTGAGCATTGTGGATAACAGGATCCATATCACTTCCAGTAAAACACAAACGGTAAGAGATCGCTCTGGCTTCCCACAATTCCTTCACCCAGGTGCTCAGTCCTCAGTGTCCCCACTGTTTAATATTAACAAACTTAGAATATTGGACAGCACTTCTGGAAAAGGCTTTATTGTAGCAGGCTGTTGGTCTCTTTTACAGGTTATTCACAACTCGACTCTTTTGAAATTTATATATATATATTTATAGTCAGATTACTCACAAAAGCACTCACGGCATGTACAATTGATTCATTTATTGAATTTCATAGACATTTCAAAGACGTTGACGCATTTCAATCCATCTGGGACCGTCGTCATGATATTTATATATATATATATTAGTTGTGAAAAAGTAAAAGGATATGCAGACATGTGATTAGGGCTTTACAGTAGGGTTATTGAACTGGGGCTAATTAGTGATAAGGCCTAATACAATACTGTTGCATGTGAGCAACACACTAAAAAATGTTGCATTGTGTATTTAAGGTGACCTAGATGAAACAATAAGGGGGACATTTACTGCCTCTTTAGTGCTAATTTAAAAAACACTTGCAGCTGGGGTCTGGGGGAACCTAGAGCCAAACTGGAAATCCAGGGCTAGGAGCTGAGCACAGCGCCATGACATGACATGCAATGGGGCAAGGCAGGAATCCTACATTTATTTTCCCTCCCAGCCCTAATGAATACAGCACTGCTCAACACAGCCAATAGTGTATTCATATGATGAACATGGGTCCTGCACTCCATTTTGGTAGCAAAGACCTGCAGAAATTCAGAGAGCAGAGAGCAAGGAGCCAAAAACATGGTGGATTGCTCTTGTCTTTTGCTGCCCTGTATTCATGGTCTGAAAGCTTGTTATATTGGGGTCTCGTAATCTCTGGTTCATGCCCCTCTTGATTGGACAGCTGTGCAATCTTATCTCAGACTTTTCTAGTAAAATGGTACTAAGTTGCCTCAGTGTAAAAGAACACTGAAGCCAATCAGTGATTTGTCAACATTAACTTTTGATTTGTTGCAATCATCACTCACCTGCATTTGTAACATGTTACCCCAGAAGCCTGAGTTCCCCATTGTCATCAGGTGGAGCACTCAACTATTGGTTTGTATTGTTGGATGTGTGGCAGGCCTTCTAATGGGGGTCTGTGAATGGATGGATTCCCATGTGTGTGTTGCTGAATTTCATTCCTCCATATTTGTTACACCTTTGTTTAGCACACAGTACTGCCAAACATTAACACACTGCAGAAATGCTACATTGGAAGTACATATTTTTCTTGTAGATTATGATTAGATTCATGAAGTCATAGAAAATGGTGCTTGTTGGCCGACCATAAAGCTCTTGTAGGTGACCCTGGTTTCCAGTATGGTTATAATTTGGCTGCCAAATCTAACTGCCGGTTTTGAATACTAAACAAGTTGCTCACACTGATTGTGTCTATGTAGATTAGTATTTTTATTTGTATCACGATTAAACAGTGAACCAATTTACATTATTGGTCTTAGGGCAAGATCACATGTGGCGTTTTACATTGTGATTTAAAAAACGCGCAGCCAAGCATAAATAAGCCAATGAAACCACACGCTATAATATGCGTTTTTCAGTCGTTTTCTTTTACCAAGATGCATTTTTGATTTTTCAAATTTTTTCTCGTTCAGAAGAATTTTAGTAAAATTTTGTGAAAAAAACCAAGTGGAAAACAATTTACTTACAGAATGTAGCTGTACTGCTTGCCAATACGCAATGTAATTACATCACCAGCATACAATGCCGTAAATATCTAGATGCAAAATCCATCTCGCGAGAGTTTGGCCACCACACTTAATAAAGGGCACGAAAGGCTTGAAACATGTATATTAGCAGTTGCAATAAAATAATTTCACAGCATTTGAGTGTTCTCCTCCATTTCCAAGATTCAAGTTTGGACGCCATGTTGAAAATATGCAGCGTATTTCAGCAAAGTGTATTTCCAAACCTTCAGATCCCAATGAGTTCAATAAGATGGCATTTCCTTTGCATATTGGCATTTCTGCTTAAAAACACAAATACTGGCGTCTTGTGGCGGATGTTGGCTCGCAAGCGCCCTGTGGGAATTGCTATAGTGCATATTCCATTATTTTAATAGGAATTCATTTTGTGTGTATTTAAGCTCGGCTGTAAGTTTTTACAATTCAACATAAAAATGCTACGTGTGACCTTGCGCTTAGGGCAGTGACCCCCAACCAGTGGCTCACGAGCAACAAGTCACTCACCAACCCCTTGTATGTTGCTCCCAGGGGCCTCAAAGCAGGTGCTTATTAGTGATGGGCGAATAAATTAGCCGGATATGAATTTGGGACAAATTTCCGCATTTTACTGCAAGCAAAATAATTTGTGAAACTGTGGTGACAATTCACCGGTGAAAAATCAGCCATGTCCAAAAAAATCCGCCATGTCCAAAAAAATTGGTGCGCTTCAAAATTGGTGCGCTCTTAAAAATTGTTGCACATCAAAATTATTCGGTGCTCTAATGACTTCAATGCGTTTCGCAAATTTTTTATAGTTTTGCGAATTTCGCTGTAAACGGCACAGATTCACTAGTGCTGATTTTTGAATTATTGTTTTAGTTAAGCATAAGTTTAGTTTAGCTTAAAAAACTGTACTGACTAATAGAGCCTCCTATAGGCTGCCAGTCCATATAGGGGCTACCAAATAGCCAATCACAGCCCTTATTAGGGACTTTTTCATGCTTGTGTTGCTCCCCAACTCTTTTTACATTTGAATGTGGCTCACGGGTAAAAAAAAGCTGGGGACCCCTGTCATAGGGAAAACAAGAATGTACAGTTGTACAGCACCTATCTATTAACGTATCTAGATGGAATGCTAAAAGAATGGAAAGCAGTTAAAGAATTTTGGTGATGGCACAAGCTGTTCATGTATTATGGACTATAGATAAATTCTACCTGCTGATTACAGTCTCCATCTGGCACCATTGACTCCATCTTGCCCTACAATGCTATTTAATTCTAGTGCCTTTCATAACATAACCCTCCTTGGTAGACTATTTTCCACTAAATTACTAAAGATGCACTTTTAAACCCCTGTGCCCTGTTGTAAAATGGTAGAATCCAGCTCTGATGGCGTATATTTGTTTATACTTCTCTCTCTCACACAGACAATCTCACAGCTAGTAATAGAATTCAGCCAAGCAGCAGCAACAAAGTCTGATCCAATCACATATAATGTGATATCGCTGAGCGTAATGTCTATGGAGAAGTCATTGTGCCCTATTTTAACTCTCCCCAGACAATGGCTCAGGCTACTGGAGTTGATAGAATCAGTTCTACTCTTGCTGTCACACTGACAGTCCTTCAAATACTGACTCCTATTCTCCTGCCTTTCCGAAATTCAGCTACAGCTGTTCTGTATTGCTTTGGTTGCATTTACATTCCAAATCGGCGATTCTGATTAGCATATTTTAAATAATCCCTTAGACCCAGAGATAATATTTCAAACAATACAATGCTACTCTAAGAAAAAAAACATTATTTTGCTTAGCTATATTATTTTTGGAGCTTTGCCAAATTTTGCTACCTAAAATAATATGTAAATTGTGAGCAGTTAACTGATGCACTGAACTACTAAGCTAAGTATTTTTTTCTTCTGTTGCAATCAACACAGATAAGGGCAGAGACACACAATAAGATTCGGGGAAATTCAGTCGCCCAGTGACTAATCAATCACCTCTTCTTCAGTGACTAATCTCCCTGAAAAGCCTTCCCATTGGCTAGAATCTAAATTGCCGGCGGGATGGCACTTGGAGCGCTTCATTTTCCAAAGTTGCTCGAAGTTGCCTCACTAGAAACTTCGGGCGACTTCAGAAAAAGAGGCAATCCGCCGGGAAGGCTTTTCAGGGAGATTAGTCGACGAAGAAGAGGCGATTAGTCGCCGGGCGACTAAATCTCCCCAAATCTTTGCGTGTGTCTCTGCCCTTAGAGTGAAGAGGAGAAGTTGCTGCAGGTGGTCTTCACTGGTGACATCATGGGAAGCTCATAGGTTTGATGTCAAATTTCGCCCATAGACCAGCAGTACACATAAGTTATTATGTCTACAGTTAGTATAGATATGGGTATATATGTGTGCATGGATGCTGGGTTTCATTTGGAGGGGTTGAACTTGATGGACTTTGTCTTTTTTCAACCCGATTAATCTATGTAACTACTGTATATAAGTACCATGTATTCCTTGAGAGACAATGCAAGCAGTGTATCTCACCAGTGTCAACCAGTAAGACCACATATGGCATTTGAACACATCAAGAAGGTCTCAAGCCAGACCAGGCCTTATATCTGTTCCATAAAATTATGAAGTCCTGTACTACATATACCTTGGAGAAGGAGTTGCATAGAGTTCATAGAGAATGTTCCCTGTTGTTACATCTCAAGCTAGAACCCCTGGTTTCATATCCCTGTGGTAACTGCCTTTGACACTGGCCTCTGCATATTGAGGGGCAGATTTATTAAGGTTCGAGATGTATTTTCCATGAAAATTCAAGTTTTCAAGTAGATTTTATTTGGTCAATGCTCACATTTTCAGGTTGAAAAAAACTCAAATTTTTCTACCACAGAAATAGCTTGAATTGGAAAATACATCATCTTAAACCTGTCGAGGTCATGTAGGAATCAATGGTAGAGGTCCCTTGATCCATTTGAAGATGATAATAGCCTTCATGATGTTCGAGTTTTTTCCAGAGGGTTTTGCCTGAAAACTCAAATGAGTCGAGGGATTCGAGTTTTTTTTTTTTTGCCGAAAACTCGATCAATTCTAGTTTTTGGCTTACGCAACTTGAACTTGTGGAGTTGTTTTTTTTCCATTCTATTTTTTTCTTAAATGAGATACCGTTTGAGTTTGAGGTATGAAAAACGCTAACATTCAACCTTTGATCAATAACCCCCTTAGTGCTGCTTGATTATCATTCCTGTCAGGGCTGATCCTATCAAATGTGGGGCCCAATTGGGACCATGTTGGCGGGGCCCCTAGACAAAGTGTTGCTGGCTACTGACACACCAAGTATTTAGGGAAATAAGGGCATACAGGCACAAAATAGAAAGGAAAGGGGCAGACAAGGTAAGAGAGTGAGAGGGATGAAATAGGGGCACATAATAGGGGCACACAGGGTAAGAGAGAGAGTGAGGAAATAGGAGAGTGCCTGGGCCAATTAGCTTGGGAGCAGGCTTGGTTGGATTGGGGGCAGGCAGGGCCTATCAAGGTTGGAGGAAAGCTGGGCCTATGAGAGTTGGGGGCAGGCTAGACCTATGGAGTTGCGGGATAGGCTGGCTTATCAGAGTTGGGGGTGGGCTGGACCTATGGATTTGGGGATGGGCTGGACAAAGTTGGGGCATCATGGGTGCCGCCATCTTGGATGTAGCGCCGAAGAGGAGCGGAGCGCCATCAGGCGCTCCTGACACTGTAGCCCCAGCATTTCAAGACTGAGTGAACTTAGTATTTCATAACACAGTGACCCCATACATGTATACCCCAGTGGCCCCAACGGAATTCCATACTATAGGGTTATGTAATAAAAGTGGCTACAGACTTAACAACATAGGCAGCCAAACAGCTGATATAATTTATTGGTTGTCTGTTTAAGATAAAACATCTTATTGGTAGCTATGGTTTACTACAAACTTTGTGCAACTCTTTTTTAAAAAAAACAAAAAAAAAACAGTGTAAACTTGCTTGGCCAAGTCCCACTTGGAAATAAGTCCAAGAGCTCTGACATCATTGACAATTTGGGTGGGGAATAGATTTCTCTGTAATAGAAGTAGCATAAGAGCTCTCCCCTTAGATGTCAACCCTTGGCTACATCACAGACTAACACAAAGGGAGCCTGGGCAGTTTGTCAGAAAGACATTGCAGCAATGATAAGTCTTTGAATTATTGTGTGTAATGTGTATGTATTTTCATTAGATTTGGTCAAAACAGGGTACTTTAAAATAGGGATGCACCGAATTCAGAATTCGGTTCGGGATTTAGCCAGGATTCGACCTTTTTAAGTTCGATTCGGATTCGGCCGAATCCTTCTGCCCGGCCGAACCGAATCCGAATCCTAATGTGCATATGCAAATTAGGGACGGGGAGGGAAATCACGTGACTTTTTGTCAAAAACAAGGAAGTAAAACATGTTTTCTCCTTCCCACCCCTAATTAGCATATGCAAATTAGGATTCGGCTTCAGTTCGGTATTCAGTCGAATCTTTCACAAAGAATTCGGGGGTTCGGCCGAATCCAAAATAGTGGATTCGGTGCATCCCTACTTAAAAATGATGGTATCCCTTTAAATATTCCTGAATATTATTTGCACTTTTTAGCTACCTTTGAAAGCTCAGCACATCAAGATAATTTGTTTGCTTATAATACAGTTACAACCATATGGTAATGTCTCCTGCGTGCCCATCTCTGAATGTTCCTGTCATTGTTAACAGTTTCCAATACAGAAAAATCAAACACATCCTACTGTATAATTCAAAGATTCAAGGAACAGTCCTCGGGGAACACAATTAGGGCAGAAAGCAGGGCCTGCATTGCTTAAACACAGGTTGATGAATGAAAATGAGCCTCTAATGAGATAACCTGTGTTCAGAATGGTCAGCCCTGAACTTCTGCCCTGTGTGTAGTCCCTGGGGACACTCGGGAGAACCTATTTTTCAATGCAACGCAGAACAATTAGATAACTACACATTCATTGAGTCCAACAAACCACATTAGTAAACAAAATGAGCTCTTCCATAGATGAAGCTGAGAATTATGTCAAATGGTGGTGGTTCCCAAACCAATCCTCCTGTATGATGCATGGGTTATGGATATCACTCTACCAGCACATGTTGATCAATCAGTAGGGTCAGTGGATCTGTCAGGATGGAGCTGTACTGCTGCAAAGATACCAGATGACATTGTTGGGATGTGGAGTGGAGAACATTTCTGAGAAATACACATACTGTAGACATAGGGGACCCCAGAAGCTACCACCACCTTGAGAAGAGGCAGAAGCTCCAGGGTTCCCACAGCGTCTGCCATCGATCAACACCGTGTACTTGTGTCTCCAGCATTGGGTGCAGATGTCATATTGATGCTGAATGCCAGAAATTACGACATTCCAACAACAAACATATTGAGTACAATTGTGCGTGTGCACATTGCCACCTCCTGGTCACACTGGAATAAAAAAAAATGGTGACCCTTAGTTAAAGGGGAACTATCGCGAAAATGGAAATGTAATATAAGCATCATCATGCTAAAATAAAAAAAACATTCTAAATACAATCAATTCAATTTTCTGCATTGTTTCTGAAATAATCAAGTTTATCTTCACTATTCCTCTCTCGGGAACCTGTTTCTCCTCATTCTGTCTTCATGCAGCAGTTGGGTGTCAGATATTCATTGACAGTTAGATCCAATATATCTTATAGCTTATGTACATATTCCAGTACAAACAAAAACTAGCAAAATAACTGCCTTTTGCACAAATTCTGCATGTAGAGAGACATGATGTCTGGTGATTTATAGACAAAAGAAGCCCACCTATAAGATAAATACCAGAGTCCTCTGCACTCAACCCATTATCAATATATTAAAGACATTGAGACATTTTGTGCATACAGCTACTAAAAATGCCTTACCCTTTAAACAAAACAGGGATTGTTTGTCCATATATTGCAATATATTTAAGCTGAACAACTACGTCAAAGTCATCCCATATCTGGCCAGTCCTATGCTCAATTTTATCTGATTCATTAAGAATTCTATTGCTTCATTATACATTTTACAAAGGGACTAAGTATTACCTGCAACTTACTTGCTGCTTTCAAAGTAAAACTCCAAAACTAGGCTGCCCTTTTATTAGACACCAGTGGGATCACCTGACTATAGCTGGGAAGGGTGGGAGCTACAACATGGAGCTGGTCACTGCTCCTGTATAACTATAACAAACAAGGGAAAGTTGTGCTCACCCCTATAAGATATATTGGATCATTCATCTGACACCCAACTGCTGCACAAAGACAGAATTAAGAAAAACAGATGCTGAGAGAGGGACAGTGAACATAAATGTGATTATTTCATTTTTAATTGATTAAATTTAGAAACAATCTTATTTCAGTAAGCTGAAGCTTACTTTACATTTCGCAATAGTTCCCCTTTAAGCATACAATCACAGGATACTTTTATGAATACAGAAATGCAAAAACATAATTTACAGAGGTACTTATGTGCCTATATACACTCCTTACAATTTTGGGCGGGCTTCGGGAAGGTGTGGGTCGGGAAAAACCCGACCCACACATCACTACCCTGCATTTTTGCCCTAATAGTTTCCATTGTTCTGACTCATCTAACTTTGGTGATGAGGGCTTGTTGGCTTGGTAGGGAGGTACTCTTCCAGTTAGCTGCCTGGACCATTTTGGATGCTGTCAGTATATGCGAGGAACCAATTTTAAAGTATCAGGTGATCGTGAATTGAGGGTATGACCACAAAAGTCATACTAAGGCAAGAGGTCCTCTGCACTGACCCATATCAAGGACATTAAGACGTACACATTAAGCATATGCCATGAATTTTGTGATCACAGCCTCACTGCATCCCACCTAATGGTTTATAATTGTTCAGTGGTGAGCACAACTTTCCCTTTTAGTTATAGTTTATACAGGCACAGTGGCCAGCTCCATGTTGTAGCTCCCATCATTCCCAGTTACAATCAGGTGATCCCAGCAGTGCCCAATGAAAAGGCAAGCAGCAAATAAGTTGCAGGTAAAATGTAGTCCTTATATAAAATGTATACTGAAGCAATAGAATTTTTAAAGGGGAACTCTGGGTTCCAAACCAAAATTTGATAAAGAGGACACATAACACAGAAACCCCTAATATACCCATCAGAGTTACTTGTTTCTTCAAAAAGTATGAATAAATGCCATTTTCTATGCTGAAATCAAGCTGTTTAATAGTTCTTCTCTTTCTGCATCATTTGAAATCCTGGCAGGGAAGGAGGGACTTAACACTGATGTTACAAATTGTAACAACGACTCCACAGCTTACAGACAGCATGCAGGAACTGCATAACCCACAATGCATTGCAGTGTGATGTCCCTTTCCTTATTGAAATCACATGTACATGGCTGTTGATACAAAGTAGAACAGAAACTTCACTGGCACACAGGATATTTCAAGCAGGAAAAACCTTGCTAGGTATTTATTGCAGCATGCAACGTTTCGGGGTTACCCCCTTTATCAAGCATAACGTAACCCCGAAACGTTGCATGCTGCAATAAATACCTAGCAAGGTTTTTCCTGCTTGAAATATCCTGTGTGCCAGTGAAGTTTCTGTTCTAGTATTCCAGGGAGGTGGCCGATTCCTTCTTTTTGCTGTGCACCAGGTGTTCTCTATCTAAATGATTAGGGTGTGCGAGTGCTTCTTGAAATTCTGTTGATACAAAGTAACAGTAGTCAGCCAGCTCAGTAAAGTAGTCAGACAGCAGGAGAGCAGGTTGCTAGATTTAGGGAATGGTTCCAACTCATTAAAAGTCATGAAAAGTCTGCATATTTTTTAACTGATGTATATTGCAAGGTTGCTTGAAATTATGTTAACTTTTCAAAAAGCTTAAGTTATGTTTGTGTGGAGTTCTCCTTTAATGAATCAGACTGGCCAGACCAAGGATGACTTTGACGTAGTTGGCCAGCTTAAAAATATTGCAATATATGGACAAACAATACCTGTTTAAAGGGAAACATATTCTTATTTTCTTAAGGTACAAATTGTCTCAGTGTCCATAATATATTGATAATGGGTTGAGTGCAGAGGAACTTGTGTGCAACAACTAAAAAGAGCAGTGCCATGGGTAAGTGTATGGGCTACTTTGACCCTCATAGCACTTGATGCAGCCAGGGCTGTATTTAGATCCGGTGACACCACAGGCTCCGGATGCAGCCCCTAATTCTTTAATGATCTCTTTTCCACTCTGAGTGTATTTTAATGGAGAGCTGCAAGAAGGCTGCGGTGCATCATACATTCAGCATAAACAGAGCGCTTTCAGCCTGAGACGGCCTTACAATTGTACTCGTTATGAGCTAACACTATCGCTTCAGGCAACCATGTGTTTTTTGGAAGGAACAGTTGAGCTAGGTCAGCAATTGCTTCTTTAAAGGTGGCATTTTATTTCTCACCAGAATAATCCCAAAACAAAACTCATCCACTTGTTACATCTGTCAGGAAATGAATAAAGGCAGTAATGCCCAATGGAGGCCGGTTTGCGGTCTGTGAAATACTGTATGTCCTTGAACTGATTTCTGGAGAAGTTTTACATAAAGAAATCACATTCTTTTACAGAACTTGAGTATTTCAGTCAAGTTTATATGAATGAAAAGAAGATTATATCAACCTGGCATGACATCCTACGCATGTAAGATACGTTATTATTTTTAATTAAATAAAGCACTGATCAGTCTTGCAATGCCTTATGGAAAATGTTTAATGATAATTCTTTATTTATATAGTCCCAGCACATTCTGCTGTGCTTTACGGAGATTATACACCATTAGTGACGGCCGAATAAATTCGGATTCGGTTTTGCGGTGAATTTCTACATTTTGTCGCCCGTGAATGCTTCTGCAAAACTGCTGGAAAAGATCCTTTGCAAAAAAAAAATTGCGGCGCGTCAGCATAAAAATTGACGTGCGCATAAAAATTGTCGCAAGCCAAAATTATTCGGACGCCCATTGACTAATGCATTTGGACAAAATAGTGTGCATATAAAATTTGTTGCGCATCAAAATCACAGTTTTACAAATTTTTTCGCCATTTTGCAAATTAATCGGCAAAGCAAAATGGGACAGATCATGATATACTATCATTCACATCAGATCCTGTCCAAGTGGAGCTTACAATCTAAGGTCAGTTTCATTAGGAGCCAACAAAATTCATTTCTCCCACTAATTGAGTTTTTTGCTAATATTTCCCAATTTTTCTCCAGTTTATTTACACCAAAAACAACTGGGGAGCTCAGAGGTGCCAAGACCAGTTTTACCAAATGTGGCACACACTCATTTCATTTATAGCAGAAATGTATCACTTCACTGGATTTGAGGTGGCCATACATGGACCAATAAAAGCTGCTAAGAGGCTGAATGGTCTCCCTGACCAATATCTGGTAGAAAGTCAGGCAGATCATGATTGGGTAGGTTTAAAAATCCTGTCGGGGCAAGGAGCACATTGGATCATCATTGAAATCCTTCTCAACCGGGAGGCAAAGGGCCAAACATTCAGATCAGCCAGGTATTGTCCACCTCAAGGTATGCATATCAGTAAAAGATCTACTCAAGGCAACCAGCGCCCTTAAGCAGGGAAGATCTGTGCCCCCAAAGATGCCCCAGTAGCTCCCCATCTTCTTTTCTGCTGATTCACTGCACATGCTCTGTGCTGCTGTCACTTACTGAGCTTAGGGATCCACTCACATTCACATTCTCATTACATTGCATGTCAAAAACCAGTGATTTCTGCACCAGAATGCAATAATCAGCCCTGTAGCACCGGCTTCTGTGTCAGATGGACTTGATTATTTGAAATGACCCCTTAGTTTAGCTTTTTCACAGCTGCCTGGATCACACTGAGCATGTGTTGTGCCCCCGACACTCAAAATATGGCTTAATGATCCATGATGTGCACAACTTTAAAGCCTGGATCATTCTTATTACAGGGATGCTGAATCTCTAGTATCTCAACTATAAAGTATAATAGAACTGCACCTAATACATAGATTTAAGGCCACACCTGTAGTGATGGGTGAATTTGGGGCATTTAGATTCGCTGAAAAATTTGTGAATTTCCTGCGAAATTTGCGAATCACAGCTCAACAAAGTAAAGGAGGCAACTCTAAATGGACAGTCCTATTAAATGTCAAGATTGCATTTTTACAAAGATAGGAGTTTTTCATGATGATTATAGTGTGATCGAGCTTTTCTGCATGATTTTAACACAATTGCGTTTTCGCAAATCAAGCTTTTTCATAGCTAAGCTAGAAACTGAGTGAAAAAAAATATACAAAAATACTCAAATTGGAATTTATCTAATAGGTAACAAGTGAAATGAGAACCTTTGTGGCATTTTTCCTCTGGAATACAAAAATGTCTTCCTTTATAGATTAATGTAATCAATGAACTGAATGGGGTAAATTCACTAAAGGGTGAATTTTCGCTAGCGCCACACTACGCGCCACTTCTCCAGGCACAAATTCATTACCATTACACTAAATCACTAATATGAAAAGTTGCGTCTCAGCAGGCGCATGCTGGCGAGTTTTCGCCGGCGTTACTTTGGCTGGGCGAGCATTTTATTGCGAATTTTCACTAGCGTTCATTTCTGCCTACTGAAACCTCGCCAGCACTCTTGCACTTAGATTCATTTGAATAGGGCGGGTACCTAAAAGTCACATGGACGCCTTTAATAGTGATGGTGGTGCAAATACTTGAAGTGGCCACTTTTTAACTTTTTCAAACAAATGTCCAATGAGACATAATAAAGACAGAAGAGATCCTCTAATGCCCTAGACATGTGCCCACCATTATATAAATGTGCCATGCCCCTCAAAGTTCAGACTTTTGAACGCAATCCCGCTTTAAAAAAAAGAAACGTTGCCATCGTTTTTTTTCTGGCATACAGGATGTGATGTCACTGACATAAGATTGAGAAAGATGTAGCTTTTTTTTGTCAGTTCACCTGGTTTGAGGAGGCGAAATAAACTCTGGTGAAAGCAGTAACGTTCTGTAAAATTTGTGAATTTGTGAAGTAACGACCATCGCCTGGCGATAGGGTGCAAACAAATGCTAGCGACGGTCTCGTTTGCTAGCGAATTGCCCTCTACGCCTGTTAGTGAATTGGCAATGTCCCTGTGGCTGCGATTTCTGGAGAATTTTTGCTATCGCCGGCCACATCGCTCTTTAGTGAATGGGCCCCAATGTGTTTGTAGTGGTGTTTTATTACAAATTTAACAAACTTCATCAGACCGTTATTTATCTTATGAGCACAGAGACTATAAATGCTCACTGAAGAAACCAACACGCCATTCGGAAACATTTCTATAAGGAACAATAAATTAAAAAGGAGTTGAAAATCTGGATATTGCATATTTAAGAGCACACGAGTCATATAATGAATAACATATATGCGCATATTGTGTAGCTTTAAGGGAATGAAAAAAGAATTCCTGCTGGTGAATTTATAACATATATCCTCCCTGCGCTCATAATAACCTGGGTAATATCAGTGTCAACGCCAATGAGAAAACTATCTGTGATCTGCTCTCAGTATTAATGAAGACCCTAAAATTGCATTGTGTTCCGTTTGTAAGTAAATATATATTTCATTTAAATGGATAGACTGTTGTTCCCATGGTAACGGAGTGACCAGCCGGTCCACATATAAAAATATCTATAGGACTGTAAGCAACGCTGATTATAATAACATTTCTGATCAAACGCCAAATTTAATGTCAGGGATGGGTTACACCTACAAACCTTTGTTGTCATAGAAATGGTTCAGAGAGAGCATCTAAGGTTTGGTCATTGTCCTTGGGCCTCCAAACCAAAGAAGGGCTGCCTTGGCCATTAACGTCATCCGTCACGAAACACGAAGCACAATGTTAAATTTGCAATAGTGCTCAGTGAAGAATTTATTCAGTAACAAAGTACTCCAGCACACGTAATCTGCTCAAGGGTTATTACCTGTGTTTAATGTCAAGCCAAAAGGTTACAACGGATTTCAATGAGGGGCGCCCCTAGGCCGCGCAGTCCGACCAGGCGGCCGCGCGGTCCTAGCGCCCACCTCACCTCCTCTTCCCAGCGCGCCGGCGGAAAAACGCCGGCGCAGCTGCTGTAATTGAATGGGGACGCATGCCGCCCCTATTTTTTTGCCGCCCTAGGCCCGGTCCTATGCGGCCTTGCCGCAGATCCGGGCCTGCGTGTACGTTGAACAGGGACCAGGTGTGCATCTGCATTTCATTGGCTGATTTACGTTAAGAATTTATTCAGCCCATAGCATACAAAAAGTCAATGTTTCGGGCCTACCAGGCCCTTTATCACTGTACGTTTGAAAACGTTTGCTTGCTATAAGGCATCATATACGAAAAGATCTACCTTTCCTGTAGATGCTCCAAAATGGACTCAATGGCAGTGGCGTAACTACTGGGGGAGAAGGGGGTGCAATTGGGCCAGGGCCTGCACCCCCTCAGGGCCCCCTGGCAGCTCGCGCGGCACAAATTCCGGGCAGTTCTGGGCTGATTCCCGGGAATTTCCAGGTGTACGGAGGGGGGGCGGGGGGCCCGGCTGCGCATCACGCGCCAGGGCCCGCCCCCCTCTAGTTACGTTACCGCTCCATGGAGAATGCATAATAAAGCAATCTAGTAAGGCACTTGGCTCAAACACTGCACTTCCGCATGGTTGCCGGTGTGTTATCTCACCTCTTCCAATGAATAGTGCTCAGTTGCATCTGGGGATACTTGGAGCCACCACCACCTGGTCTTGGAGCAGCAGTTCCAGGAAGCAGCTGCTAGTGAGAGATGCAGGTGTGTTTTCCTCTTGCAATCTGAATTGCAGAATATAAGGGGCAACTTGCAGCATTAAAGGAGAACTAAACCCTTAAAATGAATATGGCTAAAACTGCCATGTTTTATAAACTGAACTTATTGCACAAGGCTAAAGTTTCAGCTTGTCAATAGCAGCAATGATCCAGGACTTCAAACTTGTCACAGGGGGTCACCATCTTGGAAAGTGTCTGTGACACTCACATGCTCAGTGGGCTCTGAGCAGCTGTTGAGAAGCTAAGCTTAGGGCTCGTCACTAATTATCCAGCAGAAAATGAGCTTCCCCTATAATATAAGCTGATGCTACAGGGCTGATTATTAAATTCTGATGCTAATTGCACTGGTTTCTGTGCTGCCATGTAGTAATTATCTGTATTAATTACTAATCAGCCTTATATTGTGACATTTCTATTCTATGTGTACTGTATATTGTGAGTGGGTCCCTAAGCTCAGTAAGTGACAGCAGCACAGAGCATGTGCAGTGAATCAGCAGAAAAGAAGATGGGGAGCTACTGGGGCATCTTTGGAGACACAGATCTTTACTGCTAAAGGGCTGTGGTTGTCTTGGGCTGGTACAGAAGCACAAAACATAATGTACAACATTTCTACCTACTTCTTTAGTTTCTTTGTCCTTTAAGTGGGGTTGCAGACATGGGGGAGGATAGGAGGCTTGACGAGCAACCAGTAGCAGGGGCCAGTGAAGTGGGGGCAGCAAGGGAACAGTGGAGGCTAATAAGGGAGACAGGTTTGTTATAGTTAAAGGGGTTGTTCACCTTAAAGTTAACTTTAGAGCATGATGTAGAGAGTGATATTCTGAGCTAATCTGCAATTGTTTTTAATTTTTTTATTATTTGTGGTTTTTGAGTAACAGTATTTAGCTTTTTGTCCAGCAGCTCTCCATTTTGGAATTTCAGCAGCTATCTGGCTATCTGCCTCAAGTAGTTGGCCCCTATTTGAAAGCTGGAAAGAGGCAGAAGAGGAAAGCTAATTATATAAAAAAATATAAAAAATATCCAAAATAAAAAAATGACCACCAATTGAAAAGTTTCCAAGAATTAGTCATTCTATAATATATTACAAATTAATTTAAAGTTGAACTACCCCTTTACGAGGGAAATATAGGGATAGAAAGGCAGGGGGGTTCACAGCTTGTCCAAAACAAGATTTTTGGCTAAAGGAAAGCTCTGAACTGGCATGTATGGAGCCGGCAGACTCTCAGAGCACCCCGGGAGGCAGTGTCGCTAATACGGGTGGTGGTGGGAGTGCAAGGAAGGAAAGGCAGGTTCTAGTTATAGGGGATTCAGTTATTAGAAAGGGAGATAGGGTAATCTGCCGTATGGAATATTCACAGTCTGCTTGCCTGGTGCTAGGGTTCGGCATGTGGTGGAACGAGTGGACAGATTATTGGGAGGGGCTGGGGAAGACCTGGCAGTCTTGGTACACATAGGTACCAATGTCAAAGTTAGAGGAGGGGAAAATCTAAAACTACAGCAGAACCTCGATTTTGCTTCCTAAATTTTACATTTTCTCAGAATACATGTCATGTATGTAGCCCTGCATTAAAACTTTGATCACAGCAGCTCCTGCTGCGTTAGTGCTCTCCTCAATCTATATTTGATTTTCCCAGAATAGCTACTGTTTTTTCAAAAAAAAAAAATCTGCAAAATCCGTTTAGGAGAAGGAAGAAAAAACACGAAACAGGTGGGAATGGGGGTGAAGCAGAAGTGCATGAAAATATACAAGGAAACCCAGATCAATAAAGTAACGGCAGATGATAATGTGCAGCTGAAAGGGAAAGTTAAGCGTATAGAATTTTAAAAAGAGAAAACACCTCTGCTCAATGTTCTGGCCACATTTTCTAGTTGTGAAGGCAGATTGGTAATTCCCTGCCTGGTTTAATTTTGTCCAAATATTTGTGAGCCATTTGCATTCCTTTATATAACACTGTATAATATTTATCAGACTCCTTAGCGTGACTTTGAAGCCGGGATGTTTTCCATCGCACTGCAGTTTGTGCTGCTTAATCTTTTCTCTCTTTTTTTGAACAAAACAAAAACACAATCTCGCCCCGTTATCAAAGCAGCAGTAACGAGACGCTGGCCAATTATCATTTAGAATTATTTCAGTTTGCAGCTGAATGGCTCAATGGCTTTCTCTCACGAGGGCCACAGTTTTGCTGTAATTGCTTTTTACGATCATTTATAATCTGTTTCTTGTTCCCGAAAGATGTTGGTCTTTCCAGAAAACCTCAGAGACTGTGCAAATCAACTGTATCATGATTTATTTGATAGTGCTTATCTTGCATAGAATGCTTAACTGCTGCAATCTAGAAAGGGCCATAGTTGCTGGGATATAGCCCCCAGTTCTAACGGCGCATATATTAAACACAAAAAGATATCCCAAAAACTCTGTATATAAGTTAAAAAGCTAGTTTTAGTTAACATAAGGTTTAAAGAATAGGCATATAGCCCAACTAGTATTCCGCCATACGCATTTCATACGCTCATTCATAGGCATTATGGCATATGAATAAGTACCAGAGGGTATGAAACGCGTAAGGTGGAACACCAGTTGGACTGTATGCCTATTATTTTAACTTTATGTTAAATAAAAACTAACCTTTTTAACTTAATTACAGAGTTTTTGGGATATCTTTTTGTGTTTGATTTATCTTGCATAGCATTAACACTGTCACTTATAAAGACATTTTACATTGCTACTGAAATTGCCAGGATAAGTGCAAATAGGGGGCTGCCAATAGCCATGGGGAACGGGCCAACTAAACTACTGAAAATGTTTATGAAGGTTTTCATCCATTTAGGTCATAATATACAGTATCAAGTAGAATAAGGTCTTCTAAAGTTTTCTTAAATAAGTTTCACCACTCTAAGATCAAATAGCTAAAACCATACACTGTAGCTATTCAATCAAACGGCTCAAACCTTAAACTGCTGGCAACTTAAAATGTTAGATCAAACAGAAAACACTTTACACCGCTGTCATACTAAACTATTAGATCAAACAGTCAAATTCTTATACTGGTAGCATATTAAAGTGTTGGATTAAAGAGTTAAAATTCTATACTGCTTTCATGTTAAAACAGTGGATCAAACAGATAACACCTAACGCTGCTAGCAAACAGCTAGAACTCCTCGTGAGGCAACTTCGGGCGACTTCAGAAAACATCATTTTAGCCGGCGCAGAGTGAGGGAAGGCGTTTGGTCACCGCAAAGACGAGGCGATTAGTCGCCAGGCAACCAAATCTCCCCAAAATGCCCAGTGTGGCCTTACCCTTCTACTGCTGGCATGTTAAATTCTAGATCAAACAAATAACATCTTACAAAATTAGTGCATTTTTTCCACGATCTGATCAATTCGGATTATTTTACTAATACAGTGAAACCTCAATTTTACATCCCCTGATTTGAAATTTCCCCTCATTTTACATTGTTTGTTGTTTTGTGGCCCCACCTATATATTATGCATAATATAGTCAGGGCTGGCTTTACATAGTGGGCTCCCCTAGGCCCACTGCCGTTTATCGCCCCTATCCCCTCCACTTTATTTGTGCAAATTTTCATCTTTGGGACAAGAGCAATGGGGAAATTGAAAGAAATATTGTATCTTCTGCGAATCTCCAGTGTTACTGAACCAATGTGGATGTGGTTTGGCAACATGCCACGCCCTAAAATCCTGCCACCCTAAGCCTGGGCCTTGGTGGCCTTTCCACAAATCCAGGCCTTAATATAGTTCCCTGATTTTACATTTTCCTGGATTTTACACCATTTTTTTCTGGTCCCCTGAAAAACGTAAAATGGGGGTTCTACTGTAAATAAGGTCAAATCGATCATAGAAGTTTGGTCATGGTTTTTTTAAATAACATAAATTCGGATTTTAGTAAATAACCCCCATAGTGTATACATAACAATTTCCCTCTAAATTGTTGACTGATAATTGGAAAGTCTAAACGGCAGCACAACCAAAATGCAGACTTAAGCTGGCCATAAATGTTGAGATTTTTAAAAGATCCGATCCTCATCGTGAGACCACGATTATCTCAGGATGATCGTACGATCTTACGAATTGTCCATTAAAGGACCAGTAACATCAAAATTTTTTTAAAAAAAAATTTGTTAGTATACAACGAAAAATAAACACCAAGACAAATTAAATTTTTAAATTGCAAAGCCTTTATTAAGAAATAACTTACCGAAACTCCACTTCCTGTCCTCTTCAGAAACGGCGAAAGGGCGACCATCCTTCCTGCAGTGATTGATTTCTCCTCCCTGGTTATTCTCCTACTCAGTCCATGTCTCCCAGCACTCAGCGCTGTGCTCAAGGTAGAGAGTCGGGACAGCAGCAGCAGCATGTCCAGCAGCAGCCCCCACAGCATCCCATCCAACTGGTCCACGAGTCTGGAGGCTGCAATCGCAGTGGAGGATTCCTTTCCTGAATCCTTACCTTCTCCTGGAGCAGCGTGCAGCCTCCAGACTCGTGGATGGGATGCTGTGGGGGCTGCTGCTGGACATGCTGCTGCTGCTGTCCCGACTCTCTACCTTGAGCACAGCGCTGAGTGCTGGGAGACATGGACTGAGTAGGAGAATAGCCAGGGAGGAGAAATCAATCACTGCAGGAAGGATGGTCGCCCTTTCGCCGTTTCTAAAGAGGACAGGAAGTGGAGTTTCGGTAAGTTATTTCTTAATAAAGGCTTTGCAATTTAAAAATTTAATTTGTCTTGGTGTTTATTTTTCGCTGTATACTAACGAATTTTTTTTAAAAATTTTTTTGATGTTACTGGTCCTTTAATCACACTCTGGGAACTGATTGAGAGCTACTTGTTTGGCCTTGAACATGTTCCCTAGCAATGGTGCATTTAGAGCTGAACAGAAAGACAAACATAAAGTGATGATTAAGAGCTGCAATTTACTACATGCCAGCTAAACTCTTGCTCAAACCCTCAGATTATCAAAAGTCTGATACTTTTATATCTTAGTTAATTTTGGTGAGTTCTTGTTAGTCTTCTTTAATGGTATTTAGTTTTATGCCATTGTATTGAATATATAATACTCGAACAAATAAAATATTTTTAAAGTCAAGAGTAAAGTCATGGTTTCTCTCAATAAAACACTCTTATCAGGGTGAATGATGGCACCAACTCACTTGTGTTTTATATATAGTTCATACCCCTATATATAATAAAAGGCACCAAGTTTGCCCAGGAGCAGTAACCCATGACAACCAATAATATTCTTGCATTTAAACAGGTGACTAGTAAATGGTACCTGCTGATTGGTTGTTATGGGTTACTGCCCCATGGCAAACATAGTGCCTTTTATTATATAACCCCAATACAGTCTTAGATGATTTCCACCAAAACACAGAGGGGGGCATTTTTGTAGTGTGGGTTATACAGTATTTGCTTCAGGCTTGGGCCAGACAAAGATAGAAATGCGGATTCTGTGTATGCAGAGAATTCTATGCCGTCTGCGCCCCTTACCTTTTCAACAGTCGGCGGATTTCGCTGTGAAAAGCAAAATGTTGCACCGAAATCCACAGCATCTGCCTGCACCCAAGTGTAAACAATGCTTCCAGGGGCAGGAAGAACGGGAGCAGAAGAGCAGAGGGGCATCAGATTCTGGGCCTGTGGTGAAACAAAGGCCGAGATCTGCCATCATCTGGCTCTGGCCTTAGACTAATGTCACATACAGTATCTGTTGAGGAACCACTGATTAGTCCCCCTAGTAACCCATGTGTGCATGTAGTGACAGAAATGGAATCCTCATGTCACTGCACATAGAGTAGATTGCAGTTCTGTCCCATTACATGTAAATGGGGCGGCCAAACCAGCAGTTTTATGTTGTTGATGTTTAGCCATAATGTTGCACGTAAGATATGGGACGTTGGCAAGTGGGCGATTCATAGATTAAGATAACTTGTTCAGATCTGGAACTTTTTTCCCCATTACTTTTAGGTGCAATGAGATCAACACAGAGGAGAAAACCATGATCTTTGTGACTAAATGCCCTTGTGACGAGTGTGTCCCCTTGATTAAAGGGGCAGGAATCCAGCAGATATATGCCGGGGATATGGATATTGGCAAAAAGAAAGCTGATATATCGTACATGAAGTTTGGGGAGCTTACAGGAGTTAGCAAATACACCGTAAGTAATGTAATGTGAGAGTTTATAGACATTGCAATTAAGTGGCAATTCCCAGCATCCCACACACAGAGGCCGTCAGGGGTGTTGTATAAAAGAGCCGAGGATATAGTATAAAAATAGTACATGGAAGAAGAACATCCAGTCGTGTATTATATGCAAAAAGCTTCCCTATTCAGGCTGTTGGTGCCCTGGGTGACGCTTGTTACTTCTGAGTAGTTTACAAAGCTCCATAGCAACAACTCATAATAATTGCACTTCTGTCTCTACAGCTGCTAACCTACTGAATGCTACATCACCGTCATCTCAAATATAGGCCAAGTGACCCGCCCCACGGGCACCAGGAGATGAACGGAAAACTGGCAGTTCAATTAGCTGGTTAATTAGAGGAAAACAAAGTCAGCGATGCACTGTCGGTGGCCATTATTCTTCATAAAGAGGCTATGTCTCAGCATAAATTATTTAGGGCAAAGGTATTGCATCCTACAGGGTTCCATGTGCTGTATATCTGCACAAAACTAAAGTTTGGGTTTAAATGGCAGTGCTCTACTGTACGTTTATTTCAGCTGTTGCTTTTGAGATGGGGTTTGAGCCAAGTCATGGAGGCAGAACTAAACTGAAATTATGCAGAAGTCTCCGAATGACTGAAGAGGAGGACAAACAAAAGGAATCAGTTGACCAATACGATATGTCAGGAGTTTTCATTATTCAAATATGAGAAATTCAGTTTCATGATAAATTATTTATCAGATTATTTAAATGACTATAATTTATATAGAAATATACAGCTGTGAGTGTGAATCCGTTGGCACACAATTGTTCATGTGTTGTTCAATGCATCTGTACATTCTGAACATACACGTGAATCAGGAAAACGCCTTGTTCTTACCTACATATGAACCCTCTCGCTCTATCTCTGTGGTGTGCAATAGACTGGCCAGCAGTGGGCTAAAGCAGCTGTTCACCTGTGAGTTAATGATGTCTAGAGTGATATTCTGAGACAATTTGCAATTGATTTTCAGTTTTTATAATTTGCGGTTTATTTAGCTTTTTATTCAGAACTTCTCCAGTTTGCAATTTCAGCAATCTGGTTGCTATGGTCCATATTACCCTAGTAACCATGCATTGATTTGAATAAGAGACTGGAATAAGAATAGGAGAGACCTGCATAGAAAAATGAGTAACAAAAAGGAACAATAACAATACATTTGTAGCCTTACAGAGCATTTGTTTTTAGATGCGGTCAGTGACCCTCATCTAAAAGCTGGATAGAGTCAGAAAAATAAGGCAAGTAATTAAAAAACTATAAAATAAAAACTAAAAATAATAAAGACCAATTGAAAAGTTACTTACAATTTGCTATTCTATAACATACTATGAGTTAACTTAAAGGTGAACCGCCCCTTTAACCTGTGCTGTTGGCCAGTGCTAACCGTGTGGATTATTGAGGTGCATGGGAATTAATTCTCTTACCCAAAATATATGTGCATATCACAGCAAATAGAAAGCACATTGATTCTTAGATGAATATTCTGAGTACTTTTGGCGTTTTTATTTATTTTTATAAGTAATTATTATATCTCATAGGTCCCTGTGACAAGTCTGCAATGTTCATCTGGGGATTGATGTGCCTTTTCATTTAGATCTATTTATCTTTTTACTGCTTGTACAATTTATATTTACACAGAAAAAACTTGTGTTGATATTGTGTTTCCCCTGGAACAGTGTGGTGACATTTCTCAGAAGACTACACAGGTTCCCTGTCTGTGTGTGTTTTACCTTTAGTGCTGATTGAAGGCACAGAGCTGTAGAGCCATAAGGGTATCAGTAGGGTCACACACAATGCTGTAGAGTTTAGTCCATGTCTGAGGACTGTGTCTAGTGATATTTCTCAGAACACTACTCAGGTTACCAGTCTGTGTGTTTTCCATCTTGAGTTGATGGATATACATGGTGCTGTACAGCTGTCAGTGAGAGCGTGAACTCTGTATCAGAGCAAATGTGACTTTAACAAACATTTCAAATACACAAGAACCACAGGCTGCACAACGGGGCTGGTTATTTTCATCATGTGTATACAAATGTGGTACTATATATATTTAATAATGGATACAGAAAGGAGAAAAGTAATTGAAGGGATTCTGTCATGATTTTTATAGTGTTTCTTTTTTCTAAATTACACTGCAAATAATTCACTCTACCATATTCAATTTAATTCCTAATCCAACAAGTGTATTTTCTTTTACCTGTAATATTGGTGTGTAGGCGCCATCTCAAGTCATTTTGCCTGGTCATGTGCTTTCTGAAAGAGCCAGTACTATGGAACTGCTTTCTGACATGCTGTTGTTTCTCCTACTCAATGTAACTGAAGGAGTCGCAGTGGGACATGGATTTTTATTACTATTGAGTGCTGTTCTTATATCTACCAGAGAGCGGATATCTGGTTACTTTCCTATTGTTCTGCTGACGGGCTGCTGGGTGCGTGATATCACTTAAACTTGCAGTACAGCAGTAAAGAGTGATTGAAGTTTATCGGCGCACATGACTGCGGGGAGATGGGAAACTGACAATATGTCTAGCCCTATAGCCTTTCAACTCCCACCACCTCTTTTTACTTTTGCTGTTGGTGGGTTGATGAAAGAATGGTTCAACGGCGCCTGGAGGTGCACAGTGTTGCAGATGTTTTAAGTTATAGAATTCCTTGATTCCCATTCAAATTGAATGTGCTGCTTTTGAATTCCAGTGTGTTGTACCTGGCTGTGCTCATGTGATTGGCTATCCAAGTGGTACAGTCTGCGCATGAGCTAGGCATCACTTGGACACTGCACAATTACCTTGTTCATCTGGTCTGTGACACCCTATAACTATTTGCTCCTAATAGCATGGCCCTCCATTTGGGTTTGGTTAGTAAATTTGGAAGCAGGAGAAAAAGAGAGCATTGCAATGCAACAACTTTGTGTTTTATTCACCAAATCTCATCTAAATAGTAGCAGTAAAAAGGGAAAAACCTACAAAATACCTGTAGGTATTGGCTGTTAGAAGCAATATATGCAGTGCTTTACAAGGTAAACATAAATAGGGGTACTCTGGGTCAGATTTATCAAGGGTGGAATTGAAAATCTGAATTTTTAAATTAGAATTTCAAGTTTATTTTAGTGAAATTTGACTAGGGAAAAGTCCAAATTGGATTTGAGTTTAAAAAAAATTCTAAATTCGAATTTTTAAATTTATCATGTAGTGTCCCTTTAAGAATTCAAATTCGAGTATTCGTCATCTAAAATCTGCCGAATTGGTGTTTTAGCCTATGGTGGACCTCCTACAATCAATTTTGAGTCATTTGGTGGACTTTTAAAAAATCTACTTTTTTTTTTTTTTTTTTAAATTTAAAAAAAAACAAAAATTTTTTGGTGAAAAAACTTGAATCAAATTCGATTTGAGTGTGCAGGTCGATCCTATTCACAAAAATTAAAAAATTTTAAGTTTTTTAATAAATTTTGATTGATCGTTTTTCCCCCCCAAATTTCGAATTTATGGGAGTTTTTATAAATTCTAAATTCGACCCTTGATAAATATGTCCCTTTGTGTTATATTAACCAAATTTCATCTAAATAGTAATAGTAAAAAGGGAAAAACCTACAAAATGCATGTAGGTATTAGCTGTTAGAAGCAATGTATAGATGTATTTTGTATTTATTTATATAGTGCCACAATTGTATGCAGTGCTTTACAAGGTGAAAACATAAACAGGGGTATAGATTGTATCAAGTTATACAGTAAAATAGGTAAATCTATGCTTAAGAGCTTAGCGCTTTCAATGCGCAGTTGGGATAAGGTCCCTGCTCTAAAGAACTTACAATTTATTAGATAATTTAAAATACATTATTTCTTTATGGCATTAATTCACCAGTGTATTTTATAACTCCCCCCACCAATCATTATGTAAATTGCTAACCAACATCTCCTGACTTGTGTTGCCTAGGTGATGTCATAATGGACAGAGTCAAGGTGCACAGCTGCAGCCCAGGTGATGTCATAATGGACACAGCTGCAGCCCAGGTGATGTCATAATGGACAGAGTTAAAGTGTACAGCTGCAGCCCAGGTGATGTCATAATGGACACAGCTGCAGCCCAGGTGATGTCATAATGGACAGAGTTAAAGTGTACAGCTGCAGCCCAGATTGGCTCATTCTTGATCAGACAACTGAGGTGAGTAGAAGTCAAGATACTTGGTGGAAATATTAGCAAATATAATGTTATTAATATTATTACTGTACGGGCTTAGAGACTGCTAGTGATACTGTGAATAATTTAGAATATGTTATAATGATTTTAAAGGAGGATGTTGTACCTGGTCACTGTATATTATAAACATAAAATCTGGGCTGGAACTAGGGGTAGGCAGAAGTGGCAGATGCTTAGGTTAGGGTGCAATGGTGGTGGGGGAGGGTTTAGGCATATAATATACCTCTTCTCTCTGCCTACCTCTAATTTTGGCCTTGCTGTAGGTATGACGCCCCAAATTCCCCCTCAATTCATGAACTGCTGTCTCACTGTGGGGTATTTGGTGCAGGGGGGGTGCAGGTGGATACTGAATCAATGAGTGGGGGATGGGGGAAGTGTGGGTCTGTCTTGGGCACCATTACCTTGTGGCTCAGCACTACAGAGAATATTGCCACATTCCCTATTAATTTTAGGTGGATATGTGTGGATAATGAAATAATATATGTAAACATTAAAAAAAAATTTATACTAAATGGCAGATTTATCAAGGGTCAAATTTAGAGTTCATGGGAGTTTCTTTAAACTCCCATTAACTCAAAATTTGACCAAAATTCGACCAACTGCAATTTAATCCGAATTCGATTCAAGTTTTTTCTCTAAAAAACAACTACATTTTCACGAAGGCTGCAAACAACTCCAAATTGATCCCAGAACGTCCCCCATAGGCTAAAACAGCAATTTGGCAGGTTTAAGGCGAATAGTCGAATTTGAGTTCTTAAAGGGCCAGTACATGATACATTTCAAAAATCAAATCAGAATTTTTTTAAAAACTCAAATTGAATTTTAACTATTCTCTACTCGAATTTCACTAGAATAAAACTCAATAATTCAAGTTTCAAAATTCAAAATTGACCCTTCATAAATCTGCCCCTAATACTTAACTTGGAATCAACTCAACCCACCAGCCATTATCTAAAGGTCTAACCTACAGTTCCCACCTTGGGTTGCACATGTGATGTCACAATGGCGAGTCTGGTAGTAGTAATATGATATTCATCCACACTTGAGCTGCTTTTGTGATATCACTGTGCACAGTGTGATGTCATAATGGACAGAGTTAAGGTGTCAAGCAGCAGCAGCCTACATTATTTTATTCTTTTTCAGGTGACTGAAGTGAGTAGAACTCCTGATATTAGAGAGAAAACATTTTAAAATTATTTTCAATACTGGTACTGTGTAGAATTTGAGTGGTGACTTTATATGTATGTTAGAATTACGGAGAAATTAATTTTGAACTGTGATGCTATGCATAGAAGGGATGACTAATGTGGTTTATTTTTTGTCTTCCTAGAAAAAATTTCAAAAACTTTCAAAAAAAATTCAAAATGTGGAAGAGATTTAAGGCTTGTTTCTCTTGCTTTTGCAAGGTAAGGATTTCATTCTTTCTACAGTACACATTTCATCATTTCATGGATAGAAATTATCCTCTGATTCAGTTACTAGGTGATCTCTATACATTGGCCATTTTGTGATGACTTAACAATTGAATTAACAGTTCCTGATACTCAACATAATCAGATAGATTGCTAGCTACAAAGTCTAACTGTATTGTGCTGCAAACAATCTGAAATGCTATTTTTAGAGTGATAATGATATCTAGGTTATAGAATTCAGCTCAGCACCAATTCTATATTTATTGCACTAAACATGAAGTCATCCACTACAGGTTACTAAACCAAATCAAAATTTGTATTTGTATGTTTACATTTCTCGATAATATCTCTTGATTTTAAGGGGGTTATTTAATAAACTCTGAATGCAAAAATCACAAAAAAGTGATTTTTTTTTTTAAATAAAATCGGACTTTTAAAAAATCACGAATTTTTCGGAATTTATTAAACCCTGAGGGTGGAAACGTCCCAATGATTTTTTCATGTGCGCTGGGTTTTTGCAATAACCTGAAGTTTTTGGGTGAAAATCAAAAAAATCTTGAAAATCTGATATTTTCCGTAAACATTTTCGGGAAAATGTAATTATATATAAGCGTAAAAAAATGGAGCGGATTTGATCTGAGTTTATAGAAGAGATAAATTTGATTTGGTTTGGGTAAGTGCCTGATATTTCACCAAATCTGAATCCTAAAAAAAGTGCTGGGATAATGTCATGCCCAGAGTGGAAATATATTGATTCTGGCCAATGCCAGAGGGGCTGATGTAAGATGCAATAGACAAATCTAAAGAGGGGCCCAGAGCACAAAGCCACCCCACCAACCTGCCTACACGGCGGATTTCTTTATTCCATGTAATTTCTCAATTATAGAGAGTTACTGGGGAGGGGAGATTTCCACATAAATTTAGAGGAGACCTCATTATTAATACCCCATTGTTCCCTGGGGAAGCAGAGTCTTCTTCCTCTGTAGTTACGCCACAGTCGAGGTTGAAAAAAACTCTAAAACTATATAAAATAGACCACTAACATTTAAGGGCATAGTTTATTCTTTTTAGAAATTATTAATTCATTGCATTTTTAATATAAACATTATCCTGATTGCCCTGTAATATAATTCATTACATTTGATATGTGATTCTATTGATGATATAGATATAGATATATATATATACACATACATACATACATACATACATACATACAAACATATATATACATATATACAAATATACACATATACACATATACATATACACACACACATTCAAATTTTCTCTTAATTGAGGCAGTTTTAATGTCAAATTATATCTTTAGTGAATTTTAGTTTTGAATTCTCTCTGTTTTTTTATTCTAGAAACAAACGAACAAATCTACCGAGTCTACGGATCGTGATGAATACATTGTGGTAAGTAGAGAAGAATTGGCCAACATAAATAGAAATAACTCTATTTGTGCTATTTAAACCATGTTATTTACTCTATATATACTATAGATTTATATGTAGCTTCATTCATTCACTCAACACTTGATAAAGCTGCACCAGATATATTTCCACTTCCTGCTTATCCTAAAGAAAATCTATACTGAGGATTTGGTCAGTTTATTCTTCAACTGGCCACATTTTCCCATTATTTCTCCTTTCCTCTCCTGGCAAGAATAGAATAGCCCCATAGCCTTTGATTAACATCAGCCTTACACACACCCCATATTTATGTATACTTATTATTATATTATTATTATTATTATTTATAGTATAATATATACTTTGATCTGTGATAAATTCATTCTTCATCTTTTTTTCTGTATTAACATCACAGTGAGCAGGAGAAATATAATTAAAAGATATATTTTAATATATTATATTTTAATATATTCTATACTGAACGGAGTTAATCTTATAAAACCATGTTTTCTCTATTAACCAGAACATCTTGGAAGGAGGCGAAGACCACTGCAATAACATCGATGAGGTAACCAGCAAAGGATTGTTATATAAAATAACACATTTATGATAAAATTTCAATTCAAGCGTCACATAGAGATACAAAATATTAATTCTAGCAGCTTCCCTAGGGTGCTGAATAGATGTGATAAAACATTTTTAATTACACTTTTAAGCTCTGCACCTAGATTGTACACTAATTGTCTCTCTCTCTATTTACCAGCAGTCAATATTGGAAACTGGTAATACCAACAGCCAGGAAGAAAAAACACTGACAGAGGACCTGAGCAATACCATCAGCCAGGTGGAGCTCGAGGAGAGCGATGAGGTTTGAACTTGACTGTTTAATACATCTTTTTTATTATAACTTTAAACCATTTAAAAAAAAAGATGTATTTCATCATATTCTCTAGTGACAAGTCCATTTTATAAAACAATGTTTTCTCTCTCTTATCAGTACAACTGTCAGGATGAAAATGATGAGTCCTCATCTGAAACTGGCAACAACATTGGCCAGGAATGCCCAGAGGAAGATTATCTGGGCAGTGACCTCCGGGAGGAAAAGGCTGAAGAGATTGTTGAGGTTTGCGCTTATATAACTTTAAAGCATTTTAAACCTATTTTGGCCCCGGCATAGACCCCCGACCCAACTATATCCCACAAAATGTAGGGCCCTGTTCTCCCATGTGAAATGCACTTTTATCATCCTTGAAGAACATGAGCACTGAAAACCAAGACCCCTTTCAGTTTCAGTGTACATTTTATTTTTTGTGTTTTTGAGTCTGCCACTAAACCTTACCCATGCCACATGTTATATCTGTTGGCTTTACCAAACTGCTAAGTTAATAAACATCACTGAGTATATTTAGTATAGGTCAATCTAAAAACATCACTGAGCTTCTTTCTCTACTTTTGTTACAGGTATGGCAAGAAGAAGAAATACAAGAAACGACCATAGACGACGATGGAAAGGAGGTAATGACTTCATACCGTTATTAGATACTAAGCCTTTGGTTACACCTACTTTATGATCACCAGAAGTAGTAGAAAATACTAACCAGATACTGGCATGTTCCCAGGTCTGTGGGTTTAGCAGATGCAAAAATATTACCAGCATTTCAGAATGGTGCCAATAACCAGATGCTTGTGCATATTTTTTTTTTCAAACTCAATAAGGGTATTTTACGTCATGAAAGGCAGGGTGCCAATTGTTCTTTTTTCTGTGTTTCTAACTCTGCCACTAAACCTTACCCTAGCTACATGTTATATCTGTTGGCTTTACCAAACTGTTATGGTTATAAACATCACAGAGTTTCTTTCTCTACTTTTGTTACAGGGATGGCAACAAGTGCAAATAAGAAAAGTGGTCATAGAAGTCATCAATGACCAGGGGGAGGTAATGATTTCATACTATTATTGTTATTAGATACTAATAGGCCTTTGGTTACACCTACTGTATGTTATGATCATCAGTAGAAGTAGGCAATGCTAACCAGATACTGGCATGTTCCCAGGTCTGTGGGTTTAGCAGATGCAAAAATATTACCAGCATTTCAGAATGGTGGCAATAACCTGATGGATGTGCATCTTTTTTTCAGACTCAATGATGGTCTTTTATGTCATGAAAGGCAAGGGGAAAGTTGTTCTTTGTCCCCTGCCTTCCATGGAAAATAAATTAGCACAGGCCTCTGTGCTCCAAAACAGTGCTGCCCTAACGCTTGCTTTTGGCAGGTGTGGTGCAGAGTAAAGCGAGACCCCTGATAAAAGCACTCCGTCATTGATCACTTAAGCTGGCCATAGATGCAAAGATCTGATTGTACGAATCATCGTACGATCGGACTTTCCCATCTCCCAACCCGCCACTAACCATTCAGATCAAAGTTTTACCAGTCAGATCAAATAAAGTAGTTAAAGAACAGATCAGCAATGTTCTGCCCCTGACAGCAATCGTACTTGGTTGTCCAACCAAAGCTGGTGACAGTCTCCCACTGAAAATCGTACGATCGGCAATACACGCAGAGATATTATCTGCAGCCGACAGAAATTTTCTAACCTGTCGACCAAAAGACTGATCTGTTCTGAAATGTTGCGACTCTCCACACGGTTCGAAAATCAGATCTTTGCATCTATGGCCAGCTTAAGGCTCATACTCTTCGTGCTCCTTAGTGTTTGTGCACTTCTGTTTGGGATCTTTATTAATAAACTCTAATCACCCTGTAACTGTAAAGATAAGTGGAGAAATACTGTTTTAGTTGTATTTAGAAGCAGTAATTCCTCATAAGTAAGTTGTGCATTTTATTTAACTTTATCTCTTTTGTTTGAATTTAGAAAGAACTACGCATCCTTGAACACCGGGAGATTCTCCAAATGGTTAAAGTTCAAGTCAATGCTGACTACTCTTATGAGGCATTTCATTACCGTTCCTCTGAAAGCAACATGCCATATGATGAGCAATTGGTAAGAAAATGTTTATTCAGATCGGTAAACCTTTATGCACCAAATATTCCAATCAAGAACATTAATACTGGCTTGTATGTTACATGGAAATAGGAATAGCTTGGTAAAAAAAAAAAAAAAATAGACTACAATGCATGTAACCACAAAACAGCTTAGTAGCAAGTCTTATATGATATACACCAAGTAGAAGCTAAAAACACATGAGAGAAATGCTGCATTTAAACACATGACAAGTACTTGGTACTGAACATTTGTTTCTCTCTTAAAGGGGTTGTTCACCTTCCAAACACTTTTTTCAGTTCATTTATTTTCAGATTTTTCACCAGAAATAGACTATTTTTCAAATACTTTCTATGTTTAATTTTTTACTCTTTTCCAAATTCTAAATTTAAAGTTTATTTTCCCCTAATGATACTTTTAAGCACTTCCCCTAGATAGATGGTTGACAAATTGTTTCTATTTACCAGGAGTCATGATCAGTTTCGGATGATGACTGAACAGTGACATCAGCCAGAACGAGAACCTGGAAGACGAATATCTGGTAAGTTACCTCACTGATGAAGAGTATGAGGAGAGTTTTGAGGTTTGAGCTTAAATAATTTTAAACCTTTTTAAACCTATTTTGGCCCCAATACAGGTCCCCTATCAAATCAAATCACACAGACTACTCTGTAGGCCCCATCCCCCCCCCATTCCCAAATTCGAAATGCACAAGTGATCAAAATAAAAGCATAATTCCATCCTTATTTATGATCATGTGCAATTGCAGCAGATTCAACCTGGAATGCCGCCACAATTAACTTAGAATTATGAGAAAAATGCTGCTTTTAAACACATGGCAAATATTTGTTCCTGATCTTTGTTTTTTTTTACCAACTCAGCATCACATTGAGCTACATAATATTAATTTAAACAGCATATTTAAAGGAAGCTAAAAGGATGTGATAAGCTCACGGGCGCTATGTTCTTCTCTTCGTGAATTGAGCGGGGTAATGGCGCGTGTGCAGTTGGAGCAATCTTTCGGTTCGTGACAACTGCGCATGCGCCGAAAGAGGCAGAAATTGCCGAATGGGAGGAAGAAGACCCAAAGATTATCGTATAGTAGAAGACGGCACCCGTGAGCTCCGCTGTGCAGTCACTATTTCAAGAGGGGACAGAATTCTGGGGTAAGACTGTGCATGGGGAGGCAGGGAGCAGGGCAAACAGAGGGGGCAGTGGGGACTTAACATCATGGGGGGGTTAGTTCTCCTTTAAGAATTTCAACTAGATAGATGATTCACAAATTGTTTCTATTTACCAGGCATTATCAGCTGGCATCAACATCAGCCAGTAGGAGTACCCAGAAGAAGAATATCTGGGCAATGACTTCAATGATGAAGAGAATGGGGAATTTGAGGTTTGAGCATATATATGTTTTAACCATTTAAACCCTATTTTGACCACTGCACAGACCCCCTATCCAACTAAATACCACAAAATAGGATGTAGGGCTCTGTTCAGTGTCGGGCTGGCCACCGGGATACCAGGAAAACTCCTGCTGGGACCAGGTGCAGGGCCGGAACTAGGGGTAGGCAGAAGAGGCACCTGCCTAGGGGGCAAAGATGTGGGGGTGCTGGGCAGGTACCTGTTCAAAAGTTTTCTGCCTACCCCTAGTCCAGCTTTGCTCCCCTGCTCGATTTCCTCCTCCCCTCTCTCTGTTCGTCACTCCCCTTCCTTTTTCTCTCCGTCGCTCCCCTTACTCCCTCTGTCATCGTCACTTACCTCCCTCTGTCCATCACGCCCCTCCGTCACGCTCCACCCCCTGTCACTAACCTGCCCTTCCCCTTTCCTTTCTTTAATCTCCCCACATAGCGCATGCACACTCGCGCATGCATCTCCCCCTATAGCGCATGTGCACTTGCGCATGCGTGCGGTAACAAGCTCACATGCTCGCATGGGGGAGGGTGGGGGTAGCTGACTGGGTGCCTAGGGTGCCCCGTCGGCTTGGCCCGGCCCTGACCAGGTGTCTGTGGGCCCTCTTGCTTCTAACCAATTCGCCTATTTCACGGTCCTTCCCTATTTATTTATTAAAAAAAAAAAAGCTTAATAATGGAAGAATATAGTAAGTAGATATAAAAGACTAGGAGAATAAAGAGCTTGAGTGAGGAGAGGAGGAATAAGAGTTTGGAAAGTGGGCCCACGGTCTAACATTTTCTAGTGGGCCCCTGGCATCCCAGTCCGACACTGGCTCTGTTCTCCAATATTCAAATGTTAAATGCACTTTTTATCACCCTTGAAGAACATGAGCACTCAAAACCAAGACCCATGTCAATTTCAGTGTGCATATTCCTGCTATGAGATCAATGAGGGTTTAAACAGAAAGTACATGGTAAAAAATTAACAACTAACCACCATGCTTTTTAACTCTGTTTGATTATGGGCACAAACATAGTAGTTTGGATAGTATCTGTGGGTTTAGCAGATGCAAAAATATTATCAGAATTTTAGAATGGTGGCAATAACCTGATGGATGTGCATCTTTTTTTCAAACTCAATAAGGGACTTTTACGTCATTAAAGGCAGGGAGCAAATTGTTCTTTGTCCCCTGCCTTCCATGGAAAATAAATTGGCTGAGGACTCTGTGCTCCAAAACAGAGCTGCCCTAATGCTTGCTTTTTGCAGGTGTGGTGCTAGACCCCTGATAAAAGCACTCCCTGAATAATCACTAAGGCTCATGCTTTTTGTGCTCCTTAGTGCTTGTGCACTTCTGTTTGGGGTCTTTATTATATATATATATATTTTTTTTATTGGGGGCATCTGAAAGAACCTTCCAGTATCAAGGAGGTAAGACAAATTGCTAATTGTTATTATAGTTCACTAAATGGAGAGAAACCTACAAGCTGAGATGGCATTTTTTTTATTATAGAGGTAGTTGATCTTTAAATTAGCAGAAAAGGGCATGTGACTTAAAACATGATTTTGATAAAATTGTAAATGCAAATGAACTTCAGTATTCTTATAAATATACCTACTACTACATATCTAACACTGAACTATCTTTCCTTAGGCTGGAGGCATTAAAGAACTGAGGCTGGAGGTGTTAAAGAACTGAAGCTGGAGGTGTTAAAGAACTGAGGCAACCATCGGGGGGAGGGACGGGGGCAAAAGGGCCCATTTGTCATCTTTGGGCCCCAGTATAACATCATGGTGCCCGATGGTAGCCTACAAGAAAGAAATCAGAAGATCACAACATCTATTCTGTTGAGATGATGAATAAACATTTTGGCATTTATTTGTTTTGGTTTTCCAAGAAATGGTTTATTATTTTTAAATGACATTCATCTTAAAAGACAAGGGACACTCCTTTGAAGACAGCAAGGTCCAAATCTTGGATAAAGAAGACCACTGGTTTGACCCCGGTGGATTCAGAACACATCACACATCCATTCATGCAACTCTCACAAGTAACACCTGTATCTAGGAGTTGCATGACACGTTGGATAATCCTATCACAACTACACAGAATCAACACCTCTGTGAGTTTCTTCAGATGTCACCTCTTTGAAGAGTTACAATGTGCCATTGTAAATGGATTAGTGGAAGAGTTTATATGCCGAGAAGTTCCAACACCAGTCAGTTGAACTGAAGAAGCTGCTCGGATGAGTAGTGAAACGTCTTCATTGATTACTCAGCAAGTCCAGTTGTTTTTAGATTGACCTATACTAGATATACTATGACCTGGATGAATGAAAATCTTCATAGTCATACTCATTATAGAGTCACATCAGCTGTTTACTGTATATTGGGATCATATGAGCATCTCCTACATGAACTGTTCAGCAACACAATGACTAGTTATTGGGCCTACGGCAACATCATTGAGTCCATAAATGTTGGGAGCATGGAATTTCCCAAGAACAGGTATTGTAACTGCTTATCAATCACACGGCCTAATTGCAGGGTCTGTTTCCTCTATAGTTACCCCCTGGGTTTCAGTAAAAGGACAGGTGAGTTTGTATCATAGAAGCTGTGGTTGAAGAAAATACATTCAACAAGGTTAACATTTTGTCCCAGAACATGTTGTTGACCCAGGGCATTGGCAAATCTGTAGAATTTCTGGTTTTTGTGCTGTCAAGTATCATTAGTAGTTATGGGCGGATTTCTCCCATTTCGCAAATTCCCCGCCGAATTTGCGAAACACGGATTTTGACACCAGCGAGAATTCACAGGCGTCAAAAATGGATGTGGGCGCCAAAATGTCGATGACCATTTATTGACGCCGGCGTCCAATTTTTTAGATGCCGGCGTCCAATTTTTTTTGGCAGTTTCACGAATTTATTCGCCGGTGGCGAAATGCGGAAATTCTCAGCGAATTCATCCCTGTCGAATAAATTCGCCCATCACTAATCATTAGCATCATGGCCATGGCTGGAACTAAGAGCAGGCAGCAGAGGCACAAAAGGAGAGGGGGTGCAATTCTGAGGGAGATAATGTAACTGTGGGGTGAGTTTGCACTTTGTTTGTGAGTGGTGACTGGGAAAGAGAGAGGGGAAGAAAGTGGTGGTGGGAGATCAGGGGGTGGTGGGTGACCCCCATTATCCACCTGAAAACAACAGAACAGGAAGGAGGCTTTGAGGTGACAAGTATTATTGCCATAGGTAAAAATACTAGCTGACCCAGTTCTAATCATGGCCTTAATACCAGTAGGAGAGACACACAGAGTTCTGAGGCACTAAGCGCTATTACATTGCTCTGTACTGTGCAGCACATTAACACAATACTGGACTAAAACACACCATTAACTGAGATTACTCATAGGAAGGGATGTAGGTGAATTTTGGCCCTTGTTCTGCCTCGCCAACGCCCCACTGTCCTGCTACCTGTTCCACTGGTGATGATTCTATGATTGCGGGTGACTGATCTGTTATTGAAGGTGACTGGGTGAGACTTAAAGGAAAACTATACCCTCAAACAATGTAGGTGTCTATAAAAAGATATTGCATAAAACAGCTCATATGTAAAACCCTGCTTCATGTAAATAAACCATTTTTAATAGTATGTGCCACTGGGTAATCATAAAAAGAAAATTGCCATTTTAAAAAAGAAGGGTCGCCCCCTGGGATCGTACGATTCACAGTGCACACAAACATACATTTTAGGTCACATGAGCCAATTAACAGACAGAGTTCTGTCTTTTGTTCCCACACTTCTTCCTGTTACAGTTAGAGTTGTAGTATTTCTGGTCTGGTGATCTCTGAGGCATCACAGAGACCATTACAAAATGGTGGTTCAAGGACAATATTTACTTAAATATATATACCAGTTTGAAAATAATTACAATTGACGTGCTACAGAATAGGATACAATGTTGCATTTGCATCCTCCCTGTATATCTCATAAAACTTAACTTTTATTGGTAATTCTCTTATAACTTGCTGCCGAGTACAAAAGACTCAACTATATATATCAACTATAATAACTCATGAGCAGTGCTGGACAGTATTCATAAAACAGGAATTAATAAAAACACATGGAGTGGATCAGCGGTGTACATCAATGGTTGTAACTAAATTTCATCTTACTTGCTACTTCAATAGTTAATTAAGTAATAAGAGTGTTGACAATTAAGTCCTCCCTTCTATACGTTCCCCAGCAGGGCAGCCACCGTCTATCTCAGGGATCAAATGGGAACTATCCACTCATCATCTATCTTTCCCAACACTGGTAGACAGATGGCCTGAGTTTAAACAATTAATAGTGAGAAGGTTTAAAAGACAAGGAAAGTTGAACTAAAAAAGTAGGCTAGAAATGTTGTATATTATGTTTTGGGCTTCTGTTCCAGCCTCAGACAACCAAAGCCCTTTAGCAGTAAAGATCTGTGCCTCCAAAGATGCCCCAGTAGCTCCCCATATTCTTTTCTGCTGATTTATGCAAATGATCTGCCTGGGCTGCTGTCACTTACTAAGCTTAGGGGCCCACTCACTGATTGTTAGTAAATTACCCCCTGAGTGTTCTGTACTCACAATAGCATTTCTCTAGCACGCTGTCATATTCTTACCATCCTCTTTCCACGCATGATTTCTTTCTCCACAGAACAAATATCAAATCCACCGAACTCCTCACTGGGTGACATTGCTGATATCACTTTTGGTGAATAGATCTAGTAGAAAATACAGGATAATGGATGAATGGAGTTTTACTTGATGCACCTGTTCCCATGGACAGGATCCCTCCCTTCATTTTTGGCACATTACAAAAAGCTTTTGCATTTCACGTAATTTAGGAACAAGCCCTTCTGTGGTTATAGTCAAGGAAGTAGACTGTACATGTATCTATATATTTAATTAGTCCTATTTTATGCAGCACTGTAGGTTTTTACTACAATATACTGTAGTAATAATACATACAGAAGCAGGAATAAACAGAGCATTAAACAAAACTAAAAATACACATTCAAAAAGAAAGGCACCTATCATAGGGAAATTGATATCTTATATTTACTATCTCAATGTCCATCAATAAGTGTCATGCAAAACTCTGCTGCTTAACATTCTGCTAATAGAGACCCTTTTTGTCCCTAAAGGCCAGATGCAGTAACTCACCATGCAGTTATAGTGGGCTGTTATACGATCATCACTGGTCTTCAGCAAGCACCCGGTGTCATGATTCTGTTCCCGCTGGTCACAAAAGGCGCACACTCCCACTCTCACAATTGGTTTAGAGGTCAACATGACAGCACAGTGACAGCAGTGAGATACAACAGTAAAAGAATGATTGCCCTGAATCCGTTTAGCAGTCCTTAAATTTAACATGGAAAGTACTAAAAGTTTCATTTTCACTTCCCCGGTGCAGCAGGTGTGTCCATTTCCCTGCCATGATTTGTTTTTATGCCCAGAGGGTAGAAGGGGAGGGAGGATTAAATGAGAAATTCTAACTAAAACACAGCAGCGACCTCTAAACACATATTTTGACCCTCTCAAAGACCCGGAGGAAAGTTTTATCAAAAACAGGCCTGTCCAAGTCAAAACCAGACAGGTGGCATCCTTATCTTGACCCCTTTGTGAGGCACATTCTGCATCTCGCTCATGACTGGAAATTCATTTCATGGTGTGTAACAATGTTTAAAGGGGACCTGTCATCCGAAAAAAAATATTTCAAATCCTATTTTATCATGTTTGTCAAGTTAAAATAAACTATAATTATACTGTATGAATTATTTGAATCTTATTTCCTTCAGTCTGGGAACTCATAATTCTAGCAAACAGGCGCCATTTTGTGGACACTGTTTTAAGACAAGCCTTGTATCATCTCAGAATCTTGTTTGTGCACCAGAATGGGGGACCTGATGTCCATCCCCATGCCCTGGCTACACAATTAAATGGTTAAGAGACCTGGGGGAATGTGGGGAGAGCAGTGACATCTAGGAAGTGCTGAATGGAAAGTGAAAGTAATTGCCTGCCCAGCCTTTGTTTGTACATGCCCTGCCCCCAAAAGTTTAAATTTGAATTAATGCTCACAGTTTCAGCTAGTTATAACAGGGGGTACAAAAGCCCTATGAACTGAATACTTCTCTGTATGTTACCATTCCCTACTATTTTTGTGATATGTTCTCCTCTTCATCTTTCTTCCTCACTTGGACTCAGGTGATGCTTTTGGTAATTAAGAAGGCACTTGACTTAAAAACAAAATACTGACTGTAGGAATGCAGTTGACAGCCTACATTTTCTCTTTCTGAAAGGTTGGCCAGAAGCTCATTTATCACCTAGAAAATGCATTTTTCCATTTCAGATGGAACACTGGGTATGTGTAGCAGGCACGCAAACTGTACTGGCTGGGATGAACAGTGTGCACACACATACTCCATCAGTAGACTAATGCTAATACAGATACACGTATGTTGTGTTTCACATGTAGTTTGGAATGAAGCACTGATGTCTGTCAAAGCAGAAAGCACAAAGAGAGGGCAACTCTCCTTGTTTCACCAGCTTTTTTATTTTCTGCCATTGGATACATCAGAATTATTTAAATATGGATCAGTGCTGCCTAAATTGTCCCCGAACGAGTGGCTCTTTCCCCAAAATGCCCACTAATGGCAAGGCGATATCAGGTTAATTAGATCGTTCAGCCCTAGGGCCAAACGATCGGATTATGCAAAGGAAATGGGTGCCGAGGGTCGTTGGACCGCATCAACTATGCGATACTCAATCGCAGGAGCAATCAAACCTGCCTCATCGATATCAAACCAATTGTTGGCCAGGTATAGATCGGGGAAACCCGTCGGACACCCCCATCCACAGGCAGTTAAACTGCTGGACCGATGGCCCGATAAAGGACCGATGTCGGCAGCTTTTATCTGCCCGTGTTTGGCCACCTTAAGTCAACGGTACATGACAAAAACAGTAAAAAAAATTATAAACAACGTTGGCATTTTTTATTAATGTGGTAGTTCAAAAAGGCAACATCATTAAAATTAGTGGCATGCTGGTTACCATAAGTTAAAGGCCACTAAACCATATATACTTATTTATTTATATATTGAGCTGAATGTGTTATTTTGTATGTCAGGCTTCTATGACCGTGTTCCTGTCTCAGCTTGCAGTTTAGCCTAAGCAGCCTCTGTCTATCTCTGAAAGGTTGGCCACATGCTCCTTTATCTCCTGCAAAAGGGCTGCATGGATGAAAAGCACCCTATTGTATGCATTTGCATGTTGGACTGCTGCTTGCACCATAAAGCACTGTCTGTATTATCCATTAGGTTAGTATGTAGACATCACTTGGAACACCCCCACACTAGCTCAATATACTGAATGTAAAAGCTTTGACATGCCAGAGGATAAAGGTTACTGGGTAGCCCCTTGCACCCATGTGAGCTGTGCTCTGCAGCTTGCACTATAAGCAATTTCTTATAAGGTCATAGCACAGCTTGCAGTTCAACATGCAACTAACACAAGTTCACGGTATATGTGGCCTATAGAGGCAATTATGAGGGGCCACATTTCTGGTTTCATAACAGAAATTCGGCTTAAAGTTACCAGGAGTGGTGTTTTGCTGCCCCTGGTAACTTGTGGGGAACTGCTGCCTGAGGTATGGCTCTCATAGCAGAAATGTCCCTGAACATTTATAGTGTGTCATGAACGTCCTCCCGCACTACTTAGCTGTGCTGTTTTTGAAAAAAAAAAAATTTAAAGTAGTTTTGTTCTTACATGAAAGTGGATCTGTCACCAATAAAAAGCTGTATAATAAAAATATTTTTCAAATTATATAAACATTAATAGTGTTTTGCTACAGAGTATTATTTGATTAAATATACTTTATTTTCCTTTTCAAATTTATAACATGAAATTTAAAAATCTTAGCAATCAAATATTGCCTGCCCCTCCTCTATGCCTTTAGCATAGTCAATCGAGTTGAACCCCTCCAAATGAAACCCAGCATCTATACATACACACCCTGACCCCTCCATACACTCACATCAATTCTATATACCCATACCTATACTATCTATAGAGTTTAGTATCACAATAGCCTTTGATATTATGTCTGTCCAAAAAATCATCCAAGCCCCTCATATAGTCATTAACTGAATCAGCATCACAACATCACCCGGCAGTGCATTCCACAACCTCACTGTCCTGACTGTGAAGAACCCCCTACGTTGCTTCAAATGAAAGTTCTTTTCTTCTAGTCTAAAGGGGAGGCCTCTGGTACAGTGATCCACTTTATGGGTAAAAAGGTCCCCTGCTATTTGTCTATAATGTCCTCTAATGTACTTGTAAAGTGTAATCATGTCCCCTCGCAAGCGCCTTTTTTCCAGAGAAAACAACCCCAACTGTGACAGTCTACCCTCATAATTTAAGTCTTCCATCCCTCTAACCAATTTAGTTGCACTTAGTCTCTGCACTCTCTCCAGCTCATTTATATCCCTCTTAAGGACTGGAGTCCAAAACTGCACTGCATACTCCACATGAGGCCTCACCAGGGACCTATAAAGAGGCATAATTATGTTTTCATCCCTTGAGTTAATGCCCTTTTTTATACAAGACAGAACTTTATTTGCTTTAGTAGCCACAGAATGACACTGCCCAGAATTAGACAACGTGTTATCTACAAAGACCCCTAGATCCTTCTCATTTAAGGAAACTCCCAACACACTGCCATTTAGTGTATAACTTGCATTTATATTATTTTTGCCAAAGTGCATAACCTGCATTTATCAACATTGAACCTCATTTTCCAGTTTTCTGCCCAGTTTTCCAGTTTAGACAAATCACTCTGCAAAGTGGCAGCATCCTGCATGGAACCTATAGTTCTGCACAATTTAGTTTCATCTGCAAAAATAGAAACAGTACTTTCAATGTCCACCTCCAGGTCATTAATAAACAAGTTGAAAAACAAAGGACCTAGTACAGAGCCCTGCGGTACTCCACTAATACTGGTCCAATTAGAAAATATTCCATTTACCACCACTCTTTGTAATAACCACTTGCCTTAATAACAGGGTCCACAAAATGGCACCTGTCTGCTTGCTATAATTATGAATTCCCAGGCTCAAGGAAACAAGATTAAAATAATTTACAGTATATAGTGTATTTAAAGTTTATGTTGCATGACCAACATGATAAAATAGGATTTTACATTATTTATTAGGGTGACCGGTCCCCTTTAAACATTTTTTCAACGTTTGGATGTCCCGGAATAATGCAGCTGAGATGATCCAGCAGTACTTCTGCGTAATTGCCGTGTTTTAGCAGATCAAGGCTGAGAGGTGCTGGGCCCTGGATCATCATTTTCATTCCTCTGAGGATGAGCTACATGTTGTGAGCCCTTCACAGGCTCAGTCTCAGTGACCACATCCCTTTGAGACACATCAGTCTGTATAGATGAGCGACCTATAGCAACCAATTGCCATAGGGCATCACCTGTGCGCTTGAGATGTGCATCAGTTCTCTGCTGTGAGGCTGAGATGGCAGACAGGTACTGTACAAGTTCTTGTTCATATTCATGTGACTCCATATCTGCATTCTGCAGGTCTGTAAGGAGCTCATGATAGACATTGTATTTAGCAAGATGAGTCTCAGGTGAATCTTTCCCACTATCCCCGGTCACTGGATGATCATCTAACTCCTCCTCAGAAGAAATTGTAACGGTGTCTGATGCCGCTGAAAAGGAAAAAACAATATTTACAGTCATAATTACATTCATGCAAGGACAAATGTGCACAAGGAAATCATTGATTTAATTTACCTTTCAATCAAAATTGTTCTAAAATACAACCCTGAAAGAAGTGCCCCCCTCATGTATGTATATTTCCCTGAAAGAAGTGGCCCCCTCATGTATGTATATTTGAAGACACAAATTACACTTTTAATTACAGAGATTTATATATGAATTGTTTAAGTCAGTGTTTCACAAGCTGTGACGCTGAAGCCTCTAAAAGGACATAAAGCAGTGTAAGGGAGGGAACGTCAAATTGGGTAATATTTGAGGGCTGTGGCTCATTTGCCATCATTGACTTACATCATACCAGATAAAAAATATCCAGCATTAGATCAGAGCACAACACCGGCAGGCACATGTTCTTACAAATTCCCACAGAACTTGAGTGCAGCCTGGTGTTTGCGTTTGCGAAGTGATAATCTTCTTAGAACCCTTGCTGCAATAAACTGATCAACACATAGCTGTTTGGTTGTTCAGATATGTTCTGTTACATTAAAATTACCTATTTTTACGATTTCTACAGAATATAATGTTGAAAAACAAATAACTCGTTAATATAAGGTTCACCAATTACATGCGGAAATTTTAAAGGAATTCTGTCATGGTTTTATTGGTAGTTTTTATTTCTAAATTGCACTGTTAACACTGCAAATAATTCATTCTGCCTTATAAAATTGTATTCCTGAACATACAAGTATATTTTTTTAGCTGTAATATTGGTGTGTAGGCAGCCATCTCAGCTCATTGTGCCTGATCCTGTGCTCTCAGAAAGAGCCAGCACTTCACAATGGAACTACTTTCTGATAAGCTATCATTTCTCCTATTCAGTGTAACTGCAGGAGTTCCAGTGGGACTTGGATTTTTACTATTGAGTGTTATTCTCATATGTAGCAGGGAGCTGTTATCTTGTTACCTCCCCATTGTTCTGCTGAAGGGTTGCTGGGGAGGAAAAGGGAGGGGGTGATATCAGTCCAATTTACAGCGCAGAAATAAAGAGTAACTGAAGTTTATCAAAGCAAAAGTCACATGACTGTCAGTGCCTGGGACACTAACAACATGTCTAGCCCCATATCAGATTTCAAAATTAATTATAATAAAGTCTGTTTGCTCTTTTGAAAAACTAATTATAAATGTATTTTTATTCCTACTTTGTATTACTCATCTTTCTATTCAGGCCTCTTCTATTCCTATTCCAGTCTCTAATTCAAATCAATGTGTGTTTGCTAGGGTAATTTGGCCCCTAGTGACAATACTGCTTAAATTGTATTCTGGAGATCTGTTGAATAAAAAGCTAAATACCCCAAAAACCACAAATAATAAAAAAAAATAAAAACCAAGATGCAAATTGTCCTAGAACATTACTCTTTACATCAAATTAAAAGTTAATTCAAAGGTGAATAACCCCTTTAAGACAAAAGGAAATAACTACAGACCACTGCCCATATAAAATAGCAACCTGCTGCCCATCTGGTGGGTACACACCTGCAATAGATGGAGACTAAATACAGGGACATTTTTCTGGGTAAACTCACACTAAACAGGGCTGTCCCTGGGAAGTGAAGTGGGGGAGCCTCATGTAAATAGAAGGTTGAATGATACATATAACACACTATTAATTTCAAGCAAATATATTGAATCTTACCTTTTTTATGGCTCGTGCAGTAAATTCTGAAAGACACAGAATATTAGGAAAAGAAAAGCCATCATGGTTGAGTTTGTATGTGAGAACAGATCACAGCTTAAAAAATAATGGGTGATAATTAAAATCCTTGCTTACTTATCTTTTACAGTTAAAGTTCAAAAAACCAGCAAAATATTTGTTTAATTTACACTGTGACATTTTGTTTTTGTTCCTATTGTATGTGGGAGGTTTGAAAAGTGGACACTAAGCCAGTTGTCAAACATTTTCAGTTCAAGCCCCTCTTGGGGGAGGGGGCTTGAACTGAATAAAAAAATCAGGATAGAAAATTAGTGATGGGCGAATTTGTCCCGTTTCGCCACAAATTTCTTCGGGCAAAAAGATTTGCAAAACGCGAATTTGCCATGTCAAAATAGACGCCAGCGACATTGGACACCCATTAAAATCAATGGGCGTCTGTTAATCGTCGCCAGCATCAAAATTGGCGCTGCTATCAGAACCGTCTCCAGCGTCTAAAAAACTTTGATGCCGGCATTGGAACCGGCAAATTTTCACTGCAAATTTGCAAACTTATTCGCCTACAGTGAAACACGCAAGTTTCCCACAAATTCACGATTGTCGAATAAATTCGCCCATCAATATAGAAACTACATATTCACCCAAAATGGCCATTCTCCTCAATTATCACTCTAACTGGTCTTTGGGGTCCAGGAGGGCAGCCCCACTGTTTAGGAACCACTGCAAAATGACCTATGATGGTGCTGCCTAACTGGTGGCCTGTGGCCCCCCTTGTGTGGCCCCCCATACGAAAGTCTGCCTGCTTCCCACGTGCAAGCTTTAAAAGGTATCACTACAGAAATTAACTGCCTGCCTTGTTTACACCTCAAATTCAGACTATAAAATCCTGCATTGTTCACACCTCTATTGTTCACACACCTAAAGCCCTGTAATGTTCACACCTGAGACCCAGACTGAAACTAAACACATTGTTCACCCTCATATAAAATGCTGAAGTTCACAGTATGAACTGTTCATCTTAGAGTGGTCCCGATAGGTTTCCCTGCTCAATTTAGCCTGCCCTATACTCCCTGTGTGTGCCATACTCTGCCTTCCCTATGCTCCCTGTGTGTGCCATACTCTGCCTTCCCTATGCTCCCTGTGTGTGCCATACTCTGCCTCCCCTATGCTTCCTGTGTGTGCCATACTCTGCCTGCCCTATGTGCCTTGTGTGTGCCATACTCTGCCTCCCCTATGTGCCTTGTGTGTGCCATACTCTGCCTCCCCTATGCTCCCTGTGTGTGCCATACTCTTCCTTCCCTATGCTCCCTGTGTGTACCATACTCTGCCTGCCCTCTGCTCCCTGTGTGTACCATATTCTGCCTGCCTATGCTCCTTGTGTGTGCCATACTCTGCCTTCTCTATGCTCCCTGTGTGCCATACTCTGCCTTCCTTATGCTCCCTGTGTGTGCCATACTATGCCTGCCCTATGCTCCATGTGTGTGCCATACTCTGCCTTCTCTATGCTCCCTGTGTGCCATACTCTACCTTCCCTATGTTCCCTGTGTGTGCCATACTCTGCCTGTCCTATGACCCTAATTACCATGCTCATTTTACAAAATTTGGCAGGTTATGAAAGTTTGAACATATTTCTGTGTTTTTTTTCCAGTTATTACAGTTTTGCTAATGAAAGTAAATTGCCTTTTAAGCTGTGAGTCTAACTTCTCCCAAGAGACCTGTTATCTTATATTGTTACAATTACTTATTTCCTTATCTTGAAATTGTTACAAAAGTATCTTATCTGAAGCTGTGGCTGTTCTGGGCTCTTTACCAAAAGCTGACTAACCAACCTCAGCAGGGACTTAGTGGGGTAAGGCCCCCACTCTCCTTTACAAGTTCTCTCTTTACTAAAAAGGTCAGCATGTATCACTTAGGCCTTTGTAAGCCTTCTCTGGAGACTATAATTGTTGTGCAGTAATGTGTATACGGCACCAACATATTCCACAGTGATCTAAAACGCATTGGGAATAACTCTGTGACAGAAGAAAGTTCATTTGACTTACCACCAGAGAGAAGCAACAAATCCTAGTCTTCCTGCACTGACTGTATAGGCCCACTAGAAAATAATTTATAAAAAAAAAAGATCTCCTTTCACACCTTGTCATGTTATAAGGAATTGTTACAAAAGACATTTGTAATTAGATTTAGGAGTCTTTAATAAGGGTTGTATGCAGTTTTTCTTACATCTTTCCTTCCAGCTTTTCTGAATTTCTATATTGATATATATATTCATATACTGTATTATACATATTTTATTTCATACTGCAGAAAACAATTTTCATTTCATTTTTTCATAAAGTCCAGCATTTTTCTTCAAGTTCATCATAGATATTATTTTTTCTTTTAATTATCTCATAAAATTCAAATATGAGTTTTTTTCATGGTTTTTTTCATACAATACTTTAAGGTGGTCTAGCTGAATTGTGCTTATTTTAGGGGAATACCTTTGGTATCTCTGTACAGACTATAATCAAATAAAGGTGACTGATCATGCTGGTACTGTACTGCTAATTCATTACTTTGTCTTTGCCATGGACGGCCATGTTTAAAAAGTACATATTTGCAGTTCTATTAAACCACATGCGCTGATCATTATTATAAGGTGCAGATTGAAAGGATAGCTCTGTGCAATATGGAGGCTGTAAGCTGGAGATCAGGACAGTGCAGTTTGGTTCAGGGCAGGATCTGAAAGCCCCAAGAAACCATATTAAAGTGGACCTGTCACCCAAACACAAAAATCAGTATAATAAAAGTCCTCTATTTTTTATGAAAGCATTCATACTGTAGCTGTTGTACGCTCATTTAAAAATCTCAGCTGTCAATCAAATATTGTCTGCCCCTCCTCTATGCCTTAGACATAGAGGCATATTTTCACTTTCCATTCAGCACTTCCTAAATGTCATTGCTCTCCCCACATTCCCCTGTTCTCCTAACCATTTAATTGTGTTGTCAGGGCATGGGAATGGTTACCAGGTCCCCCATTCTGGTTGACAAACAAGACTCTGAGATGATGCAAGACTTAATAACAGTGTCCACAATATGGCTTCTGTCTTCTTGTTATAATTATGAATTCCCAGACTGAAGAAAACAAGATTCAAATAATTTATATAATGTAATTAAAGTTCATTTTGCTTGACTAATGTGATAAAATAGGATTTTGAATCATTATTTTTGGGTGATGGGTCCCCTTTAATGTGATGCTGACATCTCTAAACCAAACTAAATTGCATGTGATTCCTGACATATAGTTTATACAAACTTCATACTTTGGTTATAAATGTTTGCTCTAGGGGTTTGGTCCAGTGCTCACAATCTAATTGCACACAAGTTCCATTCTTTCTTAAAGGACCAGTAACATCAAAAAAATTTTTTTTTAAAAATTCGTTAGTATACAACGAAAAATAAACACCAAGACAAATTAAATTTTTAAATTGCAAAGCCTTTATTAAGAAATAACTTACCGAAACTCCACTTCCTGTCCTCTTCAGAAACGGCGAAAGGGCGACCATCCTTCCTGCAGTGATTGATTTCTCCTCCCTGGCTATTCTCCTACTCAGTCCATGTCTCCCAGCACTCAGCGCTGTGCTCAAGGTAGAGAGTCGGGACAGCAGCAGCAGCATGTCCAGCAGCAGCCCCCACAGCATCCCATCCAACTGGTCCACGAGTCTGGAGGCTGCACGCTGCTGAAGGAGAAGGTAAGGATTCGGGAAAGGAATCCTCCGCTGCGATTGCGGCGGCAGCGGCTACACAGGCAAGTGACTTGAGAAGGGGAAGTGGAGCCGCCGGCACATTCACTCACTGTATCCTTGATTGCAGCGGCTGGAGGAGGCGGCTACACGGCAAGTGACCTGAGAAGCTGAAGGGGGAGAGGAGCCGCCGGCACATCCACTTGCTTTATCCTTGATTGCGGCGGCTGGAGCATGCGGCTACACGGAACCTCCTCTGTGACCGAATAAACGAGACAGCTGCCGATCGGCATTTGCCAAACGACAGAGGGAGGGAAGCAGCTGTAGTAAGCCGCCCTGAAGTAACTCTGTTCTCCGCGGCGGAGGCAGCAGCGGGCCCTGTTGGATGGGATTCTGTGGGGGCTGCCGCTGGACATGCTGCTGCTGCTGCTGTTGCCGCAATCGCAGCGGAGGATTCCTTTCCCGAATCCTTACCTTCTCCTGCAGCAGCGTGCAGCCTCCAGACTCGTGGACCAGTTGGATGGGATGCTGTGGGGGCTGCTGCTGGACATGCTGCTGCTGCTGTCCCGACTCTATACCTTGAGCACAGCGCTGAGTGCTGGGAGACATGGACTGAGTAGGAGAATAGCCAGGGAGGAGAAATCAATCACTGCAGGAAGGATGGTCGCCCTTTCGCGTTTCTGAAGAGGACAGGAAGTGGAGTTTCGGTAAGTTATTTCTTAATAAAGGCTTTGCAATTTAAAATTTTAATTTGTCGTGGTGTTTATTTTTTGTTGTATACTAACGAATTTTTTAAAAAAAAATTTTGATGTTACTGGTCCTTTAACTAAAAAGACCAATTTGCCAGGAAAACAAAGGGGAGCTGCCTGCTTGGCCCTGCAAACATAGATAGATAGCACTGGGACCCACAAAGATTTTTTAACCTGGCCGATCAATTTCCTGGCAGATGTCGGCCGAAAAATTGTAAGATTTTCGATCTTTTGAATCCCACTAACCGCACGATAATTTTGAAGGATTGGTCGGACTCTAAAATCGGTCGTTCGGCAAGAGAAATCTTTGCGTCTATGGGGACCTTTAGTTAATTACTGAAAAAATACAAAAACCTATCATGATAGCTCGTTTCCTCTACCTTGTTTTTAAGTTAAAAGTCTGTTCCGTTTAGCTGAATGTATGTAGATGACATCCCCTCTGGGAATATATTAGTTAGGGCAGCTATGCTGCTTCAGGCATTGTCTAAAAAAAGTGGCATTGGTTCAATTTTTATGGACAGATTATTATTGCCGACAGGTTTCTGTCGTTCAATATATTCACTATTCGTACATTTTGAAAGTACAGGGAAGATTATTTTCATTCCTTTAATAAAGGACAAGGAAATGCAAGTTTACTGGAGAGTTCCAACACATTAGACACCCCCCAGTGAATGTAGTCACAAGGATTCTTCCCTGGTCTGGTAGTGCTTTAGGGGAAAAAGTGCACTAGCTCTAGTAAGTTTCTATCCTGTGCACTTAATTTGCACTAGCAGTAGGGATGGAATTAGAGAAAAGGGGTGCGGGAGTCTCCAAACAAGAACTATATCGTTGAGTGGTTGGTGGGATAGTGGGAGAAACTGTACAACAATAACTAGACATCCCTGACCTGAACACTAAGAACATCAAGCAGTTGTTACACTACTATATGTACAATTTTCTGGCTAAGGGGGTCAGCCTCTGATTAGTAAGCTTAGGACAATGTGCTTCAAAAAACAACTGTAAATTACCAGGAAAATTGAGAGGGGTCAACTGTCATGCTATAAAACCTATACTCAGACTGTCACCTTGGGAGAGCAAGTATTACAGATAACCTTAATACTGGGTTGTTCATCAGCTTATAAAACCAGTACAGGTATGTAACCTTTTATCCAGAATGCTCGAGACCTGATGTTTTTCCGTAATTTGGATCTTCATACCTTAAGTCTACTAGAAAATTGTGTAAACATTAAATAAATCCAATAGGCTGGTTTTGCTTCCAATAAGGATTAATTATATCTTAGTTGGGATCAAGTACAAGCTTTTGTTTTATTATTACAGAGAAAAAGGAAATCATTTTTAAAAAATTTGGATTATTTGGATAAAATGGAGTCTATGTGGGATGGCCTTTCTGTAATTTGGAGTTTTCTGGATAATGGGTTTCCGGATAAAGAATCCAATACCTTTTGTACATTTCTAAGTATTTCCCATGCACAATCCATACTAGGCAACATTATAAAGTGTTTGCTACTAAGAAAGCTTTGAATTTAGCAGGGATAACATAGGATTGGGAAATAGGGAAAAGTAATGCAAAAAACTAGTGAGTAGTAAGGTACACATACCAAATACTATTAGGGGGTCCAGGTGTTCAAGCCCCAGACCTTCAACTCAGGGGAGGCAATATCAGACATTTAGATTTCAGTGGTAGGATGGCACAGAAACTGGACTTCACTTCAAAAATAGTTTTTATTTGCCTCTATTTTTGGAGTGAAGTCCAGTTTCTGTGCCATCCTACCACTGAAAACTAAGAAAGCTTTAGCAGATTAACGGGGGAATGTAATAAAAATCGCTAACGGAAAAACTATTCGCAATGTGAAAAGTTATGCCTTTGCGCAAACAAATTTTGCTTTGTGTGAATTTAATATAGCTTTTGCGAGCCCGGAAACTGTTTAGCGGCCACTTCCGACAGTGAAAGACCGTTTGCGAATTTTATAGTTTGCGCCAATGCGCAGTCAGTGTAATAAAACTTCTTACTGAAAAAGTCGTTATGTTTGCTCCAAAAGATTACAACACCATCAAGCACTTCTTTTGAATGCGCAATTAAAATTCGCAATGCGCAATTAAAATTCGCAATGCAATAACAGTTTAAGGAACAATATTACATTGCGAGATGTGGATTTTTAGTCTTATTGGTGCGAATTGTTTTGCTCTTTGCGACTTTTATTACATTCCCCTGTAAATCTTAAATGCCAATGCTGGTGTTTAATTTGCATTTTCTTTATGGCATAAAATGTCATTGCACTCCACTGCACTACTATAAAAAACATTGAGATGTCTCTCTATATAGTAAAACTAACCACACAGCTTAAATAAATGTTTTGGATACTGAGCAGACACTGGTTAACTAGTCAGTCACTAGATCCCAGCAAAGCTGGATTCTTTTAATGCGATACTGAATCTCTTTTGAAGAGTTGAGTAGCCTGTTGGCTTTAATGGATTAATCAATTTGTAGTCAGATACTGATAAGGCCAGATGGAAAATCCTGTCAGTCAAAAACTGCAGGGATCTGTGGATGAAGTCTATTGGTGACTGTTCAGCATGGATGTCCAAAGGCTGATTAGGTGTGTCCCTTTAATTGGAGATATTTTTCCTGTTTCCTTATGGTCTTTTAATGTGCTTTGATTGTGAGCCTTATGGCCATGATAACAGAAAAGTTAGATTTAAGCCAACACCAGTATGATCAAATTGGAAAGATCCATTCCTTTGGTTGGCTGGCAAACAAGGTGATTTTTCTTGGATAAAAACAGATGTACAGCCAGAGTCTCCTGTAGGCTTCCAGTACACATTGGGGCTACCAAATAGCCAATCACAGCCCTTATTTGGCACCCCGGGGGCATTTTCATGCTTATGTTGCTGCCCAAATCTTTTTAAATTCGAATGTGGCTCATAGGTAAAAAAAAAAAAGTTTGAGAACCCCTGCGATAAAGGATCAGCCTGTTTATGGTCACCATAACAACAATTTCATAAATCAATATATTCATCCAATGGGACTGAATAAACCACTTAGTCAATTCATAGTTTTAAGTGAATATGATTGGTTCATAAATTTGGTTACTGCATGAGGTTTGTAAGTTCAGTAGGTCACTGATATTTAAGTGAAGGCTAGAATTTAAAAATATATAGACATCGATATTGAAAAAGAGGACAGAAATGGCAATAGCTGTTGGCACAATCTGAATGCTAAAAGCATATATAGTTAAAAAGAAAGTATTTCCCACATTCCGAGGTTTATGGTTTTCTATTACTGTATCAATCGGGAATTTACAGGAAAATGAAAATGCATTTTACAAGATAAAGATCAAAGAAGGATGCACTAAGAACACTTTTCATTTTTAATAGTGTAGAGAAGATGCCGATAATGAACTTCCAAAGGCAAAAATACAAAATGAAGGTGAAAATAGCGGCACTATAAATGTTCTCTTTGTCACACTTCACACACAGTTACTCAACTGGCAGACGTCTCCAGAATAACACTTTTAACAAACTCGTATTTATAGAAAGGAAACAAAGATCATATTTGCATGTGAAGATCCTGTGCAATTTCAATTCACTTAGAGATGCTAAAAGGCAGCCTTTCCCTGCTTGCTTGGAAGACCTTACATCCAGTACACATGATAGAAATCTACTTTCATTTAGGCAATGCCAAGGGGAAGGGGATGCAAATAATGGTTGAGTTTTATCTTAACAACTGCCTGTTGGCCATGCTTCATTTAAAGACTAAAATACTTGCTACATCATATAATATGTGGTTTTTATCTCATCTTTTAAAACCAAGACAAGTCTACAGTAAATACAATCTCAGTCCTGCATCTCAGTCCTAAAACACATTTGTACCCTAAAAAAAAATCAGGCAGTAGCCTAAGTATAAGGCCAGGTGAGAAGCAAAGGCTCTAGAACATTGGCCTGACAATGCCAAGACTTAAGCTGTGGTTGAGAGGATTTGTCCGTTGTAGTTCATGAACTCTACCAAATCCATCCTTCTTCTCCAATTATAGCCCACATGTTTTATATTCAATTAAATCCATCCTATGGAGGATAGAGAGCTATTACTGACTTTTCGGTTCAGATATAAGACATACAGCCTCCTTTTTTGTATATGTGTCCGATTGTTTCACTGGATCTCAACTCTTTTAACTTATTTGAAAGAGAAAACTTTACATTGTTAAAAAAAGGGTAATTGTTTTGAAATACAATTGTTATTTCAGCTTACAATTGAGGATAAGGTTTCCCAAAAACGCATTTGCGAGTTTTCTCTCTATCGCTAATTTAATGAGCCCTTGCTGGGTTTCTAATGCAAAGGTTTACAGCACCAATGACAGCGATTTAGAACACACACAAAAGAATCAGCTGCTGTTGTTTAGTAGGTGCATCACAAGCTCCTCGTCCTCTGCCAGAGAAAGCCCAGTGTTAAGAGGTTCAAAGTCCTCATCTGAGTTCTGTTTCACTCGCTTCTTTTTAATGCCAATGGACTTTTCAGCTTGGTTTTCGGCAAGGCTCAGGTATGGTCTCTTCTTTGGCCACTCTTCTTCATGGTCACTGGGGAAAGATATAATCTGGTTAGAAACATCATCAGCGATTTTCAGAGCGATGAAAATTCCGAAAACAGTTGTAATTTTTTAAATAGAACAGTTAGGGAGTTATTTATCAAAGGTCGAGTTGTGTTGAAAAATTTGATGGTAGTTTCCATAAAAACTCAAATTTTGCAGGATAAAAAATAAAAAAAAAACAGCAAAAGGCTCTAGTCTGAAAAAACTCCAGCTAAAACTTGTCGAGGTCATGTAGAAGTCAATGGTAGAGGTCCCTTGAATCATTTTAAGATGTTTTAAGCCTGCATGATTTTCAGGTTTCTGTTGGCTTGCGCTCGAAAACTGTATCAATTCAAGCTATTCAATCTGATCTTGATCAATACGAATATTCACATTTTTCCTCCTGATTGCATTCATTCAAGGTTTTTTCATAAATAGGCAAACATTCGAGTTGTGAATTTATTCGAGGTAAAAAAAAAGACCTCACACTCTTTCATAAATAACCCCCTTTATGTTTCTCTAATGTATTTCACATATTTAATCACAACAACGGGTGACAATACCGATCTACAGCAAAACTCTACACTGAATCCATATCTTCTGAATTCTACCAAACACTGAATCTTCTACTGATGTTCTACAGATTACAGAACCTACGCCAAACCCTAATAAAAATCAACCATTTTGAACAAAGAATTGTCACATTCAGCTGTCCAGATCTTTATTGTCACAAGACTTCAATGGTTTGGATTTGGTTTGGCTGAAAATGTAGGACTCCTGGGACAGAACTTGAAGAAAGCAGACAAGGCATCTTCCATGTGTCCTTGCTTAGTTAGTAGTACTGATCACTGGTACTGTAACTTGGTACTGGTCACTGACCTGTAACATATTGTTTTTTTCACATAGCGGAGGTGCTCCAATTACAATAAAGATTGTGCCAGTAACTTGAGTATAAAAGTAAGTGCTACAATAAGGAGAGTTTGGAGCAGCTCTATGGAGTTACAGTAATTCTGATACATAAATGCATTATGCTCCTGCATGGATTTCCAGCATGGAATATGCTACAAAGGCCACAAAGTCCCGGGCCTAGGGCGGCACGATTAAAGGGGCGGTATGCCGCCCAGCCGCATAACTTTCCTAAAGCACTGAGGACTAGGCCGAAATAGAAATCTGGCCCTGTGTGCTGGTGTAGAACCAGAGCATGAAAACAAGGAGAGCTTTAAGGAAATAAGGGGTGGAGGAGGCACCTAAGAGTTAATTAATACAAATTAATGTAAACAAGGCTCCAGGGCCTGATGGCATACACCCCCGGGTTCTAAGAGAGCTTAGTTCAGTTTTAGACCAGCCCTTATTTCTGATTTTCTCAGATTCACTGTCATCTGGTATGGTGCCTATGGATTGGAGAAAAGCTGATGTTATTCCAATATTTAAAAAGGGATTACGATCTCAGCCTGGCAATTATAGGCCAGTAAGCTTGACATCTGTGGTGGGCAAATTATTTGAAGGCTTGTTAAGGGATCACATTCAAAATTTTGTCCTAATGAATAGCATTATGAGCAACAATCAGCATGGCTTTATGAAGGATAGGTCATGTCAGACGAATTTGATTGCATTTTATGATGTGGTAAGTAAGATTCTGGATAGTGGGGGGGCAGTAGATGTGATCTATTTGGATTTCGCCAAAGCATTTGATACTGTGCCCCACAAACGACTGCTTTCTAAACTAAGGTCTGTTGGGCTTAATGAAGTCGTTTGCACATGGATAGGAAACTGGCTACAGGATCGGGTACAGAGGGTGGTTGTTAATGGGACATTCTCTACTTGGAGTAAGGTTCTTAGTGGGGTCCCCCAGGTCTCAGTATTGGGTCCACTTTTATTTAACTTGTTCATTAATAACTTAGGGGAGGGTGTTCTGAGTAATGTATCAGTGTTTGCAGATGACACAAAATTATCCAGCCCAATTAATTCCATCCAGGATGTGACATCCTTGCAACATGATCTTGACAAACTGGCAATCTGGGCAGCTAAGTGGCAAATGAGATTCAATGTTGATAAATGTAAAGTCATGCACCTGGGATGTAAAAATATCCAAGCCACTTATACCCTTAATGGGACTGCACTAGGCAAATCCATTATGGAAAAGGACCTTGGAGTCCTTGTAGATGATAAACTTGGCTGTAGCAAGCAATGCCAGTCAGCAGCATCAAGGGCAAATAAGGTCTTGAGCTGTATTAAAAGGGGCATAGAGTCAAGGGAGGAGGGGGTCATTCTTCCACTGTATAGAGCACTTGTAAGGCCCCATCTAGAATATGCCGTACAGTTTTGGTCTTCATCACTCAAACAGGACATTATTGTATTAGAGAAGGTACAGAGAAGGGCAACTAAGCTGGTAAAAGGTATTGAAAATCTTAGCTATGAGGAAAGACTGGCCAAATTGGAGATGTTCACGCTGAAGAAGAGGCGCTTAAGGGGTGATATGATGACTATGTATAAATATATAAGGGGATCATATAATAATCTCTCTAATGCTTTATTTACCAGTAGGTCTTTCCAGCTGACACAAGGTCACCCATTCCGATTAGAAGAAAAGAAGTTCTGCCTAAATATTCGGAAGGGGTTTGTTACAGTGAGAGCTGTGAAGATGTGGAATTGTCTTCCTGAATCAGTGGTACAGGCTGATACATTAGATAGCTTTAAGAAGGGGTTGGATGGCTTTTTAGCAAGTGAAGGAATACAGGGTTATGGGAAATAGCTCATAGTCCAAGTTGATCCAGGGACTAGTCCGATTGCCATTTTGGAGTCAGGAAGGAATTTTTCCCCCTCTAAGGCAAATTGGAGAGGCTTCAGATGGGTTTTTTGCCTTCCTCTGGATCAACTGGCAGATAGGTAGTTAATAAAAAAAAAAAAGGTTGAACTCGATGGACATGTGTCTTTTTTCAACCTTACTTACTATGTTACTATGTTACTATGTTACTATGTAAGAGTTGGGAAGAAGGAGAGACTTGTATATAGAATGATCAGAAAAAATAAATTGGAAGTCAAAAATAAAAAGGAGAGCAATTGGAGAGGAATAACTCTACAAATCAGGAGAAAGAACATGGAATAAATGGAGATGGGGTTGAAAGGTAAAAAGTGTTTATCACTATTCAAAAGTCCTAGGGTGGGCGCCAGTTGCCAGGTTGGCCTTGAGGGTCAAAATAAAAATTGCTAGTTTTTTCCCCCGACTCCTGAACTGAATCTGGTGCATCCCTACCCTAAATAAACCTAAATATATAAATATAAAAAAATTGCAGATCTTATGTTCAGCTACTGTAGATTTGCACAGAGGTTGGCCTTGCAGCTTTTACCTTGTTTCTGCTTGTTTGATGTCTGGTACTCATGTGACAGTGGCCTTTCTTATGCAATGTCACGAGACTGCTCTCCTGCCAAGAGCACTTATAAGTGACAATAGCGTTGGACTGCCGACACTTTCCACAACAATCGCAATCCACAGGTCACAGTATAGTTGGTAGAATTATTAATTGGAAAACAAGCTCTTACTGTAGGAGTTTTGTCATTCCTTTTCTTTTTATATATTTTATACAGATTTTATACAGGTATGGGATCTGATATTAGGAAACCCATTATCCAGAAAGCCCCAAATTACGGAAAGGCCTTCTCCCATAGACTCCATTTTATCCAAATAATCCACATTTTTAAAAATGATTTCCTTTTTCTCTGTAATAATAAAACAGTAACTTGTACTTGATTCCAACTAAGATATAATTAATCCTTATTGGAAGCAAAACCAGCCTATTGGTTTATTTCATGTTTACGTGATTTTCTAGTAGACTTACTCCCATATGTAATAAAAGACACTACTTTTGCCCAGGAGCAGCCACCCATAGAAACCAATACGATGTTTGCTTTCAAACAGGAGACCAGTAAATGCTACCTGCTGATTGGTTGCTACAGGTTATTGCTTCTGGAAAAACTAAATGCCTTTTATTAATCCAAATAATGTATGAGATCCAAATTATGGAAAGATCCCTTATTCGGAAAAACCCCAGGTCCCGAGCATATATATACAAAATGAATATCCACATTTTTCTTTTCACAAACTTGGATTTTGATAAATCTGCCCCTTAATGTGGGTTGAAAAAAGACCAAAGTCCATGAAGTCCAACCATTCCAAAGCAGCCCCATTGCACAAATATTTACATACATTTACAGACCTAACTATACTGTACACTATATTTATATATATATATATATATATATATATATATATATATATATATATAGTGTATAGTTAAAGGCCCCAACAAGGGCCGAAACGTTGTATACATGAGTGTTGTTACAATAAACTATTTAATAATAATAATAAGCTATATATGAACCAATACCAATACTATCTAACTGTAAATGGCAATAACATCACCCGGCAGTGCATTCCACAACCTCACTGTCCTTATTGTGAAGAACCCCCTACGTTGCTTCAAATTAAATTTCTTTCCTCTAGTCTGAAGGGGTGGCCTCTGGTACTTTGATCTTTTCTATTGGAAAAAAGATCCCCCCATCTGTCTATAATGTCCTCTAATGTACTGTCTCCTCACAAGCACCTTTTCTCAAGAGAAAACAACCCCAACCTTGATAACATTTCCCCATAGTTTGTCTTCCATGCCACTAATTAGTATAGTTACACGTCTCTGCATTCTCTCCAGCTCATTTACATCCTTCTTAAGGACTGGAGTCCAAAACTGCACTGCATACTCCAGATGAGGCCTCACCAGGGACCTATAAAGAGGCATAATTCCATCCAGGGGCGAATATGGCCACCTGAGTTGCTGCTGCCCCCCCTTCCCCAGAAATTCGCTCTTAAAGTACCAGGAGCAACATTTTTGCTGCCCCTGGTACCTAGAGGGGCGCTGCCGCCTGAGGCGACAGCCTCAACTTATACAGATAGAATTGGGAGCAGACTCAGTAAATATTATGCAGGCGCATGCCGGAGACCTCTAGTGACCAAACAGAGGTAAAACTACAAAACCAAAAACTTATTCTCCAAGTCATGCTAATTAGTAAAAAAATTATATTTTTATTGTTCACATCAATAGTTAAAAGACATCAAGAGTATACCCTCTAACGCCTAACGCGTTTCATGCTTACCCAGCACTTAGTCATAGGCAGAATCAAGCCTCAACTTGCCTCATTGGCGAAGCACCCCTGATTCCATCCTTCCTATAAAGCAACTCCATTGAGATTCAATATATAGAAAATGCATCTCCTTAGTATGCAAGCAAGGAACAGAAAGGATTACATTCTAGCTGGGCATTTGCATCTCCCACAGAACTGTTAAACGACCCATCACTTTGCAGAGAATTCCAGATAATGGACCATCGATTATCTGTACATGCTTATCTATTGAGTGATTAAACACACAATACTCGCATGAGAAGAGCAAGGCCAGATTTTCCCATTCAATTCATGCAATTTATTTTCCTTTTCCCACTGATCAGCTTTCTGGCCAGGTTTTTTAATTTTAGTCAGTCTGAAAGTCTCGAATGGATACTTATTCATTGGATATTAAGTGGCTCCACGCAGAGCAATATATAAACAGAGATGCAGAAGCCAGGGGCCTAATTCCCCACATGCTCATCATGAACAATCCAGTGCTAAAATGCTAGCTGGCAATTACTTTAAGTAATCTATTCCGCTCAATCCACCTCTACTGCTTAAGGTCACAGCAGACCTTCCAATGCAATAAAAAGATCCGGATTCACTCTGTGGAATTTTCACTAAAAAGAAAGGCTCTTACACCCAATGGTAATTGGAGCAGCACCATCATAATTTGCTTTGTTAAACAAAGCCCCAAGGCTAACAGCACATTGGGGTACCTTGAGTTCTGCTGTTTTTCCTGATTAAAGAAGAAGCAGCATAATAGGGAGAAGGGAGTCATTGTGATCTACGTAAATAAAGGTATGGGATCTGTTATCAGGAAATCAATTATCCAGAAAGCTTTGAATAACAGGAAGGCCATCTCCCATAGACTCCATTTTAATCAAATAATCCAATTTTCTCTGTAATAAAAAAAATAGTAGCTTGTACTTGATCCCAACTAAGATATGACTAAACCTTATTGGAAGCAAAACCAGCCTATTGGGTTTATTTAATGTTTGCATGTTTTTTTAGTAGATTTAAAGTAGGGAGATCCAAATTATGGAAAACCCCAGGTCCCAAGAATTCTAGATAACAGGCCCCACACCTTGTATAACCATAGGATCTTCATAATCAATCCCATATATACAGTAAAAAGATTATTCCTTACCTTGTACATGAACATTGCATTTATAACACAGAACACCCCTGAAGTGGTTCAAACTTGGGTGCTTTGCAGTCCTCCTTCATCCATCCTAGCTCTATCCTAATGCTGTCATTATTTATATGCCCGTCATCAAAGAAGGATGGGACAGGAAGGCAAGAGCATATAAATAAGCCATGGGTATGTGGCCACTGGAGACATGTAAACACTGCGGGCAGGGTAGGCCACAGGCACAATTTGGCCAGGCCACCAGCTAAACATGTGCTCTACTGGCTTTTACCCAAACCTGTACAGTGCGTGGGTAAATCCCCAGGTTTCTGCCCAGGTGACCCATCACAAGGGGCAGGGCAGTTGGGTAAGATACAGCAGCCAAAACTACAAACTAATCTAACAGGCAGGTGAATTGGCTCCTGCTAAAACTGATCATAGTGTGTGAATGTGATCGGGATTTAAGAATATAAAAAAACAAAAAAAGTAATAAAGGTAGGGGACCAGTTATCCATAAGGCTGGGGACCTGTAGTTTTCTGGATAAGGGACCTTTCCATACATTGTCTACTAAAATAATAATTTAAACATTAAAGGTGTTTAGTATGATGTAAAAAGTGATATTCTGAGATGATTTGCATTGGGTTTTAATTTTTTTATTATTTGTGGTTGTCGAGTTATTTAGCTTTTTGTTCAGCAGCTCTCCAGATTGCAATATCAGCAATCTGGTTGCTAGAGTCCAAATTACCCTACCAACCCATACACTGAATTAAACAAGAGACTGGAATATGAATAGGAGAGGCCTAAATAGAAAGACAAATAATAAAAAGCAGCAATATCATTAAATGTGTAGCCTTACACAGCATTTGTTTTTAGACAAATTTAAAAGCCAGAAAATTTAAAAGCCGGAAAGAGTCAAAAGAAGAAGGCAAATAATTAAAAAAAACTTTAAAAAAAGTTGTTTAGAATTAGCCATTCTATAATATACTAAATGTAAACCTAAAGGTGAACTACCCCTTTAAATAAAACCAATACAACTGGTTGGCTTCCAATAAGGATTCATTATATCTTAGAATCAAGGACAAGCTGTTCTATTACTACAGGTTATCCTGGGGTTTTCGGATAATGGATCTTTCCGTAATTTGGGTCTTCATAACTTAAGTCTACTCGAAAATCATGCAAACATTAAATAAACCTAATAGGCTGGTTTTGCTTCCAATAAGGATTAATTATATCTTAGTTGGGATCAAGTTCAAGCTACTGTTTTATTATTACAGAGAAAAAGAAAATAATTTTTAAAAATGTGGATCATTTGATTATAATGGAGTCTATGGGAGAAGGCTTTTCCATAATTCGGAGCATTCTGTATAATGGGTTTTCCGGATAATAATAGTTTTAAATGAATATATGCAAATCAACAGATGGGAAATGTTCTGTGCACTCACACAGTAGCCCATTTACCAATAAAAGAAGTCTTATAAACAAATGATGGTCTATTTTTAATCGCTGGAAAAAGCAGGTGAGGTTTTAGGGTTAACAGCGGGAGTTGTTGCTGCAGAGAGGAGCAGCTGCGCGGCATTTAGGGAAACTTAGCCGTTGTCTACATCTTCATTTCCGAAGCTGTTAAAATGAAAACATTTTCTGCCTAAATTCTATTATGTTGGAGGTGACTGATCTTTTCTTCCAACTCTGAACTCTAATTCAGACACACAGGGTTTTAATTAACAAGTGCTCTCCAATCTCTGTTCACTTGCTCCAGATGTCTCTTTATATGAAGCGCTTTGATTTTATTGCCATTGATCCCATCCATTGCCACGCAGAAGGATTAACTGGCTTTCATGCAAACTCTTCATGGCAAGGAGTCTTTTGGATAAAAAAGCGTTTGCACCTAAAGGCGGCCATTTGTATGAAATTTCATCTCAAAAACACATTTGCGGATATGAAAGCGGCAATTACAGAAGCGTGGTTACATCTGAAAACAAGATATTCCTTAAAAGGGAGACGGCAATTACACACCCATATACATGCTAATTATAATATCTACATCTTGCTATTAAAGACATACTGGCATGGTTTTCATAATAATGTGTATGCGCTGCCCAATATTACTGCTGCAAATAAGGATATAGGGGGATCATCATTTGCTGATTGGTTGTGCTTATGTTTTCCCCATCATTATACAGGTCATGAGGTCATGGAACTCCAAGGTTCTAATATCCTTAATATTTTGCAACAGGGGGTACTTTATTATAATATACACGTTTCAGTGAGTCATGTGACAGAAATGACATCACTAAGCTCCAATTATAACCGATGACATCACTAAGCACTGTTTATAAGGATATAATACACAAAAGTACAAAATAGGGGTGTGGAAGCACTCTAAAGGCTAAGTAATAGTATATTTAAGTATAATGGAAGTTCTAGTTTTAATGCACATTCCCTGGTCCCATGTCTCAAATGTAAGTTTACAAAACAGGGGTTTTTAGTTACAAAGTTATGATCATAAAGTTGAAAAGCCACCATACCACGTCAAGGTAAACCCCACATGGCGGTCCCTAACTTGTTGACCTTTCGGTAATACACAAAAGCCATAGCTATCTTGTAAATTATATCCTTATAAACGGTGAGTTTTCACGCCTTTTTCGCAAATTTATTTGCCTGTGGCAAATCGCGCAAATTTATAGTTATAGTTATATTCTGAGACAATTTGCAATTGGTTTTCATTTTTTTATCATTTGTGGTTTTTGAGTTATTTAGCTTTTTATTCAGCAGCAGTTTGCAATTTCAGCAATATGGCTGCTAGGGTCCAAATTACCATAGCAACCATGCACTGATTTGAATAAGAGACTGGAATATGAATAGGAGAGACCTGAATAGAAAGATGAGTAATATAAATGAGCAATAACAATAAGGTTTATCAAAGGTCAAATTATAGAGTTTTATATACCTCAAATGATCTCACAACTTGAATGGTTTCTAATTTAAGAAAACAACTTGACTTGATTGATTTTAGTCGGAAAAAAAACTTGAATTGACCGAGTTTTTGGGCAAAACCCTCCGAAAAAGCTCAAACATCATGAAGGCTAGTAACATTTTCATATGGTTCAAGGGGCCATTTACTTCTACATGACCTCAAGGGGTTTTAGATATGATTTCGAATTCAAGCTATTTCCAGGGTCAGGTATAATAAATTTTTAATCCGAAAAAACTCGATTGTGTTTTCCACAATTTTTTGTGGAAAACACAACTCAATAAATCTACATCTAAATGTGTAGCCTAACAGAGCATTTGTTTCTAGATCGGGTCAGCGACCCCCATTTGAAAGCTGGAAAGAGTCAGAAGAAGAAGGCAATTATTTAATAACTATTTCATAATTATAAAAAAATAAATAATGAATACCAACTGAAAAGATGCTTAGAATTGTCCATTCGTTAACATAATAAAAGTTAACGGAAAGGAGGCACAGCCCTATAAAACATGTTGCATACCAGGAGGCATTTAAACAATCAATTTTACATTCAATATTTCAAAATTAAAAATAAGCCCACCATTTTGGGAGTATGTTATTTGGGACATAAATCAGGACAACTGGGGGGGGGGTGGTAGGAAATTGGCGTGTTGTCCAATAGAGACTGTCAGGTTTAAAACTGCCTGCCTGGGTCTAATACTAGACACAACCATTGTCAGACTTACGGAAAATTCGGAATAAAAAAAAATGTTGATACTTTGAAGTCATTTGCACTTACAAATAAGTAAATAAAAAACACAAAAACAAAAGGTTAAAGAGGTGACACAAGGATACCCCTCCTCCTAAAGTGAAAAGCAAATCAGTGGGAATAATGAATAGGCTTGTACTACAACATCTGTCAAACAGATTTTCAAGGAAATTAGAAAAAAAAACATATGTTCCAAAAATGGGCATTTTGCTCATCTAACATACTGTGTCCCAGTCTTATTTTCCTACGATAAATGTTTAATTCCGAGGGCAGTGGCAATGATCCTAATGAAGATTAATTACTGCGGTGTCTTTCATAAAGCTCTGTGCGGCGTCTCTCTCAGTTACTGTCTAAATGCTAATGAAAATATATTGTGTTATTAAATGCCATCCCCTCACCATTTGCTGGGAGCAACATTATCCAAAACTTAGATTAAAACAAAAAAAAAAAATATTGAAAGATTACGGTTAGGTCAAAATTGTCAAATTTAACTTGCAAGCTAATTTATTTTGAAAAAAAAATAGAGGACCACCAGGTCACCAAGAAATTTGAGTGTAAAGTCCAGGGCTCTTTAAGCTCCAAGAAAGCAGAATGAGAAATGATATTAGGGATCCACAGAATCCATGATTCGTGTCGGGATTCAGGCCAGGATTTAGCTTTTTTCAGCAGGATTCGGATTGGGCCAAATCCTTCTGCCCAGCCAAACCGAATCTGAATCCTAATTTGCATATTCAAATCGCGTGACTTTTTGTCACAAAACAAGGAAGTAAAAAAACGTTGTTCCTTTCCCACACCTCATTTGCATATGCAAATTAGGATTCAGATCTGCTTCGGTACGAATCTTTCATGAAGGATTCGGGGGTTCGGCTGAATCCAAAATAGTGGATTCGGTGCATCCCTAAATTCCGACCTTGAGAAAGTCGGAAGACGAAACGCGTCGGGCAGTGACGCCATCCACAGGTGCCATGGGTCACACGTGGCAGTTGAGGCGCTGGCAATTACATCCATACTGATTGCTTGGAGAACCCGGA